>JAWDGP010000167.1:0-137500 GCA_033675545.1 Elysia crispata | reverse complement strand
GAGAATATCCATATTTTTAAAGTATCTCTCAGATGTACTGTTAAAATAGCAGGATGTGACAGGACAATGATACTGTTTTATGATACCCTTGTCAGTGCATGTCATCTGTAAAGTAAAATATGCACAAAATCTGGATTTGAGGGTCAAATGTATAGAGTAATATTGGTGACAGTCTATCTATCTATATATTTGGCTTCAGTTAATTGAGTTCTCCTTCAAAGGTAAACTTTTTTTATTTTTAAACATGGGAAGTAACTGATAAAATGAAAGAGAATAACAAAGTTCCTCTGCATGTTTTTATTTCTTTCTCTTTGAATAATGATGATTTGATTTGGGTTAATATGGAATGGTTTTTATTCCCTAACATTTCAAAGTCATCAGACTTGACTGTATTAACGTAGCATCATACAAAAACACTAATAAAATAATAACAAAAACAACATGAATGCAATCTGGAAGAATGATATTTCAGTAGTAATGTTTATCACAAGCATCTCTGAAACTAGTATTGCGCTATGGAAAAAAAAATTCTAAATTGCATGACTTTTCTCACAGTCTTAGAACTAACACCACTGTTAACAACAATAGAAAAACAAAAAGGAGGAGAAGGAGGAGGAGAAAGAAGGAGAAGAAGCTTTTTTAATATTTTTTTTTAACTTATCATTACATGTATTTCTTTAAAATCTAATAAAATTTATTCAAATAAGCAACTTCAGAGAAAACAAACTGTGTGTCAGAAAAAAGAAACTAAACTTCATTCCTCTAATTTTCCATCTTTAATTTAAATTTAAGCTATAAGGACAAACTCACTATTTTATGAACTTTTGCCTTATGCAAATTCATAACAGATAGATTTGCTGCGACATGATTGCAGCCAGGTTCTGAGCATTTCACTGGTAACTTTTCTTGCCATGAAGTCATAATAAGCTCTGATGGAGATGGTGTAATTTTTTCAATTTTGTCTGAGGCATCCTTTGCCATGGCTGAATGTTTTGTTCTTATTGAGGAAGCTCTGAAAAAGAAAAAATATAGATATGCAATTTCATAAGGAAATATCTTTGTTTATATAAGCAATTTGTGTAGACAAGATTATGAATGTTCCTATTCATTTGAAAAAAAAAATCCAAAGATATTCTTGTCTCTATTTCAGTCTGTGATTACAAGTTACTTGCAAAAAAAGAACATTATTTAAATGACAACGGGCTTTCACATATTTAAAATGCAAGGCTTAAACCTATTGAATTAGAGAATATGAAGCGATTAGGGACAAAAAAAATAATAAGTCATAAATTGAGAGGTGGTTTTAGATTAAGTTTAAAAGTCTAAGTGCTTGTGGCTGTTGCTTTGACATCCCACAAGCAGTGTAAAGATCTTATTTGTAAACAAAAAACAAAATGATGAAATCTTTCACCCGGTCTAAATGATTCTGATGTTGCAGCTTTTGCCATCTTAAGAATCTATTTTTAAAACGAATCATTTTAATGAGCTTTTCATTGATACACATTTTCTATTAAATATCATAAAAATAAGGACCAGTGGACAGGTATTACTAAATTCTTTGAATGAAACAAGAAGAGGATAAATGCCTATTCAGTTTTTTTCCCATATTAAAGTTACTGATATCCAAATCATTTGGATAGGTGGTGAGAGAAATGGAAAAAGAAAAAAAATATATCTCCTCCCATACTCGGTCCTCAAGGAAATTAGATGATACTTCTGCTTAGCAGGGTACACAAAGGCTTTATATATATATATATATATATATTTATACAGTGCATGTACGCTTGCATGTGTGAGTGTAAAGCCTTTGTGTAACCATATACAATTATGCATATGTATATATATATATATATATTTGTGGCATAATTCTGGTTCTGCCCCATTGCTCTTGAATAATCACTCTTTTTGGTTGGCCAAACCTGTTCTCTATAAGTGATAACTTTTAACCAAGTTTATTTGACTGCAGCTGAGTCTCAGGACTGAAAAAATACTGAATTTCAGATTTCTAAAAGATGCAAAACTGTGAGCAGTCAAGATGACTGATTATCTAATTCAATTTTTGCACTGCTTGTGTTAAAAATTCAGGCCGCTAAGGAAGATACTAAGCAAAATAGAGAAAATTACTGTTTTCTGAAATTCAGTCTTATCTTAGAGAGAGAGAGAGGTGGAAGGAGTGGGAGAGAGAAAATCATGTGGAAAAAGTTGGTGATCACAATGATTTTATTTACACTATTATCTCATCAACTGTAGACCACCCTTAGTATTACTGGTTGTCATCTACTAAGTGCCTGAGTCGAGGGGCAAACCTCCTTCTTCACAACAACTGTGAAACGAAAACAGCATAACATTTAAAAAGGGAGAAAGATGTGATTACATAGATCCAAGAAGAAGAACAACAAAGAGGGAAAAGTGTATTGTCTCTATGAGTTCAGTCGATGATTTTATAAGTAACTAAATGGTAGCTTTCTCTTTATTTCATTAAGAACAAATTTTTGGTTGGCTATCTGCATTGCCTAGGAAAAAAAGATCTCATATTACTGCACTCACACTAGGCTTTATCACTTTGCCCTGTTAAAATTTCATGCACTCTCCTGATTTTTTTTTTTTTTTTTTGAAGTCCCCAAAAAGAGAACATTTATGAGCAAAAAGGATTGGGGTTTGGAGCAAGAATGATTCAGGTAAAGCCTCTGTACCACTGTCAGGGATGAACTTAAAATGTTTGTGTTCAAGGCATGCTGAGCTCATTCTTTTGATTCTATTTCTAGATCTAGTATTTCAAGAATGATGATTTTTAATACTTGTGTTGAAATTAGATTGGTATAGAACCCATTTCAGTACAATCTACAGCACTGCAAGTATCCCAAAATCAAAATACCTTATTAAAAAAGGTTTACATGAAAACTGTAATAAAGACTTACACTCCAGGTGAACCTACTTCTGACAACCATGTTACTTTGTTAGCAAGTTTGGTAGGAATACTACATGGCTAGGTTGGTTAGTACAGATATGATTCATTGTTAGAAAAGGAATCAATACCTATTAGATACATAAAAAAAAAACAAGCCCAATCTTTTTCTTTGGTCAAACGAAGCCCTCTGAAGTATGATTGAGGTACTATACCCACAAGTTGTGTCAATTTTTAGAATTGAACCGACTACATGTATGTTTCATGAAATCAACCAATATAAACTATAGTCGAGGTGACAATAAGTTGCTCCTCTTTACAAATTTAAAGTCCACAAGCTAATCTAAAGAAATAGTGACGTATTTCACATTTATAATTAGAGCTATACTACAGATCTAATTATAAATGTGAAATACGTCATTATAAATTTCCGACAGAAAACGGTTATAATATATTTCGATTTAGAAGCTGAAAGAAAATCAGGCGGCGGTCCATCCACAGAAAGGGTATTTGACATATATCCAGATAAAGATTTCGGTTCAGTAAGAGTTCCAAACCTGTCTTTTTTACATCACAAATAATATTATGAATGTGATCATTCATTCTTACTAGCCTAGGCTTACATTTGTAACATAATTATTTGATGTAGCTAAGGTATCAACATTAGAGTTCTCTTTATTTATGTGAACTATCTGAAGTTATAGGCCTAGACTTCTTGCAGTCTGTAGCAGTCTCTGTAATCGCTACCATTGTATGCTCAACCTTGAGGGTTGAGCTCTACCGAAGGCTTAATCTGCATCATCTAAATTTTGATCTGGATTTGATTTCACATCCAGTATTTTATTTAAAAGTTCCTTCTAAGAATAGAAACTGAAAAATATTTTTAGGTTTTATCTTAGTCTAGATCTAAATATGTCCTACCTTCAAACGAGCGCTCTCTCTCACGCAAGAAAAGTCAGGAGCCTTTACAAACAATCCATCCGCACATTACAGTCTCATTATGAATGTTTTGACAGGTAAGATTTAGCATTAAATTGAAACAGATTATCAAAAGGGACTCTTTACCCAGTGTAGTTCTGGCTCTTTTGTTTACATGACAGTCTTGAATATTGTACTGGGGAAAAAAGCAAAACTAGGGACCAACTTTCATAACAATTTTTTTTTTCTTCAGTTCATTTACAAAGGACTTTCAATTAGGTACGTTGGTTTAGTCTATTAAGATATGATGTCATAGGACATATGATGCCGTTAACTTTCTTAGAGAGTAAGATTAATTTCTTCTGTATTACCCATATAAAAACCAAGCCAAACTTTTTCTATGGCCCGATGAAACGAAGCCGTACCCTTTCGGAAGTCCTCCCGACCCCTATTTTTTTTTCTTTAGGGCCTGATTAATAGACTACTGGAGACAAGTCAGTAATGATCCAATTGTCCCCGGTATTCAATAATATGACTGCCATGTAAACAGTAGAGCGGAACGGCACAGGTCACAAGGAGTCTTATTAATAATGAAGGATCTAGATCTAGGTCTATATTATAAATTTGTTCAGTTACAAGGCCCAGGTTTCAAAAAGGGTGCCTCTAAAGAGATTAAGGATAATCCTGTATTGCACTATTTAAAAACAGAAATTTTATAGGCCTACAGTTGTCTCCAAGTAGTCTGTGGTTAAAAACACGCCAGACAAATGCATACTTCCGCAAAATACATGCTGTAGAGGTCCGATGGATTTTTTACTAGATCTATGTAATCAGTATACCCTAAACACATGTTACACTGCCTAAACACGCACTTGAAATCGGTAGTAATTACCACTAAAATGGTAGAGAGATAGCCACACTTTAGTAGGAATGGCTCTCAATTACATGTATCCCTTGGCAAGGAGTGATGTCACTTTGCAAGCTCTGCAAGCATAATAATGTGCACCATAAACACATAGTGAAAGGCATTGGTAGGAGGACAGAGGCTGTACAATGGGATGGAGATTGGGCCATGAAGGTACAGATGGGCCCTATGAAGAGGGAAGTGTTAGGCAAGACGATAAAAAAAAATGTTTGTCACAATGCCAATCAACATGATAATGCTACTAGAATAATTTGTTCTCTACCTTCCCCACGCTTCTCTGAGATGCAAGTCTCACACCTGGTGTTAGATCTATGTAAAATATATGAAACAATATGTCTACTCATAAGACTTAAACACTGGACTTAAGGTTCTTAATGAACTGCAAACAAGGTTGACCCAGAATTTTGCAGAAAGAGCAAGACCATACAGCATATTGAAATCTGCAATGACAGTAAAGAAAGACGGAGACAAAATTTTATGTAAGATTGAGAACCTGTTCTTTAAGAGAAAAAGAACTGCCAACGAAGAAGTCCAAAAGGCCTTTCAGATTTGGCTTGAACTGAAAAATGAACAACACGCACAGATCAATGCCTCTCTTTTGAAAGAAAAAGTTACACATTTCACTGATCAGATGGGGCTTGACTTTCATTGATCATTCCATTGTTAATATAAGGAAAAGGAAAAAAAGGAAGAATGAAAATGAAATAAAGAAAGAAAAAAATTAAACCAATGGGTATCCGAAAATTGTATATATTTACCTTTCGTCCACGCAAAAGGGCTCAGCAATCAAGGGAAGCAACCTAGCATTTCAGTAATGAAATAAGGATAAGTAAATTTTGATCGTTTTTTATTTTATAACTTTTTATAAAAACACTCATTTCCTAAACTAAGCCTTTGGAAGACCGTGCGTTTAACCGGAGACTGCAGTACAAATTAAGGAAATCAAATAATTCTCTACTCTCCCAATATATTTTCCGATCCTTTGAAATGCTTATATTGGAAAATTGTAAGTTTTCGCATTAAGTGCATAAAACTTAAAAGTGCATTTCCTTGCATGAATTTTTAGCCGCACAGTTATTGAAAGCTATTTGATAAAAAAAAAAGTTTTCCAAAATATATTATTTATCACCACTGTTACTTGAGTCAAGGAGTAAGGGCATTTTGTGACGATTGCCCAAACTTTTACTTTTTAGTACCGCTCCCATTTCTCATTAATTTTGTAATGTGTGGTGATGGATAGGGATCAAGCCCTTGAGCTACAGATAGATTCATAGGTGAAAAAAGCTTGCTCAGTTGGGTAGAAAAACATGCTTTTTTGAAATTGGACCATGCTTATTATACTCCAGTGATTCCTCTAATTTATGATGCTCAAAGAAGCAAATATTTAATAAAGGAAAGGAGGGAATTGGGGCACTAACCAGAGTAATACTGCAATAGCTAATTATAAATACAGTGCACAACTGATAAATTGCCATAAGTGCAGTGCTAGTATTGGACTGGAGCCCCCCCCCTCTCACTCCCTCTCTCTCTCTCTCTCTCTCTCTCTCTCTCTCTCTCTCTCTCTCTCTCTCTCTCTCTCTCTCTCTCTTTCTTTCACGCATACACACTCACAGGAGGGTGCTTGTCTCTCTACAGTCTTCCCTGCACATCCAACACACCTCCCTTTTCTTCTCACACAAAACCCTGTCTTGAGTTGCTCTGATTCACTCCTTACAGATCTTTAGATCTATCTAACTCATGAGGCGCCTAAAAATTAATTGGCATTTTGGATGATTTTGATACCAAAACATAGTGGAAATTCTGTTGAACTAAGAGGAATTAGTTGATCAAAATGTGCATTTGCGGGAAAATGTATAAGTTCTGATTAACTTTTTGCATCCATTTCCACACTCATCACTTGAAGCTGTTCTCTATAGTCCTCCATACTAACACTGTGAGCTTGAATGCGAAATGAGAGTCTCCTATAATTCTGGCAGGCTACCCAAAAAAGTCTGGATGCAATCAGTTTAAGTAATTTATTGGAGACTTTTGTCACATCCAATTCAGGGAATGTTGAATTACAAGATGTCGAATTAAGTTGAGGGCACTGTATGTCTATAGGAGCCTTCATCTGGTCTTTAAATCTCAGACTGACAAAATGTAGCTATGTCATATATATATATATCTCTCTCTCTCTCTCTCTCTCTCTCTCTCTCTCTCTCTCTCTCTCTCTCTCTCTCTCTCTCTCTCTCTCTGTCTCTCTCTCTCTCTCTCTCTCTCTCTTTCTCTCTCTTTCTCTCTCTCTCTCTCTCTCTCTCTCTCTCTCTCTCTCTCTCTCTCTCTCTCTCTCTCTCTCTCTCTCTCTCTCTCTCTCTCTCTCTCTCTCTCTCTCTCTCTCTCTCTCTCTATCTCTCTCTCTCTCTCTCTCTCTCTCTCTCTCTCTCTCTCTCTCTCTCTCTCTCTCTCTCTCTCTCTCTCTCTCTCTCTCTCTCTCTCTCTCTCTCTCTCTCTCTCTCTCTCTCTCTCTCTCTCTCTGTCTCTCTCTCTCTCTCTCTCTCTCTCTCTCTCTCTCTCTCTCTCTCTCTCTCTCTCTCTCTCTCTCTCTCTCTCTCTCTCTCTCTCTCTCTCTCTCTCTCTCTCTCTCTCTCTCTCTCTCTCTCTCTCTCTCTCTCTCTCTCTCTCTCTCTCTCTCTCTCTCTCTCTCTCTCTCTCTCTCTCTCTCTCTCTCTCTCTCTCTCTCTCTCTCTCTCTCTCTCTCTCTCTCTCTCTCTCTCTCTCTCTCTCTCTCTCTCTCTCTCTCTCTCTCTCTCTCTCTCTCTCTCTCTCTCTCTCTCTCTCTCTCTCTCTCTCTCTCTCTCTCTCTCTCTCGAAATAGATAGGCAAAAACACCACACTTGAACAGTTGAAGACAACTTGTAATTACAAAGGATTCAAAAGGTGCATTTCAGTCTCTAAGTAGTATGATACAGGGGCTAAACAGGTACACAACTTTATAATTGCAGGACAAAAAAAAGAAACAACACAACCATAAATTAAACTAATGAACTTTTTGCCTTTAATACAACTTCATCAGAAATGAAGCACAAACAAGGTAATACAGCAGACCCAACAAAATAAGTCTCATAGAGCTTGTATGTGGCTGAGATGACAGCTTTGAGCTCTGACACATGTAAACGTACTCATTAATCTTAAAACAAAAGCAATTAAACGACAGCAGGTTCAGGGATTATGTATTTTTTATTAAGCACTAGTTGTGTACACAAAAAAAAAAGGAAAACTGGCCAGGCGTTTTTGACATCAAGACCCAAATAGAAATATGGGTATTCTCATGACATCCCCTTTCTTAGATAGATGTGTAAGTTCTTAATATTTTGGATATATATAAGGTTTAATAATAATGAATTAGTTATAAGAGAAAATGTACACCAACGTCCTAGTGTCTTTATTGAATTTGTGTGCTTTTTTCAAAGATTATATTATTAATGGACATCAGGATTATTTCGAAGTACTGCTTGCAGCGTTTTGTTGTAAACTAATTCGGTAGAGACAAAAATATTGTTTAGTAACAGTATATAAGTTCTTTTGTCTGTAGGTGACTGTGAGTATGTAGTTTATTTAAGTGGTTCTTTTGAAATATGATTTAAAAATAAGTAGTTTATTGAATGCCTTTCAACAAATTATATGAGAAGATGATTCTTATTGTGTTTATCAAAATATTGGTTTTCAATTAGAAGTGACATCTGTATTATAAGATATCAGATTCTAGTTTAGTGTCAGTTCCTTAAAATCAAGCACGAAACAATGAATTGGTAGAATTCTCTTTAAATAAAAATGAATAATTATTGGTACTTTAAAGGTTAAAGTTTATAAGCGGAGAGGGGAATAATAAAACGCAAAAAATAATAGAATGAGAAAAGTGTCATTTCATTCAAAACGTTTTGGGGGCTTGATTACGTGACCACTGCGCGTGTGGGCGGTGCTGCTGTTGCTCCTGGTAGTTGGCAACGCATTTGCCCAGGTGACACTTTCCTTTGGAGGTCCAGTTGACAGGACGGGAGGACGGCCATGTATCTTCCCCGGATCATCCGATGTGCTGGCCGCCGGGTTGTCTAAAGTGTCGTCATCGCCGTGGTCATCGTCGTCGGTTGGCTGAGTGACAGGTACTGCATGCTGTGACCTGCCGCTGTCTTTCAGGTGGCGTCGATTTCTCCTGAGCGTTGTGCCGTCAGGAGTTTGGATGACGTAGCTTCTCGCTTCACCGCAGGATTTGATGATTGTGGCTGGTGACCACAGGCCAGTGGTGGTGTCTTGAACCGACACCTGCTGGTTGTCAATCAGTGGTGGAAGCTCCTTCCTGTGTTGGTCAAAGTATGTTTTTTGTGTGTTTTGTCTAGCTAGGTGCTGGTTTTGGATGTGTTCACTTTTGAGTGTGTGCCGAATGATGTGTGGGATTTGGTTTTGTACTTTCCTGTTAAAAAGGAGTTCTGCAGGTGATGGCAGAGTGTTGTCGATGGGTGTTGTACGCAGAGACAGGAGAGCAAGTTGTGGGTTTTGTTTTTGTGCCTTTGCTTTCTTTAAGCAGTTTTTAACAGTTTGGACAGTCCTCTCAATGAATCCATTTGACTGAGGGTAATGGGGGATGGAGATGGTGTGTTGAAAATTCCATTGTTTTTTAAAGTTGTCAAATTCAACACTAGTAAACCGTCTGGCATTGTCACTAATCAGAGTTTTCGGGATTCCATGAATTGCGAAGACTGATTCCAGAAAGTCAATGGTCTCTTTGCTTGTCATTGATTTGAGAGTCTTGACAAACGGCATCTTACTGTAGTAGTCTGCCACGAGCAAGAAGTTTTGCCCATCTAAGAAGAAAATGTCTGCTGCTATCTTTTCAAATGGTCTTGATGGCATTTCATGCTGCTGTAGAGGCTCTTTCTGTGGCGACTTCTTGTGGCATTTTTCACAGATGGAGCATGTTTTCCTCTGTCTGTAACGTCTTTCGTCATTCCAATCCAAAAAACATTCTCTCTTGCTTTCAGTAAGCATTTCTCGATACCCTGGTGGCTTTCATGTAAACGGTCCAGGATGAGGCTTTGCATACTTTTTGGAATGATGATGGCTGTGTTTTTTACAATAAGCCCATCTTCGATGGAGAGGAAATCTCGCATGGACCAGTATTTTTTAATTATATTTGGAACATCTTTTGCGTTCTCAGGCCATCCTTGGATGATTTGTGATTTGAGACAGTTTAATTCTGGGTCTTTAGCTGTGTCCTCTTGAAGTGACTTGTATTTCTCCTCAGAGATGGAGACTTGGTGTACAATCTTATCAAGCTCAATCTCATCGGCTGTACTTGGGGATATCCTGGATAGATAATCGGCAAATATCATCTCTTTTCCTGCCTTGTACTGTATTGTACAGTTGTAAGGTTGAATTCGCAGAAGCATTCTTTGTAGTCTGGGAGGAGCTTTACTAAGATTCTTGTACTGGATATTTTCTAGTGGCTTATGATCACTTTGGACCAGCACAGGCTTTCCATAGATGTAGGTATGGAATCTTTCTAAAGCAAAGACCACTGCCAGGAGTTCTCGCTCAATGTTGGCGTATCTCGATTCAGTGTCATCGACTTACTCGCAAACGCGATGGGTTTCCCGTCTTGTATTAAGGCGGCTCCAATGCCCGTCATAGAACTGTCTACTTCCAAGATCGTCGCCTTCTTGGGATCATAATAACTTAGAGTCATTTCTTGGTGGACTAGGTCTTTGATGGCTTGGAAGGCTTTTTCGTGGCTTTCAGTCCATTGCCATGCTGCCTCTTTGTGGAGGAGTTTCCTGAGAGGGTCTGTGTGAGAGCTTAGCTTGGGAATGAATGGGCTCATGTACTGTATGATTCCCATGAACTGTTGAAGTTCTTTCACATTTGTGGGAGCTTCTTTCTTTTGTATGTTGTCACATTTCTGTGGGTCTGGGTGAACTCCATTTTCATCCCATATTAGGCCATAGAAGGATATTTGTTTTTGTTTGATGAAACATTTTTTGCTGTTGAAGACAAGACCTCTCTTCTGACTGATTTTCATCAAGTTTCTGAGGTTTTCATCATGTTCTTCTTCTGTTTTACCAAAAACACAGACATCGTCTGAGATGCCCAGAGTCCCGGGGCATTCTTCAAGTATTTGGTCCATCTTCATTTGGAAGGTGTCTTGGGAAACGTTCAAACCAAATGGCAGTCTCAGGAACCTATATCGGCCAAAGGGTAAGTTGAAAGTGGTTAGTTTGCTTGAGCTCTCATCCAAATAAACTGCCCAGTATCCGTGTTGAGCATCTAGTTTCGAGAAGAACTTGGCCCCATTGAATTTGTGTGCTATTTCCTCTAGCGTTGGAATCTTGTGATGTGCTCGTTTAATCACTTTGTTTAGATCTTTAGGATCGAGACAAATTCTGAGTTTGCCATCTGTCTTCCTGCTGAGAGCAATCGAGTTGACCCAATCGGTGGGTTCGGACTCTTTGCAGATGACATTCAGCGCCTCCATGCGAGCTAATTCTTTTTCGAGTTCATGCAAGATATTTACTGGATACTTTCTTGGAGGTTGGACGATGGGTGTTGCGTCACTTTGTGACTGAATGTGAAAGTTGCCTTCGAAGCTACCTATCTTGTCAAACTGCTTGGGGTGACTTGATTTCAAATCCTCAACTGTTTTGATTGGTACTTGTCTGTTGATGTTGCAGTTGACCTTGATCAGGTTTAGTGATCTGCATCCTTGAAGACCTAGGATGTTTGGCCCATCTGTATGAACTATATAAAATTTCTGAGGCATTTTGTCTTCACCACAGGTCAGTGTTATCGTTCCAAGATGTTTAATTTGCTCGCCGCTGTAGCCAACAAGTTTAGCACTACTGCCATTGACAAAATTAGCACTGATTGTGTTGTCACTTGTGACTTTATCTGGATACATCTGCCGAAATGATCTGAGTGTCAGGATATTGGCGTTTGCACCTGTGTCTAGTTTAACTTTCAAGTTCATTGTTATGTGTTTCTTTTCTGAAGCTTTTGCTTTGATTCGTGTAAATACATGTATCTCTTCTCTGCTATCTTGCGAGTCTAGACCTAAAGAGCTTATGTTGAATGTTTCTTCGTCTGTGGAGACTTCTAACAAGTCATGTATTCTACCTTTATTCTGTCGCTTCTTAGGATGAGCGTTTTGGTTTATTTGTTTACTCTTAACCAATTTGAAGGGTTTGTTCTGTGTTTTCTGCATGCTCGCAGGTCTGTCGCTGGATCTGCACATCTTTGCCCAATGGTTTGGTTTTGTGCATTTTTTGCAGGTTGTCCCGAAAGCAGGGCATTGTCCGTAGCCGTGTCTTGTTCCGCATTTTGAGCATTCATGCTTTGTGTCTTTATTTTTCTTTACATAGTGCATGGTAGACGCCGTGGTGTCGCTTGCAGCACTTTTGTATTCTGATAAGCTTTTAACTGTTGCTTCATAGTTTTTTACTATCTCTATGGCTTGTGCCATTGTGAGGTCTGTCTTCCCTAGCAGTTTTTTCTTTTCTTCCTGGTACTTGCACCCTTTGATTATTTGTTCAGTGATTCTTTCTTCCTTGACATTTGTAGTGCTAAAACTGCACTTGTCTGCCTTGGTCTTGAGGCGTAAAACAAATTCCTCAATAGTTTCATTTTCTCCTTGACTGAAACTCTGCAGTTCTATTCTTTGGACCCATTTGTTAGGTTTTTCAATCATATGGTCTTCGTATACTGACCATACATTGTCAGGATTGGTTTTGTTGTCTTCTGTGATTCCTGACGCGATGAGAAGGTCTCTGCCCTTTGGACCTGAGCTAAGCAGAATATAATTCCACTGTTCATTGGCAGGAATTTTATTAATAACCATGTAGCTGGCCATGAAGTCTTTCCACTCATGAAGGCTTTTTGTCTGTTGGGATTTTCCCAGTCTAATTGTGGGAGTGGAATCTGAGAGTGTCCTGCCATATTGAGGCCTACAGTTCGTAGTATGACTATAAAACAATAAGAAGAAAAAGACCTAATAGAAGAGAAGCAACTGTGTAATTTTGTAGATTTTAAGGGTTAGTTCCCTTGACTAGTGTGCTCATAGATTTATTTTTATGTTTTTATGCATTTACAAGGAAACAACTCGTTGTGATGAAAGCGTGTTTTAATTGTATCGGTTGTATCCCTTGGTTCTAATGAAATCCCCTTGCTTGGATTCAACCAGAGTAGGATAGTTCCAGTCAAATCGCGCCGATGTGATTGTCACAAAAGCTTGCGTTATAGTAATATCTCAGCTCTTTATTGTTTGATCAAGTATCTTGGAGACTTGTGTAATCTCGTCGTTTTGTTGCCACCACAGTAGTTTGGTTTAAAGGAGTGCTCTCACCTAAGGTGGTGCTAGATATGAGGCTTGGGCGGTGACTGCGGCCTAAACAAAATGTGTTAAAACACACAATTCATTATTCCAAGGGCGAGACCTTGGGGTTGGGGCCAGACCACTGCACTCCACCATAACTACTGCCTGAAGATCGAAAAATGAAAGAATATTGGGTACTTGACCTGTTTCTTGAAGACGTGAACGGTGCTGTTTGTCACGGATTAACCACGCTGGTTCACCGTGTCGCAAGATTACCAGTTATCGATAGGGTAGCAAATTTATTGTTTCGGACGGCATAACTGGTAGCAAAGTTTTGTTTACGGTTGTGTTATACAAATTATAACTTTGCAACTAGATTATTTACAGGTTTTTACCGCTGCCACCATGTAAACGTACTCATTAATCTTAAAACACAAGCAATTAAACGACAGCAGGTTCAGGGATTATGTATTCTTTATTAAGCACTAGTTGTGTAAACAAAAAAAAAGAAAACTGGCCAGGTGTTTTTGACATCAAGACCCAAATACTGAAATAGAAATATGGGTATTCTCATGATAACACAGGTCTAACTAAGGTTAAAGGGAATCACACACACCAAATTGAGAAGACACTAAGCATAATATAGTGGCTAGCTGCAAGAGTGATCACAGCTTATTAACTAGAAACAATTCTTTTCAATTATATATGCTGGAGGTTGTTGTTAATGCTGTTGTGATTCAGGACAAGCTCTTTAAGGCAATGTCTCGTTGCAGAACAAGACATATTATGCTGTCAATCAAGTCTGTAGTCCATAATGCACTTTGAGCTCCAAAGCTCTATTTTGTTCAGCTAAATCAAATTGTTCTGAAAATTGCTAAGCGAAGAATCCATTAAAAATTCATATTATTACTCAGGTCTAAAATGTTTAGTAAAGAGACAGCTGACATGAATAATTAGAAACTAATGTCTTATCAGCATAGAGAAAGCTCAAGCCTGTCTTAAACAATTATTATCATAATAGAAGAAATTTTCATTTAAAAATATTTACCATTAAAACCAAATTTAAGTTCAGCATTGAAAACTTTTGGCTCTTACTATTTTGTTAAACAATAACCAAAGCTAACAAGCAACTGAGCTGCTAAAAAAGTTAACAATAATAACAGCGTGGGACAGTGCAAGGAAGAGATTTGACAGCAAAGTGCACAGGGCAGATGGATGTAAGAAGTATGAAGAGAGTTGGATTTGACCCTTTTGTTTTGATCAGCTCAACATGCCACTGGACCTTTGCATCACATGACTCAACATAGTTATGGCATCAACTAAAGCAATGGTGGATAAACTATTTTAAAAAGAAAAAGCAAATAATTATGTCTGGCATATATTATTGCTCAATGATGTAGCATTTTTTAATTATAATCAAGGCAGTTACTGGAGAAAAATTTTTTCCATTGATGCTTCTGGCACTATATTTACAAATATAGCCTTATCTACTTTCCAGTTCATTCTTCAACCGAAAGATTTACTCTTTAAAAATTTTTCTACTTTGTTAGTACAGTTTATAGCTCAACGCCAATCTTAATTCACGACTATAGAGTCTTATCTTTGTTTATAATTGGTGTCAATGCCCTCGCAGATGGTCTTTTATCAAGAATGTATTAAACAAAAACAATTACCAAATCTTTAAAAAAAAAATTTTTAAATACGAATATTTAAGATTAAAAATGAGTTTTAAAAAATATGGCCTTTTTTTCTTCCCAGATATGAGTTTCGATATCAGGCAGTATTGATGCGTGCCCGATTTGATGAGCACAAAGATGAAAAGGACTTGAGAAAAGCCAAAAAGTTATTGCTAGATGGGCAAAGAGAGCTGTTCCTGAAGTCCCACCCTCAGCCTATAAAGTGTAAGGAAAAATTTGTTTTTATTCTCTCTCTCTCTCTCTCTCTCTCTCTCTCTCTCTCTCTCTCTCTCTCTCTCTCTCTCTCTCTCTCTCTCTCTCTCTCTCTCTCTCTCTCTCTCTCTCTCGCTCTCTCTCTCTCTCTCTCTCTCTCTCTCTCTCTCTCTCTCTCTCTCTCTCTCTCTCTCTCTCTCTCTCTCTCTCTCTCTCTCTCTCTCTCTCTCTCTCTCTCTCTCTCTCTCTCTCTCTCTCTCTCTCTCTCTCTCTCTCTCTCTCTCTCTCTCTCTCTCTCTCTCTCTCTCTCTCTCTCTCTCTCTCTCACATATATATTGGCTGATCAGACATTTTAACTTCATCCAATAAAATTTTCTGTTTCTCACTCTCTGCGCACCTGCAGGTAACTTGACTCTTCCCTATCATGAAAGAGAAGAGCAATTTCCAATTCATAAACTTAGATAGATCTAGATTCTGGATTTTGTCATAATATAGAAATAACTTTAAATAAATTGAAGTTATTTCTGTAGTGTTATTCCTTGCAAAAACTTCTCAGAATTTCTGTATTATGTTTTTCCGTTAAAGAAGAACCAGACTTTAGGTCTTTTGTTAAAGCTGATTGTGAATTGTGAATGCAGAAGTGCTAGGCCTTATTGCACGATTATGATCTCTTTCTTTCATCCTGGATGCTTAGCCACAGAAGCTTAACTCCTTTGTGACCGAGGTATTTTTAATTACATGTACCATGTCAAGGCTTATTCTGGTTTGAAGAGTGGTATGATTCGTACATTTTGAACATCGCTGAATTCAATTATGAAATCGGATTTTAAATTGCTTTTGCCTCTTTTACGTAGTATATATAACAATGTACTACTGCATTGTACATTCACGCATCACGGGGAACTGTGAAGTTGGCAGATTCGAGGATGTACAATGTAGGTGGGCTAACATCTTGTCATGAAACATCGGAGGTACTGTGTACATAAGATGCCTTGAAGTGGTTAAGTCATGTCGAATCAGTGGATATATATACATGTATATATATATATATATATATATATATATATATATATATATATATATATATATATATATATATATACACAAATTCGTTCTTCACTTTCTGATGCTCTCTATAGTGGATATGTAGTATTTAGGCGATTTTCCAGTTTGGAAACAAATAAAGTCTTTAATATCTGGGTCTTGCATCTTGTATTTTTTCTTAATCCACAGGAAACGGTGAGGCCAATCATCAACCCAAATAAATTATTTGAAATTAAAAAAGTTAATGGGCAGATGACTATTTCTGTGACTTGATGGTGAAAAAACAATCAGGAGGCAGATTATTAGCCCTCGTAAAGTTAACATGATTAAGTGCTTCTTGTATTGACTGTGTAATTAAATCATTTGTTTCTTGACACCGTGATGGATAAGTCGGTCACAGTCACCTATTTTGAAAAAAACCTATGTCCCCAAAGAGCTATATACTTGCTCCAGGACCTACCACAATTTAACACTGAGGCAGCCACCTCTCTATCTTTTACTTACTATGGTTGACTGTAAGGATTCTACATGGCCTGATAAATCCTTCATATTCTTCTTGTCTTTCTGTTTTTCTACTATTATTACTCAGTCTCTAGTCTGGTGTTTTGGATTCAAAGATAATATTATAATAGGGAATTTTATGAATTAGGCATAAGCGAAAGATAGTTCTATAATTTACATAAAAACATCTTTAATCTTGATTGACCTCTCGCTTGATCTTATCTCAAAGTTCACATTGAATTAAAAAGCTACTTTCTTTTTTCTTGGGATTAGTATTTTGTACTCGTAATTATAAACTTTCAAATTACATTTCAGTTACAGAAGCTCCTGGTGGGGTTGCCTTTCAAAGAACTTCACCACCCCCTGATTGGGTGAGTTTTTAGCAATAAAAATATATGTATCACAAATGAATCTGCTGAACTTTGAGCTTTGAAAGTTGGCCAAAAAGAAATAAAAAGTCATTTCTTCATCACAAAAAGAAAAGCCTTTTCATCAGCAGTTTTATAGGAATATTCAAATCAGATTTTTTAAATCTTCAAAGGTGGTCTTCTGATTGGAGAAGCCCTAATGAGACTGCTTCACAGAATTTTGTTGACATACATGTCTAAACTTTGGACATGAAAATTGGTTTTCAAATTATGTGCTGTCAGCCATGTTTTTTTTTCTCTCATTCCCAAAAAATATTTAAAAGACAGGTATAACTACAAGGAGTATTAATAGCAGCCTTTTATCTATTGCTTTATCTTAACCTTCTTATTTTTTATTGTTTGGGCTAATAATTCTGTCATTTTGTTTTTAACTTCTTCCTCTTCATTGTTTTACCTCACTTTTCTGACTTTCTACATAATATATAAACACAGTCATGATGCTAATTCCACTCTTTTGAAAGGTACACCCATTATAAATCCTCAGCACTGAGACGGTAAGTTTTGAAGAGGATTTAAAATTTGGCATGAGGCTTTGCTGCAAATAGAACTTTATTGTATATTTTGTCAACATATTTCAATTAGATTTTCCGTTACAAAAAAAAATTAAGGGGCTACATGTAATCAGATATTAATCTGAGAGATCAGATCCGACTTCTGATAGAAAACACAGGTCAGACAATAGTCAGTGATACATAAATTGGTAACAGTTAGTTTCAAATTAAAGAAACATCAGCTGTTCAGAGAATATCTATTTGCATAGCAAAAAAAACCACCATCAACAAAGAGGAAAAGTGGAAGAAAGTATCAAAACTGTAAAATGACTCCACAAAAAGAAACAACAAGGACATAGACATGCCACATAAGTTCAAGGCATGAAACTTGTGATATTAAAAGAAAAATGGTTGGTCTTTCTTTACTACATGTATTCAAAGTAAATTTCTACATGTAAAAAAAAAATTGGAATTTTAATATTTGTTGTGCCATCCACTTGCAGTTTTCATTCCCACACTTCATCTGATCTGACATCATCATACTTTTCCAATCTGGTTCAGATGCATGTTTTGTTGTGGCATGTTTAGCTGCGTTTCTGTGAGGACAACACTTGTGCAGGACAGGTTTGGACACTTATAAGAGGCAGCAATTCCTCTTTTGTCTAGTTTGAATCATCAGGCAGCAGAACCTGTGAAATCTTGTGCATATAGAACTTATATTTTGAGTTCATTCCACTTTCCCAATAGAGCCAAGTATTTTTTTTTACTTTGTTAAGCCAAAGAGGAAAGGTGAAGGACTAGAAGAGAAAAAAGGATTCCATGTGTGTTACTGGATTCAATCTTATTAAATTCAAAATAACTTCATTTAGAAGGATTGTTTTTTTAAATGTATACATACTGTGTACCTGTGTGTTCTAAGCCTCCATTTGAACCATTCCCCTTTGCTTTCCTTCTTTAGCTCTTGGATGTATGGCACCCTCTGGAGAAGGCTCAGTATCCAGAGTATTTTGCTCAGCGTGAGATTCGCAAGAAAGAGTACATCGAACGATGGGAGAAAGACTTTGGGAAGCCAGATTCAGAAATCAGCCATTAGTATTGTTTATTATGTTATGTCACAGTAAATAAATTATGACAATATTGACTAAGTAACACTTAAAATGACATTCTTATTCCTTTATTGGTGCACATTTCTTTTTGCAATTTTTATAGAAGTTTGATGAAACCTAAATTTATTGAAGTTGTATATTGTTGATCATTGATCAAAAACTTTGGTCCTATTTAGGGTGCAGAATGATTATATTTTTATTTTTATGTAAATAAGTAATTCAAAGTAAAGAAATTTGGGGCAAAAATTGAATTACCTTCTCCCAGGTTTTTTTTTCCATTAAATTAAGGGCAGTTGTATGATCAAAACAAATTTGCACTGGAGGGATAATTTAATTTTGTAGATATTGGATTGTAAGACTGAGTTGGAGTTTTTGAACTATTATTAAAGCATAAAGACTGCAATAAATTTATTAATTGCTCTAGAAAATAAGGTCTGGAAGCAGTTATATTATAGTGTTTGTCTGATTACTCTATGTATAAGCACAGAAAAAAAATGTTTAAAAGTGGAATTATTGGAAATGTATGATTAGAACATATTTTTCTTTAGATCTTTGTTTTATAGGTATTAAAGAGTGGAAGACGGTTTAACTTTGTGTCTTGTTTTTTTGTTTGTTTTGTTTTTAAACATTATGTTTGTTAAATTAATTTGGAACTAATTTCATAAGATCTCAAGGAGATCCTATAGGTTCTAGCTATAATACTTTTTACAGTTTTTAATATTAGTGAACATTTTCAATAAAACTATTATAAGTCTCAAATGGGTGAAATATGTGTCTAGGTGTCACTGAAAAATTATAAAATTTCTCTGGAACTGGGGAAGCATTTTGAGAGGTATAAAAGGTCAGGGTCAATGCATCTGTACAAAATAATTCTAATGTAATTTGAGCAGATCCCAGACTTTTATAGACCCTCTGCATGTATGAGTTTCTTCTTGGTGTGTTGGTTTAGGTTATTCACAATGTGATTGATCTACTCTATGTCCAGTATAGTCTGAGGATTTAAAGAGTTTTGTTTTTGAGATCAGTGTATATTTGGGAACTTCTTAACACGGGCCTCTCTTGACTAACACACAAGGTCCTCTTCAAAAAAATGGAAAAAGAATCTTGCCTCTAATCTCACCAGTGGTACAAAAACTTTTAAAAGGGACATCACAGTATCAAAAAGTTTACTTTCTAGCTTTTTTTTTTTTTTAAATTTTTTTTTAATTTGTTGGTTTCTTTTGTTTTGTTTCTAATTATGGTGGATATTCTGCTAGCTTTGTGATTCAATAAGCCTCAGTTACTATTGCTTAACATACTCTGTTATGAAGATTGTGTGCGCGAGGCTCATTGAAAGTGGTATCAATTTTTTTCCCCTAAGTTATGTATGGAGGTCAATTAAGTTGTGTTAAAAGGTGCTCCAGATTCTGCTGTATATATTCATGGCTCTTTCAGGTAATCTATTATCCTAGAGAAGTTCTCTATTGGGAAAGTTTTTATTGTCATTACTCTTGTTGCATCTTCATTTGATATTCAAGTAATACATGCTTGCCAGTGCCAAATCTGTCACAAGCTTGGCAAAAGGATGATTCCTCCCCTTTAAACAGGTGTTTTTGTGTTAGTCATGTAATATGTTGTCAATGTTGAAGGGCCTATTTGTATTCTGTTGTGTAGGAGATAGCAGTTTCTGTGTGGATATTGGACCTTTTGAGGACCATTTAGTCAAAGAAAGAGAAATGATTGTTCTTGCAGGCAGGGCTGTGTATGTTTTTTTAATCATATGTGCATGTACATGTATTTGTTTTGTAGAGGACGGTAATTAGCAGATGTGGCTCCTCTGAGTGGATGGCTGATGGCTGAGACTGTTTCAGACCATGCGATTGTATCATCTGGCTAGCCCTGAACATTAAGTCAACTTGTGCGGTGATCTATAATAATTGACAAGCGTCTTGTGGTTCCTATAGTATTTCATTTTATATCTATATACATGTAAATGCTTGGTGTGATTGGTTTCTTTCCAGCCATGTGACACGGTGTTCTGAGCAGACATTCATGCCCTTCGTGTTAATATGTTCCATATAATCTGCTTTGTGCAGTAGGTCGCTGTGTTGTGTAATGCATCTTAAGCTTAAATCCTGCTACAGGGAACAGTATCTGTTCATTGATATTCATGCCTTGTATTTCGATTGTTTCCACTAGTAAGGAAGAACAGTGTACTGCGTCTGCAGGAGTGCTCATTGCTGTGGAATTTGACTCTTTTTTTTTTTTAGATAAAAAAGGAAATCAATAAGATGTGTAGAGGAAAAAAATATTAATTTCTGCTTGGGCTTTTCATTATTGAACGGAACTCACGATTCCAACAATGGAAATCGCATGCCCTTTGTGAAGCCAATCTCGGCGAAACATCTAAATCATAGATAGTATAATGTAATTTTGAATTACTTTACATGTATCTACTTTGTCAATAAGTTCAAGTTGGGTGGTTTCTGAGGTTTAGCAGGAAAGGCTTACTGGCCCTAAGCTAGACTAGGACGTCATATTTTTAGACTGATCGACATCATTTGCATAAACTCCTCCCACCCAGCGGTACGTAGCATAATCGCTTTTCGTAAACATGCTAGTCCTCTCACCGGGAACGTAACTGTTATGTAAGGGTTACATGATGACTGCCAGCGATGCTCTAATGCTACCGGTACTGAGTACTAGCCTGGACCAGGTTCAAGCGCGCTGTGTGAAGTGCTTTTTTACTGCATGCTCACACAGTTACATTACATAACAATCACATAATCCGAGATAGTTTTATCAGCAGCAGCAGATTTCACTGGTCTAAACAGCTGACCAGACTGACCAGGCCTAACGCTGGCTTGCGGCTTCCGATGTAAACAACGCAGGCCGATTTGCACTCGTCACTAGGAAAACCACGTGGTAGTTACGTTATAGCTCATGCTTACGGTACGTAACTCAACCTGCGAAACATGGCTATTGAGACTAGTGAGAGCCGAGACTGAGGCTGTGAGAGCTCAAGCTCGTTTCCAACTCATCACCTCAGCGCGGCCTGAGGCTATTCGTGTGTAGACTTTCTTGGTGAACAATTATAGCACATGCCAGTGTTAAGTGTTTCAAGTGCTGCGCTTTAAAAAATTTTCCAATTCAAGGATAAAATACCTTGTAATCATCTACTCAGATAGATTTAAGTGTTTTTCTTCTCCTATTTTTTTTTTAACAAAGGTCAATTCTCTGTTGCCTTACGCGATAAGCATTGTGCGAGATTTAATACCGGTACATCTATTCTCCCTTCCCCTACTTATTTTTTTCACTTATTCTGTTTCTTCTTCTTCTTCTTCTACTACTACTGCTACTACTACTACTACTACTACTACTACTACTACTACTACTACTACTACTACTACTACTACTACTACTACTACTACTACTACTGCTGCTGCTGCTGCTACGGCTACTACTATTGCTACTACTACTACTACTACTGCTGCTGCTGCTGCTGCTGCTGCTGCTGAATTGTACTGGAAATACCCCCTCACAGAAAGTGTTTAAAAATAGTTTCAAGGCTAAAACTACAGAACATTAACAAAGCAATACCTATCACAGGTTAATGAGTTTCTTTATTTGTGATCTCTATAGCTAGGACAATCGTTTGTTTACAATATCATGCGCACGCCTTGATTCAAGCTTGAGCTCTCTAGTAACCTACATGTTGTCACCCACATCGCGGATTCGACTAGAATAGAATCAAGATCAAGCAGTGGAACCAAGGTAGAGCCAGAAATTCAGTTTTGTTGAGGATCTCTTCAGGTAGATATAGGTCTTGTTTGCAGCTTACAATTAACTAATTTAATATTAGTAGACTGGGCCTTTCGGTTAGACTTCTAGATGTAGAACTGAATTTATTGAATTATAAATCATACTTTCACAGTTAATTGGAATCTGATACACTATAGGCGTTAAATTGGGATATTCGTTCTAACTATTGATAACTAAATCTAAATCTGGATCTGGATCTGAGTAAATCAGTGAAAATAATCATACGCACATTTGTAGTGTGCCTAGTTGAAGTGAACTTAGTTGGATGTCATGGCTGTGACAGGAACAGTGGGAATTATACTAGGTCTACACCCTCTGCCGAACAAGATCCAAAACCAATACAATGATCCCAGGATTTGCAGCCTCACCACTCTTAGCAGGATAATGTCCAAACCTTTTCATACTTCAGTTCCCCTTCTCAAGCTCTTGCTGCCGCCTACCCCCCACCCCCCATTTTTTTTTTTTTTTTTTTTTTTTTTTTTGCTTATTTGTTGCCAATAGACCTACCACTTTTTTTACACTTTCTAGAACATCCGTCTCCCTTATCATACATCATAACATGTTTTATGGTACCAAAATTCATCGAATTCTCAATCAATCAGTCTGTGACTGTCTCACATGATTTACTATTATGACTCAATTCAATCTAGAATTGAGGCTGTGACAAAATGTCTTTGTTTTATTTTTTATCTTAGGTCAAAAGTTGAATTGAAAGTCAGAGCTAAAGTTAAATTGATCTGGTTTAAAAATTTCTTTTAAGTACATTTTGTGAAAGCCATTGAGAATTTGCTCTAATCTCATATACTAGAAACTGAAAACTTAGATCTCGACCCAGGTTATATTTTACTCTTATCGCTTTTGTTAAAGCTATTTAGAATTTGCTCTAATCTCCTAATACTACAAACAGGAAACTTACATCTCAGCTTAGGTTATACTCTTATTTAAAATGCAGCACTCATGCACTTTATGTCCACATAATTTTTTTTTCTCCCCCTGCCCCAGCTTCTTCAAGTTGCACAGTTGCAAGCCTCATATCTGGTGTGACAGGCATCTGTGTAGACCTTGTCCTATCCGTGCAATGGGGTTTCATTTTAAAAAACTCTTGGAGGGAGATCTTCCATAAGTCTTCTTAAACTCTTGATCTAGCCTCTCTTTTTTTCCAAGATTTCACTGCAATTTAGATCTATGGAAACGATCCGAAACAATTAATACCGTATCTACAAATAAGACCTTGACATTGGACACAAAACAGTACTTAATATATTGGAATCAATAGGGACCTAGAATTTTGCAGAAACAGCAAGATCATACAGCATATATCAAGATCTGTAGTGACCAAGTGAAGAAAGACAAAAATTAGTGTAAGATTCAGAACAGAAGGCAGAAAGAAATGACAAGGAAGGAGACATCGAAAATGCCCTGTTACAGGTTTGGCTTGAACAGTAAAATGAACTACACGCACCTATAATCATTCAATGCCTTACTTTTGAAAGAAAAGTCCATACATTTCGCTGTGCAGATGTGATTCAAATTTTACTTCGATCATGCTGTTGTTGATGAAAGTAATGATAAATGAAGAATGTTACAAATTATAAGTTAAAAAGAAACAAACTCAAAAGGTATTAAAAAATTGCATACATGTACAGAAGACCTCGGATATAACGAAATTAAGGTGCCAGGGCTTAAACTTCGTTATAACCAAGGTTTTCTTTCACAAGGTCACTTAAAACTCCTCATTTTGCCTCCCTCTACCCGATCCCTATCTTTTTCTGTCCTTTTGTCTCTTAATGTAGTCTTACCTCTACTCAAACTTTCAACATATTGCATATTTTGTGCACTTGACGAGCAACTTATGATACTCATTCACAATTAAAAGGGGGGATGGGGGCGCAGTAAAGAGTGGACCTATGTAACAATCAGCCATCACAGACAATGCAAAGATTGCCAACTAAGTTCCTAACCACAACTGCCTTAGTAGTTAGTTTATTAGTTCTTAACCCCCATGTGTACAACCCTCCCACCTCTTTTTTTCCCCTTTCCTCCATACACACCTTCGCATACACACCTTTCTCTTTGTAGGCACAAAGGATGCACGCAGCTTTACGCCAATTGATATCTTCAGTTAACTGTAGACTTGCGCCTCACTCCTCACCTTAGCCCACAGGTGGTCGTTAATTCTAGCCTTCACTCAAATTCACATCTAAGATAAAATTCTATTTTAAAATGAGTTAACTAACCAAAAATGATATTGAAGTCCCATAGAAACCACATTTATTCTGAACACCTACCCCTTTTTCCACAACCTGAACACTCAAAATAAATACAATGCACTTCATTACTATGATTGTTACTGAGATCTGTGCCAGAAATTTCTTCCTGTTACTCTCAAAATGGATAATACTCTCTTTTCTTTATTAAGCAAATTATTAAACTTTAGGGTGATAGCGTGTGTGCTTGTTAATTATCAACATTGTATCTTAAGTTAAAAAAAAAAAAAAAGGAAATCTTGGGGGATTATTGATGAGATATTGCAAATTTGGCATTTGTCAAGGTCATACAAATAGGAAGAGAAAGTGAAAGAAGAAGATGAGAGAAACTTTCCTCTTGTATAGTATATATATATATAGCTTATCAGACATCTAGAGCAAATACATACCATTCAAGGATGTAAAAAATTTTCGAGCTGCGAACAGCAGAAAGGGAAATTAAAAAAACCTGCACATAAAATGGAAGGGGCAGGCAGATTTATAAACCTTAGTAGAAGTATTGGGGGTGTTTTTGAATTCTTTAGATGATCATAAAAAGATACATTGTATAATCAGAGTGACAAAACAAAGAAACTAGAGGGAAAAATGAAGGTTAATAATACACATTAAATGGATCAGTGCAACAAATCTATTTAGTTTTAACATGTTATTGTTAATTGGTGCTCAGCTGAAACCTTTTTTTTTTTGTTTGCCTCTAATTAATTCCCGTCCATTGTGACGAATAACCAGGGGAAAAAACTTAAGTTCTTGTATTATAACAGACATGTTAGAGCCAAAATCTCTTTTTCTTGAACATAATGTTATTTTTTGCTTTTACATTTTCCATTCTTTTCCAAAAAAAAAAAATTTAAATTTAAAAATCCTACATTATAAAAGGATATCAATTGTAATTTAATGATTTTATATCCTCTTTGTGAGAAAAGTGTGTACAGCAAACGTTTTGTAATTCCTTTCCTTCCCTTAGACTTAAGAGGATCTTTTGGATATTATACTCTTCTTCTTTTTTCTATTTTTCCTTTGTTAAATTTAAGACCCATGATATTCACACAGTTTTATTTTCACAGGTCATGGCGTCAAATATTAAAGATACATGTAATATACAGAACTATTTGGAAAATGCTCTTGAACAAAAAGATGTTCATTTGATTCTGAATCTTTTAAATGAAACAAGTGGTATGACAGATATCAGTGATTTCCTGAAGTTGTGTGAAGCTCCTTTGAATTCAACTGTTACTGCCAACTTTAATATACATGATATAGACACAGAAACTGAAAGTTCTGATTTGACAGAGGAAATAAACTTTTCAAGATTGTCAAAGTGAAATGAAATTTCTTCATTACATCATATGAAATCTAAATACAAAACTGCAGGTGTTGTACAAAGCGATATACATGTATATGCAGATGGTGAGGACTTAGATGAGGACATTGATATTTTTAGTTTTGTTTTGAAACCAAGATATGAAAGAGTTGTTTTCTTTTTGTTGCAGAGATGTCGACATCTGATATATATAATTGTGATGGTGAAAGTGTTTTACACATTGTAGCAAGAGAGAAGCTCTCTTCTTTGCTGGACTTGTTAGTATACTCCAAATGGTTGTCAGGTATGATGTGCTGTTACAACAGAGATGGTTATTTACCTCTGCATATTGCAGCTCTTTCAAAATTTCACAGGTTTTTCCACTTATTCTATGAAGAACTAAAAGAATACTCACCAAATGCATGTTTAATCAGGTCCCTCTTAGGTGTTTGTCAACATGGCAGTTATGAGGCCCCAGAAACTTGCCAGATGTCTGGCATAAAGAGAAGTATCCCATTTACAGAAACACGTAGAAACTTTGAAGTTGAACCCTGTGACTCTCAGGTTTCTTTTTCCTGCTGTGGAGCTGTCATTGATCAGAAACTTATTTTTGATGCTCAGAGCAAGAGTATTGACATCAATTCTAAAACTCACTTTAAAGAAAATTCATGCTTGCGCCATTCTCACAAATACAAAAGAGAAACTTGTCTCTCTTTGTTGTGGAAGAAGATGATAATTCGGTTTGATTTAGCACAAAACTTAAAAGAAGTTTTTTACATGTGTCAGGCTCTTATCAGGGCAGGGGCAAAGGGATCGTTACCAAGGAGGAAATTTAACGAGAGAGTCTATCAAACTTACTTTGATCTTTCACCACTTCATGTCACTGCTGGAATGGGATCTTTAGAGAACACAAAGCTGCTTCTTAGCAGTGGAGTAGACCCTGGAGCATCCGCTGGTAATGATTGTAAACTTGCAGTTCAACTGGCTTTGCAGAATGGACATAATAGAGTTTCTTTGGCTTTGCTAAACCCAAAATTGTTTGATTCTTCAGATACCTGGATATCTCATGTTGATTGCCTAGGAAATACACTATTCCACTGTGCTGTGGCAGCTCCCTATAGATGCAACATCAAAGTCTTAGAAAAACTATACAAGCTGGGCTGTCCTTTAGACAGGCCAAATTCTGAAAACATGAGACCTTTGGATTTGGCCATCTGCTCAAGCCACTTACCTACTATCCATTACATGCTGGAGACAAAGCCAGAGCTAGTCAATGTGCAGCTTTACCAGGACTCAAGGGCATATCCACCTCTCCTTCGAGCTTCAGCTTCCCCATCATCAAGCCTTGCTCTCTGCAAACTTTTATTGTCTCATGGAGCAGACATAAATGCTCAAGGATATAGAAAGGATCATGTCACAGCATGCTATAGAGCTTTCAAGTTTGCTTGTTTTGAAACAGGATTTTTTCTTTGTGAAAACTCCTCAAGGCCTTTCTCTACTATTGAAAGGAGATATCTTTGGATGCAACTCAAAACCCTGAAACCAAGCAAACTTGATCGACTGGAGAAAAGATTAAAAAATGTGCCCAAATTGTTTTTAATCTGTCTTGATATCATTCGCCGTGTGTTTATTAATACATATTTTTGTTTTCAGCAAATGGACCTTCTTCCTCTTCCCCATTCTTTAATAAAAGCATTAAGGTATGAGGTTTGACTCAAATAGCCGACAAAATTAAGGTTTTTAAACCTCTAGAGATGTCTATTTCTGTGTTCTGTTGAAAATTGTTTTCTACATGTACTTCCTCATTACATTTAGCATCTTTCATACATACAGATTTCTTCATAATATCAAAGTCAAAATTTGACATTGATATTTTGAAGAATTTGTTTAAAAATTATATTTTTAAATCCGAACTTAGGATCTAAATATACATGTGTAACATGTTGTATACATGGTTCATTACCAGGTCCGTTAGTTGTGGTTACTATTACTTATGTAAAACTAATGAGTCTTCTGGTTTGTTTTTTATTGGTTTTTTTTTTATTTTTAAAATAAATGTATATCGCCATAGGAAATAATTTAAAAACTGATTTTCTGAATTTGCCCTCATTGACTTTGCTGGTTTGAAAAATCAATTTTAATAAGCTAGTTTTAACTTTCCGTGTGCCCAGTTTGCTTATATTCTTTTGTTTATTCTTTTTATTCTTGTGTATTCCTAGTATATGTACTTAAAAGACTTTCATTTTATTGGAACGAGCTTCACTTTTAAAAACAAAATCATTTTCGGTACATGTATTTGTAAGACAGCTGTATCAAATTTCCAGGCTGTCTTATTTTATCTTAAGTTTGGTGTCCTTCAGAAACCTGAATTAGATGTGTTTTAAATTGATTTAATAAAATGCTTTGAATTTAATTTTTTTCAGTGCTTTCAATCAAAATTTTAAATTTCTATATGATTTTTTCCCTAATTCAGTTGTTGTACTAAGGAGCACTGTAAATACATGAATGAAAGTGATGTTGACAGTTGAATGAATGAAATTTGGGGGGGGGGGGTGTTTGTTTGTTTTTTTACATTCAGATCTTCATTTTCTTCTCATTATTATACACGTAATTATGGTTAGTACTAATGCAGCAGTTATATTTACAGTTGTAACAGAAGTATCAGCAGCACTAGCAATTGTTTCAGCTATTGTAAAAGCAGTAGGTTACAGTGGTGGTGCTTATAGTTGTGTTGTTCAAGTTGAAGTAGTTTTATCGATAATAGTAATAGTAGTAGTAGTAGTAGTAGCAGAAGCAGCAGCAGCACTCAGTAATATTAGTACATGTAGCACTCAGTAATAGAAGTTGTCATACTAGTTGTAGTAGTAGTAGTAGTAGTAGTAGTAGTAGTAGTAGTAGTAGTAGTAGTAGTAGTAGTAGTAGTAGTAGTAGTAAAAGTAGTGGTAGTAGTAGTAGTAGTAGTAGGTAGTAGTAAAAGTAGTGGTAGTAGTAGTAATAGTAGTAGTAGTAATAGTAGTAGTAGAGAAGAAGTGGTTGCTTTGGATCTTCAGACTTTTTTCTTTATTTTAATGGAAGAATTCATTATGTTCCATAGATAATAGCGTTTAGCCTACGCTGAGATCCATTTGAAGTTGAGCTTATTGTTACAATATCATTTCCCTAGTATTTGTGTACAAAAGTAATGTTTTCATTTGTAGAATTCAGAAGTTTAAAATTTAGTGTCAAACCTGGAGAAGGATGCAGAATAAACATCTAACAAAAATTTTACCCAGTAAACTTTTAGCATAATGTAATAAAAAGCCTTTTTCTGTTTTTATAAATTTCATATATACCTCAGAAAAATGCTTTTAAGTGTAAGATTTTATAGGTAATTATTCATTCTTTAAAATTTTAAAATGCATTGTTATCTGGGTTTTTTTTTTTTTTTTTGTTGTTTTTTTTAAATGAAAGTTCTTTGGAAGAGACAAAATTACATTGCAATGATAAACCATTCAACTTAAAAATAACTGGACCCTGAAAATAGGTTTTAACTTTTTATAAACTTGACTTACAAGTAAATTATGACTAAATTTTGAATGCAGTATAAAGGTGGTTTTTTTTTGCCAGGCTTTCTGTTTTATTTTATTTATTTGTGGTTTTTTTTTTTTTTTGCTTTAGTAGTGTCAACATCAACACCTGGTTACACCTCTGGTAAACTTGGTAACATGATATGACTGCAATTATAGAGAAGATAACAATTTTGAAATTACTGAAAAATCTAATTATAATGAAAAGAAAGATAGGCTTAATAAGAATAATCACCTTATTTTGTAATTTCTCAATCTGTCTCTAGGTCTTTCTTATCACTTATTTTCCTGCATTTTAACTTAAAATAATGGGTGGTGCACATCTAGACATGTCTAAGCATACTCAGAACAACTGTTGATGTATCCCTCTTTTACTTAGATAGTCAGAGGAAGGGTAGCTTGAAATTTTTTAACAATAGTTGCCTCAGCGTTTTTTGAATCTCAATGAGGCATACACAATCCATAATAGTGTGTTGACCTGACAACAAAAAATTGTAATTGTATCATTATGTTTGCCTTTTTATACTTTATAACTTTTCCTATTTGATTTATTCTTTTTTTCAAAGAATTTACAAAGGTTGTCCTTATACATGCAGGGCAACCTATTATCTTTAGGCTACTTAGACTTTGTAGAGTCTCACCCATGCATTATTGCCATTTTTTTAAAACAAAAATTCCATGACAATTACTATTTTTTTCAATAATTGGATCTCTTATCTTTATGCTATCTCTAATATTTTTTTAATCTTGTTTTTACTACACTGCAATTTCTATCATTATTTTGGGCAGCTTCATGAGTTTGCTATCATGGTTATTTTCAGAAAGTAGAAAAATTAAAACAAATGAGGCCGAGGGGCAACAAGGGTGAATTAGCCATGGGCAGCCAAGCTTTTACTGACATGTAGTTTTATATCTTAAACCATATAAAAACAAATTTTCACTCTTCAAGAGAATGAAAACATTATAAATCTGGCATTTCTATGTCCACATATATTTGATTTAAGTACAATGTATTTTGTAAAGGATCATAAATAATGAAATTATTTGTTTAATGGGCTATAATCTAAACAATCAGCTGGTACCTGGAAGCCATTTGAAAGTACATGTATTTTTTACTTGAAAATAAGACTGCAAGCAACTTGTTGCAAAGTTAGAAACATGTTCATGCTGCATGCCTACACTACTTGTACACAGTTAAGTCAATGACATTGAAATATGTCAGAAAATTAAAGGATTGCACATTAGTCGTATCAGTATTTGAAAAAAAAAAGAAAAAAAAAGTGAATGTGAAGCCTACCTATAAATCATAATGTAACCTCAAAAATTACATCATTGTAACAAAAAAGAAAAAAAGATATGGTTTTCAGCAAAAAATGACCAGTTTAAGATTGCAATTTAATTTGTTTACAGCAGGAAATTAGCAAACAGCAAAGGATAGTTGTACAATATTTCTATTCATCTTGCATAGCTCATGAAATTGAGGCATCAGAAAAACTGAAATCAGCATGCGTTACTAGCTTGCACTTGCAGCGGCACAGCTTTTATTGGAGTGATACTGATGCTCAACATTCACTTGTTGATCAATATTATGCTTTGAGGCATTTTTAAGATAATTTGTACAGCAACATGTTTTCAATTTAAGATGTTTGGAAATGATACTACATCTATTAGAAAAGCACTATCCTGTGTCTGTAAATATGTGTTTCATAGGTTTCTGAGCTTTACATTCAAATTTTTTCCATGGGTGGATGGATGGGGGATGCACTATAAGTAGACATGTCTCAAGTATACGTTAGGTAAAATAAGAAGGATATTATCTCTGAAAAGAAAAATGCTGTTCACTTCCATCATTCGTAGGGATATAAAAAAAAGAATATTTTATTTACGTTAGCAGATAAAGTGCTACCAATTTCAATAAATATTTTCTAAGGTATTAAATAGATACATAAATCACACACACTATCTCCCTTAGTTATTGTTCAATTGAAAAGAAACATTGTAAATTAGAGAAAAATCTTGTCCTTATTAAAAATATCATTGAAATGATTCTTCCGCCATTTAATATACACTGTATAACACCTGAATTAATGATTAAGTAAGGAAATTAGCACATCACATTATCAGCATTTTTCCACTACAATGCAAACGGAAAATCAACCCTAAATTTTTCAAGTCGGGCCGATTCTGTTACACGTGTCCACCAACAGACTGGCATTCTCGAAACAGGTGGACTATTCGGTTAGACTAAATTTTTTTTCCCTGCACAAATATGCGCCTAAGGCCTTTGCTGTTGTTTATTGCTTCCTTGATTTGATACGAGACAAAAAGCTCTAATCTGAAAAGGGAATTATGTCTTGCTCCAAGAAAAAAAATGAAAGGTTAACTGTGGTTAAAAAAAAAAAGAAGAAGAAAGATCAGAAGAATATACATCATTTCATGTAATATTATTATACTCGTATTAACATTGGATGCACACTAAAGTTACAGCTAGACCATTGACAAGTTCCACAATTTGTTTCCTGCATTGCTTGATGCTGAGAGTGTGAAATTCAAAGAATATCATAGAAAGGAGCAAGCAACATTTGATACTCTTATGAAACTTTGAAGTAAAAGGAAACTAACTTAGATGCAACATCACCGACAGAAAGACATGCTAAAACAAAATGCTATCTGTTCAAAACATAAAAAACAAACGCCTCAAAAAATGGAAAACTTTCTTTATTATTAAATCTAGTAATTTTGGGACGTTGATCAAGAAAATGATAATTTTTAAATTTTATTACCAAAAGCTGGCTTGTGGTTAATGATTCACTCATTTAGCATATGACCGGTCAAAAATAAGCCTGCTGCAAACAACCACCCAAATATCGGCTGCATGCAGTCATGTCAATTTGGTGGACACATTGTCAGAATTCTCTATGTTTGCTTTGTATAAAAATAAAAGATGTATTTCAGCTCCAGATACTTTGGAGAGTCAGTCAATTTGTTTCTGTTTCAGTGGACATGCAGCCTGTTCCTTCATAAGGATTAAAAATGCTCTAACCATCGCAGGACCAGATGGCGAAGTGGTATAGCGCCGGAGTCAACAATCCATCAAGAGATGAGGGTGTGAGTTCGAATCCTGGCGCTGTGCAAAAAAAAAAAAAAAAAAAAAAAAAAAACATGACCTAGGTGTGGCCCCTCCCTTCAGGGCCGAAACATTTACTACAAGGGGGGTTTCTTCTAAAAAACTCCCTGATGTTATCTAGCTCCCCAATGGTTTCTACTTACACTCCCCAATGGGTTTCTACTTACATTTGATACAATTTAGATCTGGTTCAAAACGAACCAATACAATGGTTAAATTTGTATTAAATAAAGATAATTTAATGTTTTCCGTAAACAAAACAAAAAACAAACGATCAGGCAGGAAACCTGGTGATCTCTCATGAGACAGAGATTGTTGCTCTACAACTAAAACAAACAAAATATGCTTGCCCTCCAGCAACGTAGAGCAGTAATCTCACAGAGCCAACCATTGCTATATCAGACGCCATGCTATGTAACGTAGGCGATCATGACCTTCCATGGCATCTCGTCGCTTTAACTGTTTATTCAATGCATCCATCACTCTTATATTTAGCCACCTTGGTGATCCATCCAACATCTTTTCTCACCTTTTCTCCTACTGTGTTTTCCTTCGATATTTCCAGTTGCTTCAAGATGTTCCAGTTTCTCTTTTCTCCTTACTTAGCCGATAAAGATTGCCTGGCATTTGCAATTATGTATTCTATTCATAAGTAATCTTGTTATGAAAGCTTATAAATAAAACTGTTTTGTTTGATTTCTTTGCAGTAGGGGAGAGTGGGGTAAAAAGTCTCCAAGTGACTGAAAATTTTTTAAAAATAAGGTGTAAGTTTTACACTATTATATTTTTATCTCAAGAAATTATAATATAATACCTATCTGTTGACATATATTTAAAAATTCTAAGAGATGATTTGTGGTCAGAAAACATGTTTTTATGAAGAAAGTAATTTCGTGACTTTTTGCCCAATAACGGGGTAAAAAGTCTCAAGGTATGGGGTAAAAAGTCTCTTGAAGTCTTTGAACCTCTAAAATGAGAAAATATGACTGTTGAATCATTTAAAAGGGATATGCCTTGCAGGACTTTTAAATTACTATAATTGTAACTTTCATTAGTTTGCTAAACATAACATTTCACACCTTTAAAAGAAAAAAAAATGAATAAAATGCCGTTGACTCGGTGCTAACAAAACTATTGAAATTTATTAGGCATAGAAATGGATGATGATGATGTCCCATAGTTTACATAATGGGAAATTGAAAAGAATTTATGAAACTGGATTGAAAAGTAAAAATGTCTCCAGTCCTCATGGTTCCCCCGGATGTTGGTGGTGCAAGTTTGCATAAAATGTCTTCAACTGAGACCTCTGAAGCATCAAGATGTTCGGGAAATGCAAAAAGGAATTGTCCCTCTTTGGTTGGCTTCCTTTTCAGGAACATACAGTCAACTGTATTGTCAGCGCTTTCTACACTTTCTACTTTACCAATGTAATATTTTGAGATCTTTTTTGAATCAAATTTCACCAAAACGTAATCTCCCTCATCTAACTGCTGAGCAGTGGGATTTTCAATCTCCCCATCTTCCCGTTCCTGAGGCTCAAGGTCTGAAGGAAGCAGATCTGAGTCACTGTCATCCAATTCCATGTTAGGGTCACTGGTTTCACTGTCACTTTCACTTTCATGGTGCTGGGTATTGACAGGGAAAATTGATTTTTTGCACCTGGGCTGGCTCTTCTCAGCCTTATTCTTAGATTTGGCTGCTGCTGATTCCTCTAACAAGCGTTTAACAGGTGTTAATGTCAGCACTTGGGAGGTAACCTTCTTCTTTGAGGTCTTTGATCTTGGAGCCGCCTTGGCAAATGGGCGGATAACATGAGGAGAGATTATGGCAGTGCTTTCGTCTGGTGTGTGCGTGGAACAGCTTGGTTCTGGTTGTTGTGGCTCCATAGCGCTTTCTGCAGGTTCTGGTCGATCACTAACATATGAAGGTAGGTATCTATGTTCCGGAATTCTTTCCCTGTTCAGTGGCTGAATGCCGGTGCTTTCAAAACCAGCTATGATGTTTGTAGGAGTAAAAGCCTTGGGAAAAGCTTCAGCTATCAGAATTGGAATGTTATGTATTGTCATAACTTTTCCAGCATTGGAAGGATTCCTCATCCACTTGTCTGCAGCTGCATTAAAAAATGTCTTTAAAGGCCCATACACAGTCTTATCTAGTGGTTGCAGTTCATGACTACAGTGTGGTGGGAACGAGAGGAGAACAATATCATTTTCTTTGCAGTAATTGATCACTGCTAAAGATACGTGTGAGGCATGATTGTCCAGCAAAAGAAGTACTGGAAGCTCCTTTGATGGTCTGGCATATTTGTGAAAGTGTTTTAGGTAGTTCAAAAAATTGTCACCAGTCATCCAACCACTTGCCTTTGCATGTCCTTCAGGTTTGCTACCTATGGGTAATACCTCCTCCCATAATGGCTGAGTATTGACGCGAGGAAAGATGCAAAATGTTGGGATAAAACCACCCATAGCATTTATTGTGCCACATACTGTCACCAAGCACCCTTTCTCCTGCGACACAGCAGTTCCAACTCTTTTAACGCCTTTCTCCGCTATCATTTTGGTTGGCTTTTGCACAGTAGTAACACCTGTCTCATCACAATTATATATTCTGTCTGGTGTAAATTGATACTTCTGGATCAATTCTTCCAAGTTGTCATAGAAAAGGCCAACGTTGTGTTTGTTAAAGGACGTCATTCGGGCGAGTGAGGTAGGTTCAGGTGTTCTTAGAGAGAATTCTGGATGCCTGTTAAAAAACTGATAAACCCAGTCTTTGCTTGCCATCTGGTTTTTCTTCCAGGAAGTTGGTGTAGGTATGTTGTTTATTTTGGCAAATTCGAAAGTGAGGGTCCTAAATTCAATCTTTGTGAGTCCATAGTAAATTCTGCTGGCCTGTATTAGATAGTCAGCCAACATTTGCTTTTGCTCATCATTTAAAATGCGTTTGTGGACCTTTGAATAGCCAAACTGTTTGTTGTCAATGTTTATGCTATTCCTCTTTAGAGCAACGTAACGACCCAGTGTCTTATAATTGAGGCCAAGCTTCCTAGCTGTAGGTTTTATTTTCTGGCCTTGGTCAAGGACAAGCCTCACACCTTCAAGCATTGCCTCCCTGGAGAAAAGGCCTCGTTCGGTCTTTCTTTTGTATACCCTCATTGTTTTTAGAATTAGAGTGCTGACCAATTCTGGATTATAATAAAAAGAAAAGAAAAGAAAATCTTAGATAAAAAACGAGGCCAAACATGTCTTGTTATGGTCACTTATTTTTTAAATAAATCGTGGGGTAAAAAGTCTCGCACATTTTTAGAGACTTTTTACCCCAATGCAACGAGACTTTTTACTCCATGTTACTGATATAAGAAAAGTTGAACTGTTCTTAAAAACTATTCTTCCTTAAGTAAAAATTGATTCAAAATAACAAATCTCATATAATAAAAAACACTTATGAATAATTATCACCAAAAGTACACTCTTGAACTGTCCAAAAATCAAGATTTTTCAATGAAACAATAATTAAGTTTAGAACATGTGCAAAGTATTTTTGTCAACTTACCAAAAGTTCTTCGGAGTTGCTTCCCTTGCTTGCTAGAGTAAAACAAGGACTAAAAAGGCACAAAATAATGTTGTTCGCATTATTGTAAATACTCTAGTTACCTCCCAGTGGCCATCGAGACTTTTTACCCCCGAGACTTCTTACCCCACTCTCCCCTATTTGATATTCTTAACATTATCTAAAGAAACTACATTTCTGTCGACTCGTTTCTTTTTTTAGCTGTTTTGAAATTGTGCAGGTCTGGCATCTCTACATCAGGATGGGTTCAATGTGGCTCTCATTCTCAGGGCTATAGATGTAGATGTAGATGTAGATGTTTTTATTTGTTAGTATGGTATTTATTTCATTCTCTGGCAACTCATTTTTGTTTGCAATATTCTTGATGCAATTTCAGTGATGTTGTGCCCATCACTTGATATTTAAGTACCAAAATATTTGAATTGATCCCTTTGCTTGAGTTCATTCTCGTTGATGTGGACACATTGTTTTGACTGATGATGATTACTTGTCTTATTTGTTCTTCATTTCCAACCCTTTCTTTCTGCCGTCTTCTTCAACTTCTAATAATCACTGCAAACTTTTCCTTTTATTTTTTTTTTAGTTAATACAGTATCATTCGCATATCTCAAGTTGTTTCTTTTGTGGCCTGCTACTTAAATTCCTATTTATTAGTCGAGATTTCATATAGTTATTTCATTGAAGAAAGATAAAATATGTGGTTTCTTTTTTAAAATCAGCTGATTTCTCCATCAACTCACTTGCTGCTGTATGTTCCCAGAATATGCTTTGATCATCGCAGATCTTTTTCATTTATCTTCATTTGTGTTTGCCATGTGCTTATATGTATTTCATTTTGCCATTTTCTGTCAAATGCCTTGATGTAATCAATAATTAGATTTTGTATTTCCTGAGCTCACTCAATTATATAAGTTTGAATAATGTTGATAGCCTTGGCTGTATCTTTTTCCTCCATAAAACCACATTTCCTCTGCTATTTCTGTTTGAATGGCTCTGGTGCAAAATGAAATACTAAGGCATTGTTTTTTTTTCTCTTTTCCTTTGAACAATTGAAGCCTGATAGTTCAATTTTCAGTGGATTTGAAGCCCAAAAACTTCAAAATAACCAGACTGGTCTGTGTTTTTGAAACTTCACCAGAAAAGCAAAAAACTAAAAAGGTCTCTAGCATATCTATCTGTGACAATGCAGCTCAAAACTTGCTTCTTTTTATGACTTGGGTCCAAATCTTTTTACTTTTATGATTTTATAAATTATATGATTTATTAGAAAACTAAAAAAAAAAAGTATTGCAGAGTGCAAATTTGGATTTTTTATTTTCGTTTTTATCTTTCATAAAAATCACATTTAAAATGTCTTTGAACTGCAGTGTTGATACAAAGCCAAGAACTCTCAAACAAACACACTCTGAATAGCTCCCATATTTCTTCATGAAAGGCACATAAATATTTAATATTTCAACCGATTTAAAATTATGATTTCAAGAATCAAACAATTAAAAAAAAGCTATACATGTATTTGAAACAATCACATGTGTACATCTTATTTTAAAAAAGAAGAAAATAAAAAAAATCATTAATTTGTTTCAAAACAAAAGGCTTCTTTTTAAAGTTATTGCAGTTGGCAGTGCCAATATTTTCAATAGAGTAAAGAAAAATAGTTTTGCTACCATTTGTAAGAATTGGTTTCATTTAAATTTGATTTCATCAAAATCTTTTCAGATTTATATATGATTTAAAATTTCATGTATGAAGAAACCTTGAAAGCAAGGCTAAACATTAAGGGATAAAATTGTAAAAATGGATTGCTTTTTATAGAATTAATGAAAGGAGCTGAAATATCTAAAGTTCACAACATTATCTTTGATTACTCAAGAGAGATCAGATAACAGAAGGTGTGTAATCCATCTTTATGTTCTTTAGAAAAATTAAGGCAGCTTTGTCAGCGGCAGATGAAACTTGGTATAGTGAATCATGTGTAGAGACTGCGCGAAATAAAATGAAATTTGAAATGAGCTTATTTTCTTTGTTGATAATTAGATCACAATGGTCGAGATGGTTAATACTTCAGATTTATAAGAAATCATTCTCAACAATCAATTTTGGGTATGAAAAAATTTTCAACTAATTTAGGAAAGACAGCCACTGATAGACACACAGATCTTTACAGATCATGCTTCCTTTATGATTCATTCAAAAAAGTAGAACAGTGGATGAGAGTCAGAGTCATAATATGAAAATAATTAATTTCATTACTGACACCTATTTCCAATTCATGTAACAAAAATTTATATTATGAACTTCATAATATTAGAGCACAGTCTTGCTTTTCCATGAGGAAAGAAAAATATTTAGACCTGGATGTAACGCACATTATAAATGTAGTTGCCCGAAAATTAAAAATGCATTGGGTCCAGGGGCACGTTTTCCCTCTGAAGCTGAAGCATTTTTTTCACAAGTAATGCCCAAAACTCAGTTTCCCAGCACATTTTTCTACAATTAAATCAATTTTATTAATAACAACTAACATTAACATTTCGCCACCTTATTTTCATACTTAACAATACCTAATATTCATTCCCCTACCTTTGGAAGCAATAAGAACAGACATAACGCATTGAAAGACTATAACATTGGATGCAGCTCCTTAGGGAAGCTGTGGTTGGACTCTCCCCTTTTTCCAGACTAGTAGACATGAAAAATGGCTTGTAAAGCCTGTGTCTTTTTCACTGTTTCTACATCTTTTATGGCCCTCACTTTGTGCATGTCTTGTCACAAGACATGAATTTGCCTTTGATACTATAATTTACCTTTGGACACAAGCCCAGTTTTGACATTTTCTTACATAGTCCAAGAGGTAATCTCTATTGCAATCCTTTTGTTCTAACCACTGCCATCAAAACTTGTTTCGAATTCTATTTTCTGTAGCTTTCAGGTTGCCTGCCTGTTCAACTAACAGTTCAGTCATCATGAAATCAGTCCAAGATGTATATCTCCTAATGGTATTTCATCTAGCTTCACAGATCTAGATCTACATTTCAATACTGTAGAAACTGGAACAATACCTAGATTTACATGTAGAAGAATCTTGGCTCGCTAGGCCTTTGCCGAGAAATCCTTGTCACAATTCATTTTCGCATTTCTACTTAAATTCAGACAATCTTTGCCGAGATGTCAGCTTTGATTGCCAGCATTTACAAATCGCAAGTCAGGCAGAATTCAGGCTCAATCTATTCACACCCAATTGGAGTATGTTATTAGCCTTTTGCAGGAAAATTTCCTCAATTTATGGTTGCCTGAAAACACCCAGATCTAAATGTTTTAAAACTAACAATCTCCCTGAGTAGTAAATGTAATGAAAGATAGGAAATAGTGAAAGGTAAGAAAGTAATCTTGCCAAAAAAAAAATAAATAAAGACGTCAGAATAAATGAGGATGGATGTGAATTAAAAAAAATATTTAAACTCATTGTTGAGCATTCTTTTGTATTTTATTTCTTATAAACGAGTACAACAATTGACATTTTTGTTTATCTTTGTGTTCTTAAATACATACACTTGGGGAGAGTGACATTTGGAGCACTAAAATTTTTAAAATATGACATTTGGAGCACTATCGAAAATTAAGTAAAATAACAGTATTACATTTGGAGCACTATCGAAAATTAAGTAAAATTACAATATGATATTTGGAGCACCAAATAGTATCGACTGTCGATAACATGTATTCATCAACACTCTTGACAATAATTCAGGTATCAGCTGACCAACAAGACAGACCCACTTGCTGCGACAGGCCTGTAAGAGGGAAGCTGAAGAAGAGATATCTGAGAGGCCCCGAAAGATCATCATTAGAGAGGCTGGAAAATTGAAAACAGACAAGGTCTCGCTTTCAGGGGTGCAAAGTTCTAGGCGGGCCATTTGGATACAACGCAGGAAAGCACATCCCAAACTGCCTTCAACCCGCGAGGAAGCGTTAATTGCTGCATCACAGATGACGACTAGGGACAACGCACTGATACAAGTGGACTATGAACGGCAGATAGTCGGTATTTTTGACACCATGGCGATACAACTGACCAAAGACATTGAAGATTTCTTTGGGGACGGCACTTTCAAAAGTTGTCCAAAACAGTTCCATCAAATCTACACTGTTATCACCCACGCTAATGGAAGCTATGTACCCCTAGCGTTCTTTTTGTTGCCAGACAAGAAAGAAAAAACCTACGAAGCTATGTTCCAACACTTCCGAAGAGTTTTTGAGAGACTGAATGGAGGAAACCTGGAAAACAAGACGATTCATCTTGACTTTGAAAAAGCTGCCCACGAAGCTGTAAAACATGTCCTGCCAACATTTTCCCTCAGAGGATGCCTATTTCACTTGAAGCAAAGCTGGTGGCGAAAAATTCAGGAACTCGGCCTCTCAGCAGAATACAAGGACAGTGAATCCACAGTGGGAAGGTTCCTCAAGTCAACTTTTGGGTTGCCTTTGCTCGACTTTTTGGAGGTGTGCGACTGCTTTGCGTTTGACGTCATTTGCGAGGCTCCTGAGGATGATGCAGTTTCAAGATACATTGAGTATCTCACAAGAATGTACATCACCAGAACTTCATCGTTTCCTCCTCACTTATGGGCAAGTTCAGATGTGAATCAGAAAAGAACAACTAACGGGTGTGAATCGTTCCACAAGCATCTTAACAGCCTGTTTTATACAGCCCACCCATCGGTTTTTGAACTCACTGACCGACTGCAGGAAATTATGTCTGAGAGCAAGTTCAAACTGCAATCCACAGTAAACCTAAGGACTAGCAAAGCGAAAGATGTCAAGAAGAGAGAATGGCTTTTATCAATCCAGGGATCTTTTAATGCTGGAACCATGACAAGACTTCAGTACATTCAGTCAATATGCCACACTTCACTGCCGTCAACAACTTTGTAAATATAAAACCCGAAGATTTCTCCTTCATGCCTTTTATGTTTTTAAAAATTTCCAATAAAATAAACATTTCTAATGCGGCCTCACATCATGAGACAGTCCCAAGCCTGTTTTCCTTTTTTAAAAAATTCTCAGTCGAAATCCGATGGAAGGCAGCAGATTATTGTAAAGTAGCCAACCGTTCAGTAATCGTTAGTCTGACTGGAATACTTGCTCGAAGTTGTATTCGATACTGAACGCCAAAATTTAGTGCTCCAAATGTCACATAGCGGCTTTCTTTGAAATAAAATGGTGCTCCAAATGTCACATAGCGGCTTCCTTTGAAATAAAGTAGTGCTCCAAATGTCATACACCCTATACTTGCATAAAGCAAGTTAAGAAAATAAAAAAAAAAATCACAATGTTTACCCAAGAAAAGTTACATTCAGTCACCAAACGTGCCTCAAGCATTCAAAAAGTCCATACAGCACAAAGCAAACATCAAATCTATATCATCTGGCAACACAATGAAACATATCAGGATAAGGAAATGAAAACAATGATTTTTTTTAATGACAAATGACATCCATCATTTTTCTTTTTTATGAATTTCATTGCTGAGTCAAAGATTTATCTCAAAGTTTCACAGATTAATAACTCAACCATTCTTTAACACTCTTTTGCAACTTCATGCAGACATTTTTAAATTCAAAGTAAAAATAACTAAACCAATTTCTTGGCTTCAAAAAAGCTTTTTAGATGCTGCATTTGCCAAAATCCAGTAATCAAAAGAATAAGTGTCTGGGCTATGGACCACCACAGTACACGCTGGTTAGTGCTTTCACTTGTTTGCCTGAATCTCTCTTCTCGATACTGCAAGAGTGGAAAATAAAGAAAAGGTTAAAGAGTACTGAAAGTGTATAAAAATCATTGGTAGAACCAAGAAACAAAAAAGCTAAATATTTCAAACAATCTGCTGGTCTAACCTGTCAATTTTATCGAAACTAAAAAACAGAATTTATTTTAGCGTTTGCATTTAAGAAATCAAAAATGTGTTGGGAAAGTCAACAAGTTAATTTGCATTCTGATGTATTAATGATTTTACAATTATACATAATTATAATGGCATAGAAAATGCAAAAGAAAAACATGGACTTTTGCTATTTTATATCAGACATAGAAAAAAATCCATCTATAAATCAATCAACCGGGTGCCCTGCTCTTAAGCATAGGCAATAATCACCTTCCTGCCATTTCTATCCTTTGTTGCGTTTAGTGCATCAGTCACTTGTCCTACTTTTAGCCCCTTTGTTAGCCCACCCAACATCTTTTCTGGTTTTCCCTGCTGTATTTTCCTTCCATCATTCCAGTTGACACAAGATGTTCTAGTTTCTCCCTTCTCATCTAACGGACAAAAAAAGGTTGCCTGGTATTTATGCATCCTATTTATGAGTGATCTTTTTTTGTCAGTTTCTCGTAACACAGTTTCTTTACTGTTCATGAGATTCATAACATTCTCTGTAGGAACCAAATTTCATCTCCCTCCAGTTTTTGTTACTTCAAGTTTAAAACCAATGCGCATCCTTGCAGACACTATTGCTTCACACACTAAGGACAACTTAAATTAAAGCTCACGACTCTCAACTACTTAGCAACCTCTTTGAGAAATAGCACACACTATATCATTTTATCCAAGATTACTCTATAGATGTTACGTGACTAACGAACAAGAAGCATAACACCTTTTACCCTTTGATAATTCTGCTCTTTTGTGATCTGTTCCACTTGATCTAAGAGCTGTCTGACACGAAGCTGTAACTCTGTCAGCTTGTCCTTTGCCTGCACCTGTTGGTAATCTACTGCATGCTCACCTACACTGATGTCCAAGTGCACACGCTGCCATGGAAAGAAAATTAACGATATTAAAAGATTCTTACAATAAGACCTAAATTTGATATATTTCCTTGACTTGTCAAAGACTCTATTCCTAAATCTGGGACAGTGGTATAAGTGGTAACTATCTCTGCATAATATTTATATATTAATCAATTTCAGAACTGGGTCTGTGGTTCTTTTTTTTTTTTTTTTTATTACTGCAGTGTGGTTCTTTTTTTCATTTCTGTATTTTTTGTATTATAATTTGGTGCTGGATTAAGAGGCAACTATTACCACATAGGATGTGATTTATACCTACCTTAAAGTGCTGACATCAATTAAGTTGAAAAAGCAGAAGAGATTTTAATGAGAGCCAACAGATGATAGCATGACAATGATATGGAAATAAAAGTGATACACTTTAATTCTAAGAAAGCTCCTAGATTAAAATAAGTCTGGGAAATTATATCTCAATCACTTGGATATCTCAAATGTTTAAGGTTGAAAAAAAAAATTACAAACCAGCTGGCCAGAATTGAACCAAGCCGACGAGTTTGAGTTGAGACAGATGACATGTTCACCTGCAGTGTGAGATGTAAACGTGAACCTCCCTTCAGCAGCATAAGTCTGAGGAAAGTAGTGTTTGGTTCAATTAAAAAACAAGGGGGACGGGGGAGGGAGGGGAGGGGGAGAGAGAGAGATAGAGATCAGCATGATCTCTAGAAAAATCGGCCGTTATCCAGAAAATGTCTTCATCAGACAAGGCCAAATACAACATAGTCTGGGTTTCTTGAACATGTAAACATAACTTACATTTTTTTTAATTTTTATTATTGATAAACAAATCAATTTCTTTACATGTTCTAAAGACCATAAAGAGCTAGTCATATCTGATAATAAACCTTTCTAAAAAATTATCCAGTTTGAAAATAGAGCCTTATAATTCACATAGCAAGTATTAAAAGAGAGAAGATTATATTCTAATTTTGTGTTTATGGCCTTCAATTAGCTATTCACATTCAAATATTTAATAAAAGATATAAATTTAGTAGCTTGAAATTTAGAAGAAAAAAAAGGTATACACATACACTTATAAATCAGACTGCTCCACTTTGTCCCAAAAAACAATGATATAGGTAATGAAATTTTAAAAGGAAAGATGAATAGAGCATACAGTATCTCCCTTGCTTTTTTTTTTTTTTTTTTTTTAAACCCACTAGCAAACCCAATAATAATGTTTAAAATTCTGAAAATGAAGTTACAAGAGATTCAGCCACAGTTTTTCTCTTTTTGTATACATTTTACATAGGTGTGCTTTCAAAGATATAGCCCATAAATGTTATAATATAGCAATATGTCTTTGATTTTATGGCCAAATGATCTTAGTGCCATTTCATTTTTGTTGAATGGATATATGCTTAAGTTTGTCATATTTTACAGTGTGATTTAGGTTATTATTAGATCCAATTTTGACTTTTCCTTATGTTCATTTGACCTATATTTAACTTTTCAAAAATCATTTTCAATCTAAGCTTAAACTTTTCAGAAAGAGGTTTGTATCCAGGGAAAAATGACTTAGACAGTGTTCAAAAAATTTATTTAAAATAAAGATTCAGTTATGTATAAATCATTTCATGTCCAGCTATAAATCTGGATGGATTAAAGCGTGTCTAAAGAATTCAGGAACACTGGTATCTGACCATTTTCTTTCAGATTCTCTGCAAAATATTTATAAGATCCAGCTAGTCCTCTATGGTTTAAAGACAGTAATTAACATCTTTCTTGATTTGATTTCAGCAGAAAAAAAGATATTAGAAGCTAAATAATGCTTAAAAAAAAAGTACCAGAAGAATAAATACATGTAATACAATGACAATGATCAAGCAAAGAGCTAAAAATGAATACTTACTCTCTATATTTTTAAGTATTTGTAAATCATTCCCCAGTTTTAAGCCCTTAAAATCTCAGTTTTGTACTACTCAAATTCAGAGCTTGAATATTCAATATTCTAGCCAGGCTTTATTATTATTTCGTTTCTGAAAACTTAATTAAATGTTTTGAAAAACAGTTAATTTTCAGGACATAATTTTTTTTTCATAGGGAGGGGAAAGGAGGATTTCAAATGAATTTATGCTTGCTTTAATTTAAAAAAAATCATCAGAAAGTGACAAAATATTGTATAATAATTCTTTACTTAGGTCTTCTTGTCATAAAGACATACATAAATATGAGTTGTTTTTTTTAGATATATAACGAAAATGATGGAGGAATTAGTAAAACTAAGTTCAACAAAAAGCATTAATGCCTAAAACTTATTTCAATGCACCCACAAAATGTTGAAGTTTAAATAAATAATAACATGGATTTTACTCAGCTAAAGTAAGTTAGACTCACCCTAGATAGGATAGTTTTTTCATCTGGATCTGCAATGTCTACATGCATGCCAATGTCTCGTGAGACTGGCATGTAGTCTTTGACATTATGGTCATATGCCTGCACCTTATAGTTACCTGAGAAATTAGTTAGGTATACATTTGCCAAATACTACAGATGAAAATTGTTAATGAAGAAATTTCTACAATGAGATGCCAGCTACTTTGTGAAAGCATATATTGTTTTTGTATATATATGAAGATGAAGTCCTCTTTTAAAATTGGAATGCTTTATCTTGAAATCAATGTTTAATCAGAGGAAACAGGGCAAGATGAAGTTCATTAAATAGACTGAAAGAATATGTTGAAGGAGTGATGTTCAAGTCAAATAACTATGAACCTCCAGGCTGACAAAGAGATTTAAATATTAAGGCAAAGGATTTTCATGAATGACGATGACCAAATCCAAACATAATGTGAAAATGGTATCATTCATTCCTAAGTTTAAGTAATAGCTTTTCGATCAATTGAAGATCAAGTTCATTTCTCTTAAATTAAAGTTATTTGCTCTGAGCTTGGAAAAATTCAACACAATCAAGTGAACCCTTCTTAAAACTTATAAAAGTGGACTTCACTGAGTAAAAACAGAGAATAATGAGTTTCAAAGAAAACTCACCTGCAAATACCAAAGACAGAACACACATATAAGGTTAGACATATCAGCCGTATTAAATATTCAGATTATCAGGAGCATCTTATTCTAGAACAGAAAGTACAACAATCTATACAGAACATTAAGTAAACATCTCAAATCCATTATTCAACATCGTGGATACATTATCTTTGAGATAAATCTTGTAGGTGACTAACCGTCACTTTTTTTTTTCTTATCACTGAAACAGAACTATAAATTAAACATGTATCTATTAAAAGCTATTACACAATGCACAAGTTATCACAACATTTAACAAGGTTCAATAGTTTGAGTATACAAAGGGCGTGGTATAAACAAGAGCTAATGTTACAAAGATAAACAAGTTCCAACCATTTATAGCAGAAAGCTATGTATATATAATCTATCCATTGATTTGATGACACAGCTGAATTTTTGCTACAGAATTCACTATAAAATCTGAAGAAAAAACAGTTATAATGCTAGAAATGTACAGCTACATCATGATGCAAATGTTTGATTACTTAAATAAAAAAAACCAATAAACCAATAAAAAAAATTAAAACTGAAAATTAACGACCAATGGGGTAGCAGTATCAACTATTTTATGGCGTTGAAGCCAAGTAAACAGTGTAACGTTTAAGAATAAAAATAAAAAAAAAGCCTTCACAACTGTAAGTGCAAGGCCAATGGCTTTATTTTAAAATAGAATAGTTGAAAATTGCAACTCTATTTATTGACAAACATAAATTAAACAAAATATGAAATGACCACACTGAAAAAACGAAAACAAAAGAAAATCCTTGCTTCAAAAATTTTCAAAGAAAATGTCTTACTTATAGGTAAAAAAAATAGCATTTAGGCTAGAAGCTAAGACCAGGTGTTAGTTTTACACTATATATGATAGGCATGCAGGAAAATATTCCAAGTATCAAAATGGTCACAAGAAAGATATGACCTTCTTACCCTTGACAGAATGTTCTGATCATCAGGGTCTCTACACTCCACATGCATGCCCAACCCATAAACAGTTGGGACATAAGCCATTACAGAGTTATCAAACATTTCCACTTTGTACTTTCCTGTTTACAAGATTAAAAAGCATCGGCCATAATACTTTTTAGGTCATTGAATGAAAAACTTGAATTTTTTTTTTACCACAGCTTAATAGCTCCATTTCCCGCAAATGCTATATGTACATGTACATATATGTATTTGTTTTTGTCAGACAAGAGCAACATGTTATACCTCATTTTTCATCTATTATAGAACAAAGCCATGTACTGCTTTCACAAAAAAAAATCACTATTACCAGAATTATCATGGCCTTTTATGGGCAACTTTTCAGCCTGACTCCTGTTCACTACGACTTGAAGCTAATAAATAGCATGGTTTTGAGTGTCTCAATAGAGGAAAAACCATACAAAGTCTGTTTAGCAGCATCGTTGATTACCCATCAGGTTCAATCCAATCAGGGGTGTTTAACATTTTTACTGACGGCTGACATGCAGAAGCTATTTACTCCCCCCCCCCTCCCGAAATCCCTGTGCTTTTGTGAACTGTTTGTAATGGAATGGTCTGCCTCGTCCGTCTCCCTTGCTCCAGTATAGACAGCACTGCTTTGCTTAAGTGCAAACCATTGCCAATGCTTTAATACCCTCGTGATTATCTTATCTTATCTATCTGGCTCAGGCAAAAAAAGAAGGGAAGGGGTCGGGAAGAGAGAGAGAGAGAGAGAGAGAGAGAGAGAGAGAGAGAGAGAGAGACCTACCCTCACCCCCTGAGACTCTTAATTCAATTGTTGGTTAAACTTCCTTACGAAGAGTAAGAAATAAGGAGAAGGGGGTGGTGAGGCAAAGCAAAGCCATGCTAGCCACACACATGCACCCATATAGCCTAAACACATGCTTACTGTAGCACACCTTGGGGTAACCTATTATCTAGTGTCTACCTAATGGTAGACCAGTAGCTGGCAAAGAACATGCCATTTCACTCCAAGGTCAGCATTTTTTTCTCTTGATATTTACAGAATAATTTAAATGGTAATAACTAATACAGTATTTGGGATTTTCATTGAGAATTGTCTTGTCTAGGGATTCTTGCTATTCCCGATCTCGTTATTTATGGGTTCTACTGTACCAGTATATTGAAAGTCAAAGGACAAATTAGTACAATGAGATACCAAATGAACAGAATCTGACTGTATACCTGAAATAGGTAAGTTCTCATTGTTTGTGATACTTCATAAGGTATTAGCTCTTTCAGCTTGCAATTGGAGTTTAAAACTGGTTTTCTCAAAGCCTTCCAGTTTTGATTCTGCACCCACATTTTGCCTTCATTTTATGAAAGACATCTAAGACAGGCTTGATATATTTATTTATTGTTTTTTTTTCATTTGTGCATTCTATTATAGCTTCTTTTGTATGTGAATCTCTGGGTGTTGTTTTCATGTCTGACGATCACATGAAGCTGAAAAGCTGAAATATTGTGTACATTGTTTTGTAATTTTTAAAGCTAAACCATACTTTTTTTTTACTCTTTGCCATGCAAGCCACTGTAAATGAGCTTTCTTACAAAAGGAATTTCTTAAGTACTTAATGCCCTTGTATTTTTTTAATAGAGCGACTGAAGTAATGCACAATGAGTTCAAAAATATTTTTTCAGTTTCCCATAAAATTTAAAATTAAAAAATATTGTTTCTTCCTGTTTTCATTACATTGTTGTGTAGAAAACAACTCATGTTGACTAAGTATTCTTTTTTTTCTTGAAGATATTATTTAATACTTTTATACCAGGATGTGATTTTAAAATCAAAATATTTTTGTATTGTGTTTTATAAGATCTCGATTGTAAAGTATGAAATTTCATTTGGGTGAATGACGATGGACAGTGCAGACCAAACCTCTAAACCATTTTTTGTCAACCTAGGGCATTTTACTTGAGGGAAGTTGTGTTGGCATCTTCGGGATAATGTGGAGTGTGGGGAGAGCCAGGTGCTCACAATGATTCATTAATGCTCATGGTGTGGGATCTGGAAAGGGAAAAGGGTTGTTGGGAGGAGCTCAGAAGGGGAGGGGTGGCCTGGGTAGGATGTACAAAAATGCATTGTCCTGAAGTGTCACTACAGTATGTAGGGGTGGCACAGGTGGCCTGCATTGGTTATGCACCCACCACAGGGCCTATTCTTCAGTGGCACCGAGGGATAAGCCTTTGTACTCCTAATACAATGAGGTGTTAGGTTACTCAAGGGGAATATAGGAATATCTGGCAAGGCGGGTTATATCATGGATGGGCTGGCCAGTAGAGTCATGTTATGGGAGAGCTCTGACAAGGACCTGGCTACATCCAGTAACAGAGGGCGGTATTGTTGGAATTGTCCAAAGGGGGGATATACCTTTGAGCTCCAGCAGATATTTTCCTCTGTATCTGGGCCTGGTGGCTAGGAGTTGAGGGGGCGTCATTTCCTGTTATTAATACTTAGTTCAGAAGGTTAAGGGACTGGGGAAAAGTATAGATAATTTAGAACTGAAAGCAGATTAAAAGGATATTAGCATTGGAAAATCAGAAGGGAAGGCTGATGCCATAGATATTCTTTTATAATCTGTGGAGAGTAAAGTTAACCATAAAGTAAATAATCCTAGGGGGGAAAAGTGGGTGCTGCACGTCCAATTTAGATTCAGGTTGATAATTATCTACAACAATGTGTGTGAACTTATGATCTTCCCCATGGATGTTACATTAGCAAAAAATTATGTCACTGAAACATCGGGAAGATAGATTAATTTGTTAAATCTTAATCAATATTGTAGACACTCTAGACTAGAGCTAGCTTTAAGTGAGGAATCAACATCCAGGCAGTTTACATTGAAATCTGAATCATTTTAAAAGCGGCAAGCACAAAATTCAGGAACTGGTAAGTTTTTGCTGATGTTACAATGACATATATTATGTCACTGTAACATCGAGAAGAGCAAAATATTCATGGACTTATTTGGGCAGTCCTTATCAACGTTGTAGACACACTAGAGTTTAGCTTTTGGTGGGGAATCAAAATACAGCCCACTTACACAGAAATTTAAATAAGTTTTAAAGCTGCAAACAGAAAATTCTGGAACAAGTTCTTCCCAATGTGACAATGACACATACTGAAGTTCATTACTGCCGTTAATTACCTGTCTTCCTATTCAACTATCATATTTTAATGACTAACAGTATAACATCTATTTTTTCACTCAAAGTAATACTGGTATGTTGTTTTTTTGTTGTTGTTTATAAGGTAGCTAAACTTTAATATTTTTAGGTTATCGGTAACATTGAGAACTTGTAATCTGAGGTGATGAAAACCAAACATTAATTTATTTGTATAGAGTAAAATATCCCTAAAGCCATTTTTGGAAGGACTTCCGAATGGATATGGTACCCCAGTCTGTATTCGGAAGTCCTATCCATTTTTTTTTAAATGTAAACCTTTGTAAGTTTAAGGCAAAAAATGCAAAATACAAAATAAAACATTATGCCTAATGTGACTTTTTTAGGGCTGACCTTCTGAGAATGGCTCATATATTTACATATATATATAGTTATAGACGATCTTACCTTAAAGTCTATGCATACAACAATTGTGTTTCAAGCGGAGGAAAAGGGTGTCATTTGTCCTCCACTCTCTTCTTGTATGACTGAGGTGTGTTCAATCAAAGACTACAAGCCAAATTTTAATAACAAACCAAGCTGCAGACTCATAAACCCTAGCAAGCCCGAGCTCAGCAAAATCAGTTTACAAGCAGATTGTGGAAAAAATTATTCATGACATCAAGTCAAAGACAAACCAGTCAAAAAACACAAATGATGTCATAAAGTGATAAACTGGTTCAACAATATTGACAACAACAACAGTCACACAATGATCTGTTTTGACATATGCGATTTCTATCCGTCCATGTCAAAAGAACTGCTCCAAAATGCACAAAAATTTGCCTCCAAATCACAGATGAACAAGTACATTAAATAAAACACCAAGAAAACAACTTTATACAAGGACGACGAATCATGGTGTAAAAAAAAAAATTTCAAATCTTGACGTAAACATGGGAAGCTTTGATAGTGCCGAAATATGCGAACAAGTAGGAATGTTCCTTCTTTCACAATTCCAACACCTCAACATCAATGTAGGTCTTTACCGAGACAATGGGCTTGCCATAATGAACCAGACTCCTTGAAATGCCGAAAAGATACAAAAGGAAATATGTAAGATCTTCAAGGAAAACGGAATAATAAGCATAACAGCTGATGCCAATAGAAAGGTGGTAGACTTCCTACAAGTCACTCTCAATATGAACACACGACTATATCAACCATATAAAAAAACAAACATTATCATCAACTACATTCACAGGGATAGCAACCACAGACTGCCCATCATAAAAAATCTGTGTAAAGATATAGAAATCACCTCTCAAATAACTCCTCCAATGTTAATATTTTCAAAAAGGCAGCAAAGCCACACGACGTTGCACTAAGAGAAAACGGGCATAAACAAAAATTAAAATCCACAAAAAGTAAAAAATAGCTACAAGGAAAAGCTGTAAAAACAAGCTGCAAACATACTACTGGAGAAATGAAAACATCACTCAATGAAGAAAGGAACGAACCAAATCATCAGGGATGAAACAAGAAGAAAACAAGAAAGAGAAATATCATCTGGTTCAACCCTCCCCTTGGCTTCAGTGTAATTGTCACAACCAATATCAGAAAAATGTTTTTTGGACTCCTACACACATTTCCCAATAGACGAGCTGCACAAAACATTAAATAAAAACACTGTTAAGCTAAGCTCTAGCTGCATGCAAAACATGAAGCAAACAATTTCTAGCCACAACAAAATATTCCTTGAATCTACAAAGATCAGAGAAAAACAAGAAAAAACTTGCAGGGATAAAAAAATCCTCAAAGTGCCTCCAAAAGGGAGTGGTGTACAAGGCAACTGTCAAACAGATATCCTCAAAAAAAAAAACAGCATACTTCCAAAGGAATTTAACTCAAGATGAGTTTAAAACCAGATACAACCAGCATACATCGAGATTTGGACTTTTAAACTACAAAAAAAAACCAGTCACAACTTTAAGCAAATTCATAAGGAAACTAAAGGAATCAAATACTGAATCCACTTATCATGGGATATTTAATCAAAAGGGGCAGCCATATTCAGATGCAACCTATGCATAGCAGCAAAATCTTTTAATCTAAAATTAAAAACAAAACCAAGCCTAAACAAAAGAATGGAAATCATCATGCTCTCATAGAGAGAGCTATTTGCTTCGAAACTTTCAGTGGCTCCGAATCGAAAAACAACAATAAGGTCGGGGCGGCAATTGAACACACATCAGTCATACCCGAAGAGAGTGGTAGACAAACAACACCCTTCCTCTTCGCTTGAAACACGCGTGTGATAAGCAGAGACTAACCCTACAAGTGTCATATATATGAAGGTGTGTGAATTAAAAGTGATGAAAACAATCTGTATAAATCCACTTCCAAATGTTCAAACAACAGAGTTTCACTTTGCTTTCAACGGAACTCTTCTTCCTGAAGGAAAAAGATGGTCTCATTTATGATATAGCGTGTATTTTGTCAATGAAATGGCCAAAAAGCGGCTGACTTAACGGCCAATGTAATCAGCCGTAGCGCCACATAAGTGTACTAACGGTCAATCTAATTGGCCGTCAACGCTTGGAGGGTTAAGGTAAGATCGTCTATATAACTGAGAAAAGCTCCCATAGTTGAGCACTTATCTCAAACTATATTATAGATATCTAGATCTAGATCTATATAATTATAAATATATTAATTAAAACCTGGTCCCTTTTGCTATCTAACATGGCAAAACCGGACTCTCTTTTTAAACGTTGCAATCTAGAATCTAATCAAGATCTAATCTAGATATCTAGATAGAGATGGCTGTATTTAGATTCTAAGATCATATTTTGTCTCTAGGCCTACTTTTAAGCTAAATAAGTATTACTAAAATGGTATTCTAGATCTAGTAACGTTATTGAAAAGGCATATATTTAGTTTCTCTTACCTACGACCATAGTTTCGTCTGGAATTTCCTCGATGAAGCATTTTCTTTCAGTCTCTCCAATGTGAAAGTAAAGTGCAGCAGATGATTGCAAGAGACAGAGTGTAACCAAGGCTGTTAAGAACGCCATGTTGGCAAACTGACGAATGACCGCCATTGACCGGTGGTTATAAACTTCCTATCGCGAGCCTAAAGTACTCTTTACGTTTGAAAGCCACGTTATTATTCTGTGTAAGTTCGACTACAGGCCATTGACGATTACGACTGCGACTTTTAGTATGCATTTTCTCTCTTTCTTGTTTTTTTTTTGTCCGTGGGAGTGGGTTTAAATATATTACAACACCATAAATTGCTCTGAGATTACAATCACTCTTAATTAGGGTAGGCGGCTTGTGTCAGGTTTGGTATAGATACTATTAATGGACGGAAAAATCATAAGCTCTTTGCCAGTAGGCCTATTGTTGTTACGGGATGTGTTTGCACCATCTTCAAAATTAAAGCCATGGCCAAAGTAGAACATGGTTGTCTGTTAATCATTCAATATCTTAATTTGAATAAATTCTAAATAGTGAAAATAATGTAAAGTAATTTCATAAGCGGCAGCTCAGATAAGAAACACTTAAAAAAAAGGTAGCGGATATATATGTACCAGGTACAGAAATAGCGCATAGTATAATATATATATATATATATATATATATATATATATATATATATATATATATATATATATACATCTGTATCACTACCAGGTACAGAAATAAATAGCCTCTAGGTTATCGATCATGTTGTGGCTATAAAGATATACCAACTGGACAACCTTGTTCAGGCGTTATTAACTTCAAATTTTTCATTGGCATGGGGGTCAACCCGACTCTTTTGTATTGTCTTTAATTTTTTTTTATGTCTGACTGGTTAATGAACTGCCCGTTCCCATCCCTCCTCTCTCTCTCTCTCTCTCTCTCTCTCTCTCTCTCTCTCTCTCTCTCTCTCTCTCTCTCTCTCTCTCTCTCTCTCTCTCTCTCTCTCTCTCTCTCTCTCTCTCTCTCTCTCTCTCTCATTCTTTTTCAGGTACTGATCTGTTTAAATTGTTGGGTTTTTTTATTATCATTCTTTTACTTACTTACTTATTTCTTTATTTCTTTTTAAATACAAATTCAGCCAATCATGTATTCATTTTTTTCCTTATTCTATTCCTTCTTACTCGTGTTTTGTTTGTTTTTAAATTTGTATATTTTCGTATGTTTGATTTTTCTTGGTGGTTATTTCTACATATATGCTTTTTTATTTTGATGGAAGTAGAAGTATTTCTCGGCATAATTATGCATGTGAATATCCTTGAATTATTTCTTGTTCTTGCATTTTTCAAGGCGTAAAGCCGAAAGTTTCCTTGTTTTGTACATTTAAAAGCTGTACTTAACCTATTTTTGCTTTTTTTTTTTTTTAACTATGCTTCGTACTAGAATTGTTTGTTGTAGTGAATAGGTTTATTGTGATAGCCTGCAGCTTTGTTCTGCAAAAACTGAAAAAGTTGGGCCTACCAGTTACAGCGAGCAATTTTTGATTACTAGTTGCATGGCAGGCACGGCCAGTTCACGTACAGTCAAATCACTTAAGGGACACCCTTGCTTAAAAGTTAAACCCTCTGAACCATACCACTTTTGTTTTTCTATATATAAGGTCTATATAATGGTCAACGCCAACTCTTGCTTATTCTGATCCCTTAATTTTTTAAGGAGTGTATTAGGTCTCTCTTTGAAGACACGCCCATCTAATTAGTCCGTCTGGTTTTGAAGTCTTTTCTCTCTTTCTCTATAGTTGTATGATCTTAGAAAAATAAGTGTAATCCTAACATTTTGCTGTAGTAATTTGTAAAATATTATATAGTACAGATGCATTGCAATTTGTTTGTGCTGAAAAAGATGAGACCTCGTATAGCATATTGTCCTTTCTTGAAAATTTTTGTATAACAAAGTTTATAGCTTAAATAGTAAACAAGTTCACGTTTGTTTTTCTTGAAAATTTTTGTATAACAAAGTTTATAGCTTAAATAGTAAACAAGTTCACGTTTGTTTGGTTTTTTTTTTTTTTGTGGCAGCTTTTCCCCCTCTTTATACTGGCAAGTTTCTAGGAACTAAGAAACATACAGTCATCGACACATCTCAATTCTAAAACTTTGCTTGTGGCGTGAAATTAGGTTCACATTATAATTTCATATGTCTCAAATTTTGATATTTTGTATTCTGCTATAGGATGAATACCTCTGGTTTACCTGCAGTACTGGGGCATTTATTAATTATTTAATACTGAGAATGGGTATATTGAGGTAATATCCAATACTGTCATGGACTTGATTGACTATATACTGGAAATCTTCATGTATGATTGCTTTCTATATCCCTTTATTTTATATTTTATTATACTCAGAAATAGCTTGTCACATGAATAGACAAAGAGACAGGAAAATTTAAAGTGCTTCTAAAACTATCATAAGAGAAGATGTGTTTAAAAACTAAAACTATTCCATTGATTCAACATAAAACAATCCATGCAGATTCAAACATTTCATAATTACAAAAATTGTGCCAAATATTCAAACATGACAGCTACGTCGCCTATTGCCTTCATTAAAAGACAGCTCTACAGTTAAAAGAAAATATTTAGGAACATCGAACAATTATATCAGAAATGCACTAAGATGAAATGGCAAAAACTAAAATAATTTATACTTAAACTAAAAGACAAGGTTCATAACAATATTCTATGGGAAAGAACAGGACAGGAACCAATAGATAAAGAGATAGTACGTCGTAAATGGAGATGGATTGGACACACGCTGAGAAAACCAACAAGTAGCATTACCAGGCATGCACTTCAGTGGAACCCGTAAGGCAAGAGAAGAAGGGGTAGACCACAGATAACTTGGCGGAGACAGGTAGAGGAGGACATGAAAAGGGGAGATATCAGCTGGAGGGAAGCTGCAAGGAATGCCCAGGATAGGGATAAGTGGAAGTCTGTTGTTTGTGGCCTATACCCTGAGAAAGGGTGAGAAAGGCATTGATGATGATGATGAAACTTAAAGGATTTTTGCAATCAATGAATTAAAATATATGCCCGTACTGTTATGACTGTCTCTGTGATTTAAGCCGAGTCAGTAGTCTATGTAGTAAGCATGGCCGTAGAAACCGTTAAGCATTACCGTTAAAAACAGCAAAAAACGTGATGCTTTCCCGTCCCGTAATTAATTTTGCTATCACATAAATGTACAAAGAACGTTTTTTTTCCCTCTTATGTTAAGATCTATATGTCTCTTATGGAAGGCACTAGGGATACGGGGATCGCATCAAATCCTGAAAGTAAAATTTTCCAGTTAATTAAGATTATAATTTGTAAAATGTTATAGTACTGTTGTTTATATTGTTGTTATTGTTGGTGTTGTTGCTGCTGCTGCTGCTGTTGCTATTATCATTATTATGTTAGTTTCTTTACCTCTCTCCAACGCATTTTCAATAACAAAGTTTTGGTACTGCTTTCGCTTTCGTTTACTCTGATTCTCAATCTGAATAAAGTGAAACCATTTTCTGTCTTGATTTCGCTGCAGTTCTACGTTTTCATAAATATCACACAAAAAAAACAAAAACAGAAAAAAAACAAACAAATTGTTTTCTGTTGTTTTTATTTTCCACAAGGTTCCTCGCCCCTGTGAGTTTTGCACCCTCATAGGGTTACTCGGAAAGGGTTCCTAAAATCGACACCAAATGAAACACATTTATAATTATGTGCACATTCCTATCAAAGTATCATTCAGTTAATTTGCTTAATCCTTAATTGCCAAAGACATTTAATTACTATAAAAACATACTCGGCTCTACCAGTCACGACGTAATACCACGCTAATACCGTTTTTTTTTTTTTAAGAAATAAGAAAAAAGCTTTCAACATCATCAAGACGTCGATGTGCTTAATAAAATCAAGTTTATGTCACTTGAAGTTATCTCACCCAAGTAAGACTCATTTGTTTATCGTGCTAAAGTTATAAAAGAATATGTTTGAGATGCCTCTGCTCCGCAATACTTAAATAACAATCTAAATTAATGGATTCTTTATTCTTGATATAATGGACTGTTTATCGACGAAATTCGTACCCTAAACATGATTAATACAAGTTTAATAACACTAAAATATTCACCATGAAACTACTTAATACTTCTGATTGATTTCAAATTTACAAATAGGTATGTGTGTTTCAGAAATCTTCGGTATTTTCTGGTAATAAAGACTACAGCTCTTTTACAATGGTACATGTAAATACATGTACTACAACACGCCTAATTCTAACCAGCAATCTCTGTAATTCATGCAAAACTCAAGTAACGTTGTATAATAATAATATGCAGAGCGAGGACTTTATGGATTCTTTCGGATCTCTGCCTCTTCCAAAAAATAATAATAAAAAAAAAATCTGGTCTCTTCCAACGGGGAGCGAATCATTTCAAATTCAATTCGTTCTGATATTGGAGTGAGAGAGAGAGAGAGAGAGAGAGAGAGAGAGAGAGAGAGAGAGAGAGAGAGAGAGAGAGAGAGAGAGAGAGAGAGAGAGAGAGAGAGAGAGAGAGAGAGAGAGAGAGAGAGAGAGAGGGTCTTCCAGACAAGGTGTTGTCGGCACTCTCAGGTCATAGGATTTGAAATAGTCCTACATGTATCAATTACTTTTGGAAAAATATGTATCATATCGGTACATGAGTTATTAGATGTCTTTATAGATCACTGTAAAAACAGAAAATTTAACTGAAGCCCACTTAACTAAGATTGTAATTCAACATTGTCAAGAGGATTCTTATTCTTGCGATATCTATCCTAGCTCCATGGACCAAATTCTGCCCACTTCGAGACAGAATTTCTTGATGAGTTGATCTATAGTATTACTATCCACGCAGTTTTCCTTTTCTTTGGGAACCTTTTAAAGTCCATGGTTTTCCATCTGCATTCCTCTGTAAGAAATCTACAATGATCCAATGCTTATGCAGTACAGTGTATTTACTTGTATTTTATCGTCAATAAATGGATCATACTTGTGAGCTAACCCAAGAGAGAAGTATTCTCAAGTTCCTCAAGTTGATCATGTTTCTAATTCTACAATTTATTCTCATTGTGTATGCTGGTCGTCTATGTAAAGTTGAGTGAAATATCAGGTGATCGATTGTATTGCCACACAAATATGCGTGAGAGAGAGAGAGAGAGAGAGAGAGAGAGAGAGAGAGAGAGAGAGAGAGAGAGAGAGAGAGAGAGAGAGAGAGAGAGAGAGAGAAAAGGAAGAAGAGGAAGTGATACTGATAGAAGATTGGCAAAGAAAGAGAGCTGAAAAAACGGGAAAGAAAAAAAGAATGATAATTGATAAACAGAGAGGAGGAGGGAGACGAGAAGAGAAGAGAGGAGGAACGGAGAGAGTGAGAGTGAGAGAGAGAAACAGAGAGAAAGAGAGAGAGAGAGAGAGAGAGAGAGAGAGAGAGAGAGAGAGAGAGAGAGAGAGAGAGAGAGAGAGAGAGAGAGAGAGAGAATGAAAGACATATTGATCAGTTTTGGCATATACCTCCAAAAATATTCAGCAGCATGAACCCAATTCAACAGCTGTTCCCTGCTCTTTCTCTGCCTGAATTCTTAGCTTATTGAGTAATTTGGTGTGTACAAACCAAAGTGAGCTCGTCTTCGCACACATTATGTTTTACACTATTGGTCTTTCATAATGTTTTTTAGTGTTTTATTCTATCCAGAGATTGAGTCCTGAACAGAATATGTCGACTTATATTGAATACATATTGGACTAATAGTTTTGCCAATATCAATTTATCAACTATTAGATTGATAGAATTTTACAAAAGCTGAGACGAGAGAACCAATGGCAATCACAGAGACAGCAAATCTAGATATTTGTTTACAAGGGCTGGGAAATGAAAGTGGTTGGTCAACACAGTTAATGTTAAGCATGCTAAGTAATAGAAGTAGTATTAAATTCGAAAGGAGAGATGGTAACGGGGAGACCTGAATCTTTGATTAAAAAATAACAAAACAAAAAATTGAAAAACTTCACGTTTCCTCATACTGCTGTATGTATATTAAAGAAAAAATCCGTTCCTTGAAAGGAACACATTTTGTGATTCTTTGTATCCTATAATCCTTAAAATAGATTATTTCAGATTGAATTGATATGCTTGTAAAAAAAAACCAACTCTGGCTCTAATTAAGCTTAATAGTTTGCACTATTTACTTAAGAATTTAAATGATAGCAAGACTTTCAAACCAGATTGTAAGTTGGGAAAACTTTATTCACGAATTTGATGGTTTCTTACTTTGCTTTTGCTTCACACTCCGAGAGAGAAAGCAGCTTCTTTGATCTTTTTATAAATCATCACAAAAACCCTCTCTCATTTTCCATAGTCACACCATCACCATATACAGCTAATTTTTAGGACAGGTTTATTGATTTGGGATAGATGTGAAAGCAGGCTAGACCTGAACAAATCTCCCTCATACATTTCTGAGGTAGAAAACTGGCTGAAGAGGCTTGACAGTGTTGTCCGCAGAAGAGAAACTGATGGATGAGGTGCACAAAAGTTCACCTTAAATGCAGTGGAAATTATCAACTACATTGGAACTTTAAAATAGGTTTTGATTTTGAACTGAAATCTTCAACTCGTCCCAGAAAGTTATGAAAACGCAATAGTTTTTGTTTTCCTTTTTACCCAACTGATACAGTCTTCTATTGCGACCAAAAGCCTTTTATGCATATAATACCGTGAAAAAAATAAATAAAAGCAAAGATTTATGTGCATCACAAAAAAATTAGCATATTGGAATGGAAACTTACCTAGCTTGAACAGAGTGAATAGAAAACATATCAGACTTGATCTTAACTGAGAACCAGGTTCCTTTAATTCAAACATTAAAAAGGACAACAACAAGAAAAAAAAAAAAGGAAAATGGCAAAAGCAGCTGTTATCTTATTTCAAAAATGTGTATTACCTAAGCCTCTAAAAAAACCAATTAAAAAAAATACAAAGCAGCCTGCTCACTCTAAATTGGCTGGTGAACAGCTTGGATCTATGGTCCTCTATTGCTCTATTACCTCTAATCTAATATTTAACAGCACCAAGCTGCCAAGGTGCAAGGAAAAACAAAAAAAAAATTAATAAAAATAGGTATTGCAGAGATATTACTCATAAGAATTTTTTACAAACACAAATTCTACACAGAGACCTACACTCAAGCAAATAAAAGAATACAAGAGAGAGAGAGAGAGAGAGAGAGAGAGAGAGAGAGAGAGAGAGAGAGAGAGAGAGAGAGAGAGAGAGAGAGAGAGAAAGATAGATAGACAGAGACAGAGAGAGAGAGAGAGAGAGAGAGAGACAGAGAGAGAAAGAGACAGACAGACAGGCAGACAGAGAGAGAGAGAGAGACAAAAAGAGAGAGAGAGAGAGAGAGAGAGAGAGAGAGAGAGAGAGAGAGAGAGAGAGAGAGAGAGAGAGAGAGAGAGAGAGAGAGAGAGAGAGAGAGAGAGAGAGAGAGAGAGAGAGAGAGAGAGAGAGAGAGAGAGAGAGAGAGAGAGAGAGAGAGAGAGAGAGAGAGAGAGAGAGAGAGACAGAGACTTATGACCTGATGACTTGGACCATTTCTATAATATCATGTTTTGATTCTCCACTATAATTGGTTTTTGCTTTCTTTCACAAATTTTAAACAAAAGCATATTTTGGTCAATCTTAAAGGTAATTTTCAAGCTGCTGGTTTAGGAATCAAGGAATCTTTTCAAAATATAAAAAAGACAGCAAATAAGCAGGACCTAGAATCCTTATTACTAAAAAACATTTCCCTTTGTTTTAGAACTAATGGAGAAATCAGTCTAGGAGTCTGTATTTTGACTTTAGACCCAAGATAGGTTCCTTAAATTTTGGACATATAATCTCATAGCTATTAACATTGACAAGGAGTGGAAATTTATATTTACCTCAAATAATTAGTAATAATTATTTTGGGATAAAGAAAAGATATTAAACAACATAGCTTCAACTAATAACTCTGGGCTGAGAAAAGATATTAAACAACAGCAAAAGATTGAAATGTGTTTTCCAAAAACCACAATATTATGATAACCCATGTACAGAATATATAATTTTTTTTAAGTTTTGGAATTATAAAAAGTGCACTGGCTATTTTTCTGTACAAAATCACAGAAATGATGAAAGCCAGCAAAACAATTGTTGAAAAGGCTAAACATTGAACATGAAACAGCAATCATGTCATCTAAGAGTGACATCCAAGTGATCAGGTTGTGTCAAAAGACCCGGCCCTACCTGGTGATACTGAACATCAAGTATTAGTTTGACTAGTGTCCGAAGGCTGACCTTGACTTTTGACAGTATAGCATCATTGCACAAAGCAGGTTGCCTTATCACCTATTTGATGAAGCCAATTAAATTTTTGTTGGCTGGTGTCCAAAATCATATGGTAAACCACTCATTTTTGTTTTCAAACTGAATACTCTGTCTTTACTTCAATAAAGTAGTAAAATCGATTCCACATGAAAAATAATAGTCTCAATCCTAGCACAATGAAGGAATGAGTCTTTGGTGGTGGGTGGAAATCAACAACCAAACAGTAGATAGACATTTTGGAATGTGTTATGAGTGATCAGCCTGATAACAGACCAAACTATTTGCTCCTTCACAACTAAATCGATGCCATCTCTGATTAAAATGCTTTCCAGCACCTGGCTTAGTCAGGGATCAATGGTTACTGAGCTGTTGTTGAATCATTGTTCTTCATTTTTTAGTGGCAATTTGCAAATGCAGCAGTTTGGCTTCTACCTGAATGAAGAAAACTGCGGACACACAGATATCACAGCAATTCTCCCAAAATCATACCTCCCAAGTTTAAATAATTTGCTTGAACAAAATTGTACACTTATTGATCTAAAAAGTATATCGAAATTGGGAAAATTTCGAAGTTTTCAAATACTTTGCAAATGGCACATAATCAAAATCTGCTTATTTTAATTGCTGATCATTTTGAAATGATTCTTAAAACCTCAGGATGCTCTTCATTGTATAGTATAAATTTGATACATTTTTTTACAATAAATTTATATGCAGAATAATCAGACTAAAATTTAAAACAAAAAAAAAAACAAAATATCTTATTTGAACAAGCTATTAATGTTCACAACAAAATGGCACAAAATAAAGTTACACACATATAAATGCATACAAGAAATAAAGTACAACTGTGATTGTCAACGATTATTATTCCTCGCATAAAAAAGCATACTTCACTTCTTTTCATTGTTAAATGAAAGCATATATTATATACCAAATTTACACACTTCATGAATGCTCTCTGTACAGTGACAGACTCTTTCTAATATGTACTCTCTAGAAATGATAGAATGGAGGTTGTACAAATGTACACTATCAATTCATCCAATGTCGTCTCTTTTTTTTTTTCTCATCAGTGATGGTCAAACAACTTCTGCCTATGTTCGATCTAATCTAGATAGAGAATTTAAGTTCTCTCCCATCCACTGTGAGCAGAACCACAACATTTTTGTCGACCCAAACAAGACGCACTAGCTTGAGAATATTCGTCACAGGGTTCACAGCTATAGCTGGAGTAGAGTAAGTTCTCACCACTTTTGTGCCTTGAGAACCAATGCCAAACAAAGAAGTGGATGCCGTCTGCAAAGAGACAAGAGAGAGTTTGCTCAAATAATTCAACACAACATAAGCATGATGCACTGATTAGAAAGGCCTGGTTGCTGTGACTGATTCTTAGGTGATCCTAGGTTTCGGTCACACAAGAACCACCAATTCATAAAAAAAATAGTCTTTTGCAATTCTGTGAACAAGGCGATTAATCTTACATAATCAAGTAAGAATTTTGTTTGTATATGAAAAAAAAAAAAAAAAAACATAATATAAATTCAAATGAAATTTGAGTCCTTTCATTTCAAATAAAAAATACACAGAAAAAAATTTAAGGATTTAAATTATTTTACTAAACATTTCTTTGCTTAGATTCATCTCATGGCCATGGCCACAGAATTGCGTCCCCTCTCCACACACAAGCACAAACCACTCCAAGTGATTATAACAGATGTGCAAGGTCCTCATAAAGATTTGATGTGCAAATAATAAAATCTACCAAAGATTTTATGTGAGAGCATATTTCTCATGCATCCAAAGTTAGTAGAAAGACTAGAAGTAGAATTAAAATATAAAGCGGAAAAAAGACTCTTGAAACTTGTAAGTGCACTTTGCAGGGTTTTAGATGTCTCAGGCAAGTTGTAAAAAATAAAATAATAACAATGAGTATTAAAACAGGGCATACATTTTGAAATGAGATATATTTTTTTTTACTGTCAACTGATCTTTAAGAAACAAATCAAGAGTAGGCTTTTACACAATCAACAAAATCTAGGGTATCAAGGCTATTTTTGTATTTAATATGTGAAAGCTATACTTTGAGGATTCCAATGACTTATTATTATCAGACTTTGCATATGGATTTGATGCTACTAGACTCTGCTTGCTCTTACAAGCATTACTTTTACTTAAACACTTTTTCGCAACATTTTGAAAGAACTTAATTACAATGATAATACAGGACTAGACTGTTTGTATCCCTGATTTACAGAGTGACAAGATTGTCTGTATAGATCAAGCCAGACAGATAGATTAAAGACTATTATTAGTAGTACTCAATAAGGATCTGATCTTTTTAACTGCACACTGTGCATAATTATTTTGATTGTCTGTCAGGCCATGATCTCCATCATCTGAGTTACAAATAATTTGACATATTGGTTTTTTTTCCTAATATTGTTCCACATGCTACTTATTTTTTGGTATTATACTGAGCCAGTTAAAATAATCTCAGTAGAAGCAATAGGAGCATTTACTTCATGCTATTGTATCTCTTTATTCATTGACATTTTCTTGGTTCGTCACGTTGTTTCTATTCTAAATGAATTTCTTGTTAATCACTTAATGTGTTTGATCTATAGCACTTCCTTTTTAAAATCAAATTCTTACACTATTTGCAACTCTGTATCAGTGTATGGCTTTGAATAAGTTTTTGCTATGTTATTTTTTCATTTGATTGCATTTTCTACGTGTTTTTCAGATGTGCTTTCAAAAGCCATGAATGAGTGTGTTGTATCTTTCCTTCATTTTCCATATGTTGTGAATGATATTTAACTTTCTGGTGTTACCTGTGTTATACAGTTCAGTCTTCTTATTTAAGAGTTCTTGGGATAAAAAAGACTTTGAACTAGCCAAAATTTTAATTATCAGGATTCAAAGAGAAAGAGCAGGAAAAATAACAACTATATCTCTTATGTTCTACAAGGGCCCTAACCCTAGAGTGTTTTCTCTCTTCACACTTTTTTAATTTAATTTAAGTCAATCATCAATGCCTCAAGTATGGTGAAATGCAGTGCACATGACACAACAAAAAATAGGTCTGCTTGAATTTGCCAAACCGGTTACATCTAGCCAGTTATTAATTCAATTAAAGTATGTATGCATTGCTTCCCTCCTCACACAGTCCACGGACAATTCATACCTGAGACCCACCAAACCAATCTTTTCCCACTCTCCCTAATCCCTAATGGCTCAAGAGTCATCTGTAAAGTAAAACACAAGCAAACACAAAACAAAATTTTTCATCGCTCAGAGCACCATATTGTTTCTTTGTAGCCAGGAAAAGCACTTTTCAGTTGAAAAAGAAACCAAACAAATTAAAAGCAACTGGTCACTTTAAATAATTAAGATCTATTCTAGACTTTAAGCTAACCTCTTTTTTTTATACAACTCAATAAAATTAATCCACTTTTAGTAAATTTAGTATTATAATTTTTAAAATTTTTAATTATTTCAATTTAATTGTATAAAATTTTATAATTATGTTCTCTGTAAAATCGCAAATTTATATGCTTTTCAGATTTTGTTTTCTTTGCATAGGGCACATTTCTCTCCTTGTCTGATAGGAGTAATATTAATTTTATGTAAATCCTTAAGCCTGCAATTGTTTTTTTTGTTAGCCAATATTTTAAGGCTGGGTAAGAATCGTTAACTGTTTATACATATAAATGCTTAAAACTGTTCACTGAGTGTTTCAACCATTGTTTACTTAATTATTTACACTTACCAGTTTCTTGTTAACAATACTTTCTATACTTGGTAAAATGCAAATGATTTTTATCACTGAATCAGATGATACCTTGGGCTTTACTGAATAACCAAGCAATAAAAATGATTAAAAAATATGAAATTTCTTATTGTCCTTTACACCCTCTGGTAGGAATTTCAATCCAAGACTTTGGTTAAACAGATTCATTTGTTGATCAGAATGAGGGGATTCTAATTTTTCAAATTTAATGCTTATTGCCTCCCTATTAGAAAAGATAAATACTGTGATTTTGAATATTTATGCCCATAAAAAGCAATTTTGACTTTCTCAGATCTCCTGAAGAAAAATAAAAAAATGTGTCTTTGCCCTGTAAAGATAGTACTGAAGGTAAAAAGGATGCTTTCGGTGTTCAAACACTTGGTCACAATAAGCAATTTTTTTTATTTCTACTATTATCTTATTCATAAGCAGCTCTTGATGTTTCTAATACTGAACCCTCTTTTCAAGGGACTTGCTTCTTTATCATTGCAACTACATTTATAAGTTAACTCCAGGAATGCAACTGCTTATTACCAGTATCATGGGCCATGATAAGTTGCAATACAACTGAAACCTGAAGGGTGACAGAGATGGCCAAGCAAGGATAAGTTTGATAACTTTGAAGCCAACATAATTGTAAAGATTTCCCAGACCAGTATTCTGTAGCCACACTTCAGTACTTTTGCTCTACCACCTGAGCCATCCACAGCTTGAGTAAAGTTAACTTTGAATTACTTTGAATTGTGGGTTAATTATGCTTACCTGCCAAAATCTGAGCTTGTTGTCAACATGAGAGAATGTGGCCACATACTTGCCATCCTGATTCACAGCTACAGCAGTAATAGGTCCATTGTGTGCTGACACCATCTGCAATATTGTCATTTGATGAAAAAGTGATTGGAGAAAACAATATTTTGCCTGTTGTTCTATTTTAACACAATGATGCAAATTTTAAGGCTGTTAAACTGATTTTTATCTCAGGAAAATTGCATCAGTTTTTCTCAGCCACTTATCTTTAATACGGGTACCTTATTCTTGCATAAAATATATATAACACCATTAACATGCACTAAGTTAATATATAAATGTGACACACATAAAAATTTAGAGAAGGTTTTGTCTATGCTGAGCATCAAAGAGTTTACAATATCTAAATTATTTACACAATGAAAACACATAAGTTTTTGAATACAGTATAACATGTTTCTTAACAAATCTATTGAACATAAGTGAGAAGGAAATAATAATGCAATTTGGCAAAACACAAACATTCAAAACAGCTTTTGAAACACTTATCAACTCAAATGATATGTTTTCGTCATACCTCTGTGCCAACATAATGCACTTCATGCAGCCTGATTTAACAGTTGACTGGTGCAGCCTTAACCTTAAATCATATGCATGCTTAGAAGGCAGGACTATCGCAATTTTCATAGATTTTAGTATATATGCAAGATGTATGCTATTCTTGTTTCTTCAATCAACAGTGAGTGGGTGAAAACATAAAATTATTTTCTGACCTGACAACGAGAGTGCTGTTTAAGTTCATAAAGAGCCAGCATTCCATTTCGAGCACCAACCCAAACACGTTTTGTCTGATGACAATAGGCTACCATGCTAAATCTGGGGAAAAAATAATAAAAGAGAAGTAAAATATAAGATAATTTGGACATGAAAAACATAATTGAGAGTTTTTAATTTAGTTGAGAATTTTTTTTTTTAATTATATGACACCAGACAGTAAAAAACAAGAATAGCAAAAGTAACACACAGAACAGGGTTAATTAGAAAACAGATGTCAAAACTGATATTCAAAAGAATTTTTTTTCGATTTCATAATCTCCCAAAAAATTCTTTTTCGAACAGTGCTCACAAATTTTTATTCAAAGTTATAAAAAGCATAAATCAAAAAATTTTTTAAGTCCCATATATTCTAGTTTTTCTTTATTATTAATCCTGAAACAACTATGACACGGTAAACCAATCACCTGCAGATGGCAGGAAAGAGCTCTGGTAATCCTTTAGCTTTCAGTGTTGCCAGGTCTAAGCAGAACATTGTCACATCCATAGCCTACCAAAAGAAAATCATTCTTATGGACATAAGTGACAATGTTTACAGTGGTGAATCATAAGACAATTTTTCTGGTATGTTATTTACAAAATAATTCATGCACTGTAAGTACATACATATATTGCTGATATGGGTGGATGTATTTGTGTGTGTGTGCACTAAAAAAAAATGTCTTTCATGACAGCATGGAAGAACAAATGTGTAAAAGATATTTTGAAGTCTAAATTGCTTGCTAGCCATCTCCCAACCCATATATTTTATAAGATTTGAATAGATTTAAGGGTAAAAAAAGTTAAAAACCCAAATGGCTAAAAATTCAAGTCCAATAATGAATGGGTAAATCTCATTGCTGCAAAAGACATTATTATATAATTTAAGTTAGCACAGTACACATTGCATTAGACACAGATATCGGTCCGCTTGAATCAATTCTTTCTTGTCTCGATGGAATTCATCTGAAAACTTAGGGACCAAAAATGTGTTACCAAAAACAAAAATTCCACATTACCTGGCATTAAGAATAAGACAATTGTAAAGAAATTTAAATCGCTCAGTACTCCCTATATTTCATCCAACAATGTGGTGATAATTTTTGTAGTAATCAAAGGACTTACATTACTCAATGATTATCCTTTCTCAAACACAATTCTATCCCAATTAATAAAATTTCCATTGTTTCAGCTCCAACCTACCTCCACAATAAGATCTGCTACATCGTTTGGGATTTTTTCCACCAGGAGCTCGATAACATGCAGGATTTCTGCTGAGGCACGGGCCAACACCGTCCCATGCAGGTGAGCATGCTGATGCTGGGCTGTTTGTGCTAGAGCATTGTAGCGGGCTACTTCCTTGGCCATGGTGATGACAAATGCTGGTGGACGTGCAGTAGCAATCAGAGACAGGGCATGGCGAGCTGAGCGACAAGCATCTGCTGCAGGTGACAGTGGCAACCCATAAGTTGTGCTTTGAGAGAAAAACGAGGAGTAAGGGACAAATTTATTCAATGATGGAGTTCATCATCAGGCTGGGAGGGTAGAAAATTGCATGTATCGAAAAATGAGTATCACCATTAGGAATTGTTTGAATCTCAGGAAGCTTCAAATCAATTTTAGGGAATATTCCAAAACAAAAAAGAAAAATTATCAAAACACGTAAAAACCAGTAAAAAGTCAGGGAATAGAAATAAGAACTAGCCTGGTAAAATGGCATCAGCATATACTGCAAAGTGATCATTTCAAATCAAAAAGAAATTAAGGGAGAGTGATTTTAATCATGTTAAAGTTGTTAAATTCTCATCTCAAAACTGCTAAAAATAAGAGCCCATATAGATTCAAGATTCAAATGACTAGACACATGTTAAACTACAGGATTAAACTTAAATGAGATTTTTTAAAAATTTCTGGTAAAGAGTATCCTGTTTAATGTTACCCTGACATTTTTTTTGTTTAAATTAGATTTTCTTTAAGTCTTCAATTAAGGTATTCACTTGAATACTTTTATATGGATACAGTGTGAAAGTCAAACTCATAGCAAAAATAAGAAGAAGCAAAAAAGTAAAAAATATTCATGCAGAAAACCGCGCCAACTTCAGTGCATAAATTAGATTAACTAAACATATCTTCATTTTCATCTAAAAAGTTAGAGAAGGTTAATCTAAAAATGAGCAAAGGAAAAGATAGTGTGCATATCTGATTTTTTCTATATTGTAGAGTACATAAATGTCATTTGGTCACAATCACTATCTAAGTATCTTCCTAAAAAGCCATAATAATAGAAAACGTATCTCCAAAAGATGCAAAATATGTGTGATCACAATAATTATCAAGAAAGATAAATCAACAACTATTTAATACTTGGATCTGATCGACGCCATTTGTAAGCACATACAAATCAGTAAAAATAGTATTGCGAGATAAAATTCACTTATATAAAAATAATTAAAAGCCAGGTCCTTGCGCTGCTCAATAAATTTGAATAAAGATCAAGATTCAGACTTGGAAAATCATAGCTCCGAAGAGAATGTATCATTTACAATTGTGCTTTATAAAGTCTATTTCCAAGCTTGGTTCTACATGGCTAGCAAATACTTTATTTCTCACAATGAATGAGAAAATGTGAGAACACAGATAGATAAAAAGTTAAGCTTTATCCATAACACTGTCTGAACTGAATTGGACTGGAATTTTCCCACAGATCATAAATAGAGTTTATTTAATATATATGAATCATGTGTTGTTGTTTTTTTCTGCAATATATTTATTTTTACCATTTTTTAAATTTAATTTGAACAAATAATAAGTATAAAAGAGTTCCTTATCTTACCCAAGATAAAATACATACAAAGCAATTTATTTCCCACAGATCATAAATAGAGTTTATTTAATATATATGAATCATGTGATGTTTTTTTCTGCAATATATTTATTTTTACCATTTTTTAAATTTAATTTGAACAAATAATAAGTATAAAAGAGTTCCTTATCTTACCCAAGATAAAATACATACAAAGCAATTTATTGTGGATACTGAAAATACCATCAAATGCTCTGAGATGGGTAATAATAGATGATTGCATTATGCAATGGCTATGGGTTAAGACAAAGTGTGGTGCAATTCATTTTGTTACCCTTACAGTTACAAACATCATCACTTCTTTTCAAGGCAAAAAATACATTTTGCAGCGTAGCTAAAAAAAAACCGACCGCATCTGCACCAAATATAAGAAAGCAATGCGCACTGCCAAGCTTCACTTACTTAACAAGATGAATCAAACTTTAATCTAAGGGTAGAGAATGCTAAAGCTGAATGATTTGCTTGTATTACGTAATCACAAAGGCCTTTTACCGTCCTTGTAATTAACTGACGCCATTTCAAACCATCTGAAGCTAAAACAATTCAAGCTGTTCTAGTTTTTCTGCACTATCACTAAAAACTTGAAATATACAACTCTACTAATAATAATGATGATACTAAGGATAAATATAGAGAAACTAATATAGCGAAATTTTTTTACTTCATACAAGGATCTTTCCATTATTCTTGTAAAACGTCAATACATTTTATCAAGAAGGGAATCTATGCAATTATAAACTTTAACTTTTCACTGCTCAGCTTCTTTTAAATAACAAAATGTGGCAAGAAGATCTGTGGCAAAAACAAAAACAATGTATTGTGCCTTGTTTGACAGTCTGAACACCAAGCCCTCTAAACACTGACACGCAAAAAGAGATATTAATACACTTTAAAAAATCTCTTTATATCAAAGATGAAAAGAATCCTTGAATTTTTCTTACAACAAAAGCCATTGAATTATATTCAATTTGTGGAGCATTAATCTCGAAGTATGTATCACTTGTTCTCCTATTGTGTTCATATTAAGAGATCAGCTTAACAGTAAATTCCATGATGTAAACACCTAAGTCTCTTCACCCCCCTCCCCCCCCAAAAAAAAAAACAAAAAAAAACAACCCAACAATAAACACACAACTCAAAGCATATATATTTGTAAAATGAATTGATGTCTCTATTAATTTATTTATTCCACTGATTATACCTTTGAAAACAGAAAGGGAAGAAACTAAAAGGTGTGTGTATGTGTGTGTGTGGCGTAGAAGGTTTACCTTCAACAAAAACAGTGTAGCAGCCATAGAGGCATCATATTTTTATGTGCTGAGTAAAATAATACACATTTGATTTTAACTCTATCTTAGCCACCTGATAACCAAATAAAAAAACAGCAGAGCCCTCACTAAAATTCCTTCAAAGACTACTGACAAAAATTCAGGCCAATTTCCTTTAAAAAATGTAATATTTAACTATCTTTCCTTAAATTTAAAGTGTCTGTCATGCTACAATAGTGTCTTGAATGGAGAACAAGGCTATTGTTTGTCCTTTGTTCTCTTCAGGCATGTGAAAAGTTGTGATGCTGCAGCATTGTCCTTCGTTCAAAACACTTGTGTAGCATGACAGGCCATTTAACTTTCAGGTAAGACCGTTTACTATTATCGAAAGCTCCCATTGTTGAGCATTCTAATTAATTGTTCACTTAAATCTTCAAATAATACATTATGTCAAAGTCCTCTCCATATCAGTATGTAGTATGATGTATAATCAATAATATTCTACAACATTCACTGCTTTCCCAGACTTATGAGGTATTAAAAAAAACAATTTAACAATTGCACAGCTTATAAAGAAATTGATCTCTTTCTAAATCTGTAAAAGGAATGCAAAAGCACATCACCATTTCAGTGTATTGCCATTGAAATGATAATATTGCTACAAAGAAATGAAGACGGGAACATTCAATAAAATTTGATCAATGACAGATCATAAGTATTCTGCAATACACCTAGAAGCCATAATGATATGTTTGCAATTTATGGTGTAAATACTATGGTAAAAAAAAATTCGAAAGTGTTTCAGTAAATTTTCTTCAAAGGAGGCCATATTAACCTCAATGCTAAGCTATGCACTGGCCTTATGTCCTAAAAAGTATTATGATGAAAAAGTGGTTCACATGAATGAGATGATAGAGAATCAACATCGTGTTTATTCAAAGGATTTCATTGCAATGGATTACAAAACAATTCTTTGATTCTAAGCTGCAGCCACTAATTTCTCAAAATCTTTGGAATCATAAGAGCTGTGGTATCTTTCTTAATTATTTGTTACTGAATGCAGAGATGTGGGTAAATCAAACAACCCATTTAACATTGTCATTATCAGCATTACAATGCTTCACTCCATACAGCTGCCTCAGCATGAGACCAATCAATGCTCTTGACTTTGCTTATTCAGATTTTAATCTCTTTGGTACCCTTTGGAGGTCACCCTTTTTTATTAAATGGATGATTGGGTGGCAAAGCTGAATAAAACAATTTGGTTCCTGACAAAAATAAATACGGTTTTGTTTTGCCATTTATCCTAATTCTTTTTCAACACCTACAAATTTACCTTATGTAAAGATGCAATTTTTCTTGGCCTTCAATAATGATCCATTCACAATCCTACATAACCTAGATTTTTTATATAAGAGGGCTCTGCTGTGCAACTTCAGGTCTTTCTAAATTTCCTTGGGACTTTATACATCACCCACACTTTACTGAATGTAAAATTCGAATAGGAATAAATACTCACAGCGCATGCCTACTTCTGAACAAATTTCCTAGCATGAGGTGACTTTATGAAAGAAAAGGCAATTGAAGATGTTATGGCTGTAATTAAAAGGACAATATACTGAACTCCAAAAAATCATGGTTAAATTAAAACTCTATTGAACATGCAGTTTTTCATTCATTTCCTATAAAGGATAATGCACGTCATTTCATAATTTTTTGTTTTGATGGAAGAATGAAAAGAATTTTACTAGTGAAGCAGGAGATTGGTTTGAGTATGTTAGCTAATGCATCATCAGAAGCATAAGAGCACTTTTGAGCATAAGCAGCTTGTCTCTGAGATGTCCACCAACATCATTTGGCCTTAAATTTTTTAATATTTTAGTGCTGAAAAGAACTGGTTTCCTTTTGCCTGTGGCCAGTGGTTTGATTTTAGCACTGCTTCATTGTAGCCATTAATGCTGATTATTCATTTAATATGATTCATAAAGATAAAGTAAGTAATATACCCCAATCAGAAATAGAAAATATAATATGGAATATGGGAATACCACAGGACCTTACACATCTAATACATCTTTAAATGTACATAACTTTTTTCACATTCTCTTGAAATTTTTAGGCCTTTATTTCAACATGTTTTAATTATAATAAATCTATATTGTTCTATTAAAGCTGTGCACAAACACCTTCAAATATGGATACCACTGAAAGATTTGACCATTTTTTGCCAAGTCTTATGCACCATGAAAGTTTTGGATAGAAGCATTAAAGGTAGGGGAGGGAGAGAGAGAGAGAGAGAGAGAGAGAGAGAGAGAGAGAGAGAGAGAGAGAGAGAGAGAGAGAGAGAGAGTGAGAGAGAGAGAGAGAGAGAGAGAGAGAGAGAGAGAGAGAGAGAGAGAGAGAGAGAGAGAGAGATAAAAAGGATTGACAATCCATCACATATATTGAGAAATCTTCAACAGACAAAAAAACATTTTAAAAATTCAACAAACACATAACAACTATCAGTTATCTTTGTGCATCTACAAAGCTCTCAAAACTCGTTATTCTCTCACACTATGCTAGAAGACTTAATTTTGATTTCTGGGATGGCCCATGCAGATACTATTTTCTAGTTTAATAAAAGTAAAGCAGTAATGCATACGCAACAGGCCACTTCTGTTTCATGTTTAAAGTATTTCAAATAATTTAGGGAGAAAAGTGTCATACTCTTTTCAAAGAGGCCCAAAGTTTAGGCACAAAATAAAAGTGATCAATTCTTGAATTAACCTAAATGCTGCACAATGAAGATGCATCAGAGGTTTTTTGACTGAATAGGTTAAATTGATTTTTTTGTGTTTGGCTTAATGGTTATGGAATTAACAAATCCATTTAATTCAACAAAACAAGATTCCATAGTGAGCCAAAAAGAGAAAAAAACAACAAAACAAAACATGGTAAATGGAGGACAACTGAAGCATAAAAATCAACAAGAAAAAAGTTGGGGTAAATGATTAGTGATGAATTGGTTCAAAAAGAATCTACTTGCATCCTACCCAGGAATGAACAGACGAATGACATTACATGGGAAGTCTTCTCTGAAACAAATTAAAAAGACCACCACAAACAACAACAACCCATCAATATGATAAAGTGCATTGATGGTGATTTGAATCATATCTTCAATACAGCTAAGAGAAGAAAAGCAAAGATTTCTTTGATTTAAAACTTGACTCATGATGAACTAAAATAAGAATCCATAAAAAATATGAACAACATAATCAGCTTCACATTTAGTCAGGCTCATTTGAATTTTTATTTTATTTATGATTATCATCAGGAGCCTTGCCTCAAAGTCCTGGCAATCATGTCTTTCTTTCTACCCGTATCTTTGGCAGATATCATATCAGCATCTCTGTTTCTTCTTACCATAAAAATCTCATTCCTTCAGAGCAGCTTATTTTTCTCTCCTTTTAATATATTTTGTGAAAATGAAAACTTTCTAGATAAGAAACAAAATAGTTGTAGCAGTTCTCATGATTTCCATTTATTACTGCATATAAAATACATATTTGATGCCCAACAATTTTGGTATGAGTTTTTTTCCCCCTCCAACCAGTAATGCATGCTTAGTGCTTAGCCTAAAAATGAAGTGAACCAACCTTGTTCCCTGACCCAATTATGCTAAGCTCTACAAAATAAAGAACCGAAAACAACAGGAGAAAACAAATCTACTCAGAATGCAATATCATTCTGTCATTAACAACATGTGGTATCGCTCTATACGTAAAACTCAACATGTAATATTGTTCTATCATTAACAACTGCAAGTTCACATTATTTTTGACCAACAAACTCAATAATCATTGGGTTGCATCTCTTACTCCAGCTTGTATTATTTAAAAAAGCTGAATCTGTTTTATTATTCATAGCAGCTGCTTGGCCCAAAAGAGATCTTTCTCAGTTGTTCTGAACTAACTGGATATTTCAACAGTTCAGAAAGTCCAACTTGGTAAAGAGTGCTTGTCAGTGAATCAAAAATGAACATAATATACATTCATTTCATGGCCCTTACAGATTTGCACTCATGGTTTTTCACACTCATGTCCTGCTAACGCAGTTACCCACCGGTAGGACGGAAAACTGTACCGTGGCCACGGCCAGTTAGCTTCTGGACTGGGCATGTGGCACAGCATAGCAGATTACCTGTGTTTGCACTATGTGTATTGTAGTTTACAACAAAGTGTCTAAATAAACTTGTGTTGTCAAAACAATTTATAAGTTACATTTGTTTTTTCAAACGTGACAACTTCATTTAAATATGTTTCATGGTTGTAAGTGTTTATTAAAAGACCATTTATAGACATGAGTTTGGAGAAAAATAAGTTTTCAAAGAGAAGTTGATTGGATTCCATAATTTCAGTTTACAATAATTAGCGATTCCTTTGACGAAAGCTTGGATTTGCACTGAAAGTAAAACACATTCGCAATTAATTTTGTGTGTATGTATGAGAGAGAGAAGGAGGGCGTGTTGTGGATAAGAACTAAGCGGGAAAAGATTATAACTCATTTAGTACAAGCTAACCTTTGAGTCTAGTTTGGTCTTCCATCTAAGGTAAAGTTGCAAGAGTCTTTTGTTCAAAGAAACACCATGTATGTAACTATACAGATACATGTGCAACTAAATATGATTATGCATTTGTAGTTCTTCTATTATACTTAAGCACAGACAGTGGGGTGGGACAAAAAGTGAGACAATTGAGGAGAAAGAGGACAATCAGACCAAATAGCAAGGTCTGCCCTCGATGCTTATCAGGCTCTCCCATAAATCATTGTCTCAAACAACTTATGAGACAAGTAAAAAACTCGTTCAACAATCTGAATGCCAGCCTATACTTTCCTGCCATTGGACACAAAGTGACTGCTGAGAGCATATCAAAATCACCAACAACAAAGGCAAAGGCTTGATACCCTACACACACACACACACACCACACTCTCAACTCGTACCTTTCTTGACACCTTAGTAAACTCCTCCCTATCTCACTCGGCTTTGCTGTAATAAGAGGCAATGATGTGTTTAACCAGTAACAAGATTCGTTTGGTTAAATGCTGTTACAAAAATTGGCCAGTCATGTTACGTTATCTCAAACACCACTACTAGCTGCAATCCACATGATTCGAGGAAGTCTGGGGGCAGTGGTCATGCCAAGTCTTTGTCAGGACTCTGTATTGAGGGTGGAGGATGGAGGTGGGGTGGGAGCAGGTAAGGGCCATGTGGTTAAGTCATAACTGTATAGTTCTTTTATTTGCTCTTCGGTCATTGTAACAACCACATGTGTAGGAAGCAGGTTCCCCATGTATCAATAACTTCAACTACTCATAACATGGTTCCGACAGATGTGCCAAAATTGCAATTTGTTCTTCACACCTCAGGAGCTCTTTATCGCCTACCAGTAGTTCAAAGCGGGAGAAATTATCACCATTTCATTGGTTGATATTCTTAGAAAAGATATAAAGTCTGCTGAGTATATGAGATGGGGTGTTTAGAAGATAATGACCTTTCAAATAGGCCATACAGTCAACCACTAATAATAATGGTGCCCCTTGACCCGGCTCGGAACCTCAGCCCTTATATTTAATGGCATTGCAGTGCCCAGGTTATTGTCAGGGCAAAGCTTGAATAAAATGGGTGCGCACTACTACGGTTAACAATAAACATCTTGTTCCATCGTACATTACTGAACTAATACAAGTAAAGATCACTTTCAAGAATCGGTAATCGATGGAGCTAATCAAAAAATAAATTTTGAAAATGGTGTAAGGAAAAAAAACAAAACAAAAAACTTAAAAAATCACAAAATGAATCATTCAACCTTTTCAAAAAGAAAAAAAAGACAACCCCTTAGTGCACAAAGAGACATCAAGAAAGTTTGAAAAGAACCTAGCAATAACAATTTTGCAATGAAAGGTAAGTGGGGATGGGGGAAGAAAATAAACTATATTAAATGATTATTAAATTTACATCCTTCTCCTGTTTTTATCTCTCTTTCCCTCTTCCTCTTCCTTCCAGTTTATGCCTCTCTCCAATTTCTTTCTCCCACCCTGCTCCTAAGCCTCTTTTTTTTTTCTCTCTTTCCCCTATTTCATGATCTGTCTGTCTGTCTGTCTGTCTGTCTCTCTCTCTCTCTCTCTCTCTCTCTCTCTCTCTCTCTCTCTCTCTCTCTCTCTCTCTCTCTATTTATCTATCTCAATCTCGGAAATTAAAAACCGTTCTTGCATATGTAATAGTTTTTTTGTAAATCATCTGATTCATTTCAAACATTTTCAAACTTTAGACAAAGAAAATTTATATTAAAGATTCACCTCATTGCTTTATGAATGTTTCATATTACACATAAAGGCAAATAAAGGCTTACAGCATATATCCAGTTTGGAAGTTCAAGATGTATATCAATCATGCCGCATGCAAACTCAACACTGCAAACATTATCTATTTCTATAGACAATATTAAAACAACTCAATAAAACCTGAAAGAGATTTAGAATCTATAGGGCTATTCATGATCTAGAAGAAATGTTCAGAACTTCATTCATTTTCAAAGTTCTGAATTTACTACTTTTTGCTAAAGCTCAAAAGAGTTGAGAATAGGACATATTGTCCATTTTCTGTTAGTGTCTTTTACTTGCTTTAATATATCATGATGAATAACCTTCTAGTTAGCAAGCATATCAGACATTCAACAAATTTAAATTAAAGCAGTTATCAAAACAAAACGAAAAAAACATGATGAAGTCGTCTATAATAAAATAATTCAAGCATCTTTTGGCACATCAAACAAGCCATGCACATCGTGATATCATGTGGCAAAGCTTCAAACCCTTCCCTCCTCCCCAACCTCTCACTGGAAAAAAAAACAGAAAAACCTTTTTGCTTCTACTTTATTTACTTTAAATTTATATGATCCATCAAACTTTGATCATTCAAAGAGTTTGGCACTCCACATTCAATACTTGGATCCCCAAATATGCCCCAAAATCCAAAATTTTAAAATTGCACATTCAAATCTAATAACACACCTGGGGATGAGTTTGTGAGCATCAATGCTAAGCTCCAATAGACCAAGAAGCACTGATGACACATCTAGATAAGGTTCCCACACAGTGAAACCACGGCCAATCAAATCAATGGCTGCTCTGCGAATAGGTGTGTGCAAAGGTAGACGAGGGCTTGGGGGTTGCAGGAGGAGAAATGTCAAGGCCTTACCTATGGAAAGTTCAAGAGAATAGAGATTTGAAAAAAAAAATTAAAAAGTATGATAAAGAAAATACTTACAGGCCTCTTGTTCAGAACATTTCCCCCAATTTTCCCATTTCATTTACTAAATTAGAACGCATAAAATTCTAGCTGTTTCAAAAGAGTATAATTTCGGTTCTCTTGAGTAACTTATACTTCATCATGAACATGATGCTGCCTCAATGAAGCACAAAAAATAAGATATGTAAGCATTGCATCATATTCAACTGGATCTTGCTTTGAAATATGAATACCCTGAATTCTTTAGCTCAACAACTGCAAAAATAAATCCGCTTGCTACAAAATTTTGAAATACCTTACCACACTTTTTTTGGTCATTGAGATTTCTGTCTCATGTGTATTTTTTTTATAGTGATCATTGCATACCATTACCACAAACTAAATGAAACATTTCCTTCAATGAAAATAAAAATAAAAACTATGATGCCTCTCAAGGTATTCAACATTTAAGTTGTGCCTGTCTTTGTCTTTCTATAATTTTTATTTATCTTACTCTTTTGAAGATCTCCCTTTCTTTCCCTTGTTCTAAGTCCTTTCCTAACCGATCCTAACCCACACATGTTTTTCCTCTCTTTGAAACTAACTTCTATCCCAGATCTCATTATTTAAATTAGTTTAGTTGGTAGGTCATTGGAGCTTCTGTTTTCAGGCCCGCATTTCATCATCATCATTTTTTCCACCTTAAACATAATTGAAAAATCATTTACAAAACAAATTTTCCCAAGGCTGAATTTCACTTTTAACAAAGCCAGAAACCTTAGTTCTATAATATTTGAAGAACAAAATTTGTCTGTAGAATGTACTCAGATAAAAGAAGTGCTTCATTAAAAAAGTGAAAAAAATGTTTTGCTACACAAATCCCAGTTTTGTTAAAAAAAAATAAAGAGGTTATTTAAGAAAGACATATGATTTTTTCCACCTTTTTAATGACCTCTTGGCTTCAAAGAACGTTGGATCAAGCACACTTTTTAACCAGATAAGCTGATTCATTTAGTCTGAGGTTTATTTGACTAGACTAAAGATAAATTTCCAAAAACTGCTTAGGAAGAGACACTATACGATTGATTTGCCAACCAAGATGAATGGCAAAAGTTAGAATGAGGATAGTGTACACTTTCAAAATTTAGGGACAAAAGTTCTAAGTAACAAAATTGGAATTATAACTTGATGTATCCAGCTTATCCTCCAACAAGTCTAGGGTTCTTCCAATATAAGAACTTACTTGTGTGCCTTGATAGAGAATAGTTTGTTAAGCTGAAACCCTCCACTGTTCCTTTGCCTCCCTTGGTAGCACGTTTGCCTTCTTCAGTTTTTGTGCGGCTGGGTTCCATTTCATGGCCAAATTCTGCACCAATTACACCAAGCATCACTATGGCTGTGGCTTGCTTTCTACGGCTCTCAAATGATACAGACAACTTATGGGCTGGAATGTCTCCTAAATAAAAATAGTGAGGGTACATGGTTTTGAGGCCCAAAAGTATAAAAAAATGTAAGGTCTTTTAAAAAAGAATCATTTTAAGTTATTCAGATTTTTTAAGATGAAATATTCTTCATGGGCATAAGATTGATAGAAAGATGCAATCACTTGAGCTACTCCTATCGACTTTTGGAAAACATTTTGTGACTGCAAAATTATAAATTGTTCCTGCCCTTATTTCTTTATTAAATTTTGTTTCCAACAACTGATGCTGTTCAAAAAAGTTTAAGGACTGTTCATTAAAAATGTTGATAGCAGTTATTTAAAAGAGGTCAGCAACAGTGAGAACTATTGTGATATTGAGTTTTACATTCCAGTCTTTTTTAATCATGATTGCCGGTGGCTGTTGATGCCACATCAAACTCTGCTTTATAAGAACACTAGTTTCACGGCAGTCTCAATATCTCCATATTCATGAGTTTTTCAAATACTGCTTTAGCTGTACCACGTTAAGCTCTATGGTTAGGCCAAAAAGAGCCAAAAAGTTGTACACGTCATCAACCAAGTAACAGCCACATTTTACAATGTCATCTGTACAAGCTAAAGCAACTAGGGATAGAGATACGTGATAGGTCATGATCACCTACCCTAAAGAGCAGGACACCTGATTGTTTGATACCTCCTAAAACTGCAAGACAAACTGTCACTGTAAGGAGTATCTATCTGACTTATTAAGTGAACTGTAGGACAAAGAAAAAAAAAATTATGCCATCACCTGCTAGAATAGCCTCCTCATCCTCTTCATCATCTCCATCTTCTCCACCTCCAGTAACGTGACTTCCCCCACCACCAGTATTGCTAAGCAGAGAAAGCTCAGGATCAACATAAGAAGGTAGAAAGGGAGCCCACTGGTCAAGCAGTCGTTTTCTACCCTCTGGATTGATACGCCTCAGCTCAGCAAGAAGCAATGCTTGGGCGGCCTCACGAATCTATCAATAAGCAAAGACAATAAACATCTGCTTTTAAGAAATGTGGATATTAGCTTTGCTGGAAAAAGCTAAAAATTTTGGGCTTTTATATCCTGTATTTCATGAAATAATAGCATCCTTTACAAACAAAATACTGTTACTGTAAAAACATGTTTACTAATTAGACCTTCCTCTTAATTCTAAATTTTATGAATATACCGATCCACCATAGACCCACTGTACTGTAGCCCTTATCATTGGATCTTTCCAACCCTGAAACACACACATATAAATCCATACAAGATTAATCTGCTAAAATCAAAATGTCTCCACTGTGTTACCTCTATCTTAACATGTTCCAGTTTCGATCAGTAGGTTAAATTATTTACATAACCCTCTGTCGCATAATATTAAACTATGTTTCAAATATACTGACTTCTAGACACCTGTCCTGCCACCTTCGAGCTAGCATCTCCAGCTGGGGATGTTGATAGTGTGATGGTCCCACCAGTTCTGGTAGGAGAACACAATGCAGAGCAGCTAACAAACTCCACCCTTGTTTTATTTGTGCTTGAGCCATAGCTTGCTCTTCGCTGGATGATCCTGAAAAGCGTCAGATGAAAGTTTCTAATCATTAATTTTCATTTTAATATTTTTGAAAATAACTTCAACAAAAATTTAAGAGAAACTGGGCCAAGAAACAGATCCAATCATTTAACATTTTGCAAAACAAGCTTCCATTGACTGGTTGATCAAACCATGTACACTCAATGCAGAAAAAGAAAGAAGGGTGAGAAAGTTGAGTATTAACTTAACTTCTATTTCTGTAAAAGTTCATGTTTAAATTATCACTAAATGAAAATAATAGACATCTGTCACAGACAAATAAATATATTAACTAGAGGATGAATAAAGACTTCACAGCTATGTCACATTTATAGGTTTTGATATTCAAAATAATTTTTCTTAGCTTCTAAAATGGTAAAATTTGTATGCAACCATAATTTTCTTAAAGATTTAAATTTCAAATACTTTTCTTTACTTCCCTTCAATTTAAGACATCCACTAAATCCCCATTTTCTCAAATTTGTTCCTGAGAATATTGTTCAAGCTCTACATGTTAACCTGGACAGGAAGAGGCATATTAATTAAAATAAGCAGCTGCATATATGTTTTTGTTGTAAAAATGTGCTTTTGAAACAAACACTTCTCAATGGTCATAAAAAGCTGCCTGAAGTTAAACTATGATTTTTGGGGTCATTGCAAATTAAATTTGCAGTCTCATGATCTAATGGTAAGGCTTCAAAGATAGAATTTCGAGGCCTTGGTTTTAAATCCTGGTAGAAGTTACACCTGGATGTATGGCCATGAAAAAGGCTGTTTACAAAACTTTTCCTTGGACCATCCTGGTAAGACTGGGCACTATGTTCAGCTGGGGTTAAAGCCAGTGATGTGCCATTTCTTCTCAAGTGTGTCATGTAACTTCGTAACAGTGCTTGAAACAGACATGAGAACTCTGGCTCCTAGATTGTCATGAGCCTCTCAGACAGTTTCTTATTTTGAAATATTAATTGATAACAAAATGCATATCGAAAAACTGCAATTGATGCTTCCTTTCAAACAGCAAGCTACATATATTTAATAATTGAATCACTAATTGATAAAAACAAATAGAAATATGTATGTTATAGATACAAAGAGAAAAAAAAATTCTTAGGTCAGTACAGTGGCCAAATCTTCCAACATAATAAGTATCTAAGTACAAAAGATTTCAACCTGATGATTTTGAATCTGGTGATGATCTTGTGGCGTCCTGATGAACCTGCCAGTCTCCACCACTTGGATCAAAACCCAAAGGTTCTTCTTTAGAACTGTGAGTATTCAGTATTTCAGCATACAGTAGATAATGAGCTTACTTGCAATGAGAAAATTCACAAAAAAGTCAAGAATGCCACAATATATGGCACAGAAATTAAAAAACAAAAGAATGAACATCAGGTAAGAGAATATCAAACTATTAAGGGATTTATAGTGCAGACTGAAGTTGGTGTTGATGGGCTCAATCAGGTACTGGTTGGCCTTTTAAGAGACAGTTGATAAAGAAAAAAATGAGGTCTTCATTGATAGAACTGAAATATGCTCGTCTTGCTACAATTTAGATTTTTAGTCTAGATTTAAACAGAAATGTCATCCAGATTTAAATATTCTATAAATTGTTAATAAAATATCTGTGTGGGTCCCTGCAGATTTGAAATTTGATCACTGTCAAAACCAGTGTCTGAAAATCTAGTTTGTACATACACAATATTGCAGAAAATAACTGCCTTCTGCTTCTAGTAAAGGGTGAACTTTGAATTTCTTTATCAGATCAATAATCTAATATCTGCAAGTAAGTAGTACCAAAACCTTGAGACAGCAATGCACTGTACACTTTTTTATTATGCTCATGAGTTTGGCCTCCATTTTGCCAATGGCTAATCAAAAAAAAAAAAAAAGAAAGAGGAAACTTGATTAGCTAGATATAGCTGGATGGATGAATAGATATATAGATAGATAGAAAGATCAAAAGATGGATAGATAGATAGACAGACAGATAGATGGATAGATAGATAGAGAGTAGGGGAGAGGGAGAGAAACAGATAGAGTGACAGACAGACCAATAGCCCCAGACAGAAACAGAAACAGAGATAGTCAGACAGACAAAAAGCCAGAAAAAGGAAGAGAGGAAGGAAGAAAGAGAGAGACAGAAAGGGTTTAACAGACAGAGAGTGTCAGGAAAGAGGGGGGGGGGGGGGAATAAGCAGATAGTAATTAGGCGTGGTGATTTTTGTTATTATAGAGTACATCAGTCTTCTCAGTTTCTCTAGATCTAAGATTTAATCATGCATGCTGCCTCAAAGTAAAGAATATAGGGTTTATCTTTCCAATGCCATGTGAATTCTTTCTTTTTGTTTCATGTTTGAGGACACTCCCATCGCTCGTTGATCATCATTATTTTTCAAGCGTTACAATTAATGCAGATGTGATCAATTTAATTAAAACTTATTGGAAAGTATACAAATTTTAACCAATGTTTAAAAGAAATATTTGTACAGTAAAACTGTGCACCCACCCTTGCTCTGGAAGTGGTCCTTTGAGAAAAACAGCTCTGGTCATTCCCATCAGTGTATTGGCCACAGAAATGACACTCAGTAGGTGCTGGGTTGTAACTGCACATGAAATCTGCCACCTCAGCTGTGAGTCATGAAAGAGTTTGAGTTAGTTTTATGATTCCATGTGGGGAAAGTCAATAACATTTTCAAAATCTTCTCTAAGTCACCAGGATTTCGGAATTATTGCTTCTCATTTTCATGTAGTCAGAGGGTATGTGATATTGTAAAAGATGTGCATATAATTATATAGGAGTTAGAACCATTGAAACAATGGATAGCATAATGCTCTCAAAGGCAAACTAAATTATATTAAGAACTTCTGGTGTATTGCAGTCAGAAATACTTTTTTCTCAAAAGCGATTAAAAATGTAATTTCATTATTGGGACAATTGTAAACATTTAATGGCATTGCATGTGGCATTATTATTCATATTGTTTTAAATACTTGATCAGACTTTTATTAACGAAACAGGTACCTACAAAATAAGTAATACATAGTTTTCAGGTAAGGCATACCTTAAGTGAACAACTCGAGCCTTGGATTCAATAATTTTTTTTATGTTTGGTCTTACTATAGGCCTGATCTTTTTAATAAATTTTAAAGCACTCAGGTTTATGATTCAATGACATGCATCAGTCCTTGATTTAAAAAAAGTTCTCCTATTACGGTTGTTTGCTATTTCTCCACTTTTTATTAAGATCTAGATTACTCTTACTGCTCATCGATTTTGCTATTAGTTTTGCGTTCTGGCTAAAGTCTAGGTCTAGATTTATCAGCTACAAGACTTAGCCTTTCCTTATTGTAAGAGAAATACTTCTGAACTTTGTTTTCTCTCAGAGACCTAAAGATGGACAAAAAGTAAGCAAAAAGATCAATTTGAAAGTCCACCATCCCACATTGATCTCAAATACTTATTAAAGCTACATAAATTATTTTCAAGAGGAAAATGAGGTAGGTAGCTATACCTAAAACTACAGAATTATTTTTTTATATGGAAATCTGAAAATTGGACCTTTGTTTTCAAATATATTTCAAAATTTTGGTTACTTCATATTCCTCTATTAAATTTGTTAACTACAGACTTGAATTTCACATTTGAAGCTGCAATCTGCAATTTTTGTTAGTGGTTTAGTCATTATATTGAATGCCTTTTTTTCTTCACATAAACTAACAAATTCTGTAATACAATGTTTGAATTGAAAAAGCAGTTAATGTGTTTGTTGGCCTAAAAAGTCTCCCCCAGCCCAATAAATCACTTTCAAAGTACTTGCCATCATATTACATTCTGTCAACAAGTAAAAAATTCCATATTATCAAAGATACAAGAGAAATACCCTAGGAGGGAGAGCAAGCCAATTATCTTTGTTATCAAGCCTTAGTCAGTAAGTGAAGTTTTGAGTTGATGGAATGATTGTTTGTAAATTCACACTTGCACTCCATCTTGATTAGAAGTTTTTGGATTTATTCAGAAAGGAAACGTGATTTTTTTACATGAAGTGTCTTTCTTTTTACCAGGTTATAATTTGATTTACCTTAGTAGAGAAGTCATATGCCTGCTGTAATGATGCTGCTCCACTACATGACGCACGTCGTAGAGGGGGTGGTCTCTGTGGTGGTGTGGGAGACCGCTTGACTACCACAGAAGAATCTTCCACCCCAACACTACCCTTCCTGTCCTGGAGTCCCCCTGTTTTACCAGGAGATGAACAGGGAGAGGCTTGTGTCAAGGAAGGTTCTGCTTTCATGAAAAGAAAAGTAAAAATATATTCACAATAAATTAATAAATACATACAAGCTATACAGAAAAGCTAACATAAGTTTAATAGAGCTAAGCAGCATGCTTGTTTAATTAACCAAAGGATAATTCACCTTGGGCCTAATCACTATGGCAGGCATGTCCCAAGTGCGGCGCTCATGGAATGCAGCCTCTATCATAAAATCATTGTTAATTAAATGATTTTAGTTCAGAGAATATCAGGATGAATGGTCAGCCCCAAAATATTTTCATGTCACCAAATCTAGCTCTCTTTGCCAAAGTTTGGACACCTCTGAACTATGATATCACCCTAATTTCTTTTCCCTCCTTCAAAAATATAGCTAAAATTAGCAAAAGTTTTGTACAGTATACACTATGCAATGAGAAATGTTGAAACAAAAGTGCATGGCTAAACTAAAGGGGCATGCAATAAGACCCAAAGATATAATATTTTCCTTTATAAATTAATCTGGCTAAACCAAAATGATTTCATCTGTCCCTGTAATTTATATGTTTACTATCAATGTAAGAGTTACTGAGGGGCTTCACTCTGAGTATCTAATAGCTGTTGGCAACATGGCAGGAGACATTTCACAACACTCTTCTGCCATTTGTCTCATTAATTACCATATTTTTTTTCTGTCTTGGCATCTTTGAATTATAGTTAAGCATTTTAAAAGTGCGTGCATTTAGACATGTCAGTCTTTCCCAGTTTGATGTTCCCTTTTGGTACTCGTTTTATGAAGAGGATAGTCCTTTCAGGTTTATAGCTTCAGAAACTTGAGAAATTTTGCTTTAGTCTATTGCATACTCATATTCAACTACTTTTGTGAGTTTTTATCTTTATGTGTTGGACTGAATACATAAAAAACCCAACTATAAACCATTTAATATGTATGAGTGAACTGTGCTTTGTCCTGATCCAATCTCATCACAAGATCAAATCATATACTTTGCGTAAGTCCATAGATTTACTGCCTGGTGAAGACTTTAACTTCTTAACTGTATGGTCAATTCAAAATCTTTTCACACGTCTACCATTATAGGAAAAGGTCAATCTGAATGCCTAAACACTTACATGTACTGAGATTTACTTGAGTTAACAAATAGCTTTATGGTTTAACTGATTGAAATCAGAATAAATTTGGCTTCCAATCAGAATTAATTTAGACTTCTATGAGAGTTTGCATGGGTGTTGCTACAACTGCCGATTTAGGTGACATTCATAATAAAAAATGTAGTGTTATATGTCAAATTAAAGGAAATTGAACAGAGACTTTAATAATATCCCATTCAAAGGTGCATAAGTTTTTTCGCCTCTTTGTAGGTTCAGGTCTTGATTGGGGCAACGCCCACTTATCTCAAAATCAAATTTAGAGATAGATCCATCAAAATAGCTAGAGATCTAGATTTAAATTGATCATTTTCAGAGTCCACACCAAACTCGTTTTTTCCTCTTCCAAACATTGAAATAAATCTATAACTTTTTCAGCAACCAAGCATCAGGGAGGTCTGTTATTGACATTAAATCTAGATCTAGGAGGTGTGGGTTCCATTGCGTAATGGTATATTTTTTTTGGAAACAAGCAACTTTAGACTGTATATGTTGAAATAATCACCACCAATGTTTACAATATTGGACTGGTAGAACTCTCTACTTAAAGGAAACACCAAATAGTAAAGGATTAACAAGGATAATGTGATTTATCATGTTAGAAACGATTCAACTCAAAGCCACGCAGACTGTGGTTTGAGTAAACTGACCTACGCAGGCTGCGTAGCTATGATTTCATTGAGTTAAGTTGTTGGCCAGATAGAAAATCTATCTGAAAGCCGAAAGACTTACAGGGACTCGGCTTTATTTGAGTTTACAAGCAGCTTTATGGTTCAAGTTGTTGACTTGATAGAAAGTCTATCGCCCAGATACACACATCTTGTGACAGCATTTGCATACATCTTTAGCATAAGATTCTTTAAGAAGAGAAGACAACATTAAGATTGCATCCACCTCCATGATAATCCCTATGATACAATAAATTCCCAACATTGAACTGGCAAGGACATGAATCTGGGAAGAGAAAAGGATGAAAATCTAACAGACTAAACTTTCCTCAGAATGGACTGTATAGATGAGATATTTAGATGAAAAATCAAAAAACTTATTTATATATAAGTATATAAGGCTGTATATTTTAAGCTCACAAACAATAATCAAACAGGCATGATTGTTCAGGAAATGCCCTTAATATCTGACAGATAGTGTATTAGATCGCTACTACACTCTCACGCATTTCATCTGAACATGCTTGCAGAAATAACACATAGTATATAAACACCAAGTTGTTAAAAACTGCAGAAAAGAGCCAGTGATAAATAAATGAACAAGAAGAGCTGAATTTCACTTTAAAAAGTCTTATCTTTAGATTGCCTTTTGCTTACACACCAGGTAAAGAGGAGCAAAGGTGACTGGATTAGAATAGGCCTCTTTATAAAAATATAATAATAGTTTGCTTACTAAATCCTATCCTATCCCTCTGTTTTAAAGGCAATATTATGTCATGGTTGAAAAAATAAAAGATATGCATTATATTGTTGGCTTAAAGCGAAACAATATCTAGTGAGTGTACAAATGCAGCAGCAAAATCTTTAAGCATCAAACTTCTGTCCCTGATAACATCAACATTTTCTCAAGTTAATTTATTCATTTTCGATTCACAGAAAACTTCTTTTTGGACTCACTTTAGAATGGTTTATTTTTTTAACCATTAAACCTAAAGACGCAGCTCTTTTTTTAAAACCCTGTTTTACTGTTGATCTACTTATTTTCAAATGATAAATAATGCATTGGAAGAACGTGGCAATTTTGAGCATTAACGTAGTGAGAGATTATTCCACCATGCAGTTAAAATTGTCAACACTTTACCCTTCTAAATTCTAAAACACCCCTCACAGACATACCGTGCATTTCATTTCATTAGCCAATTTGCATCATTTAAGCAATGGTGCCTAAATCTAGTTGAATAATTTCAAGCCCGTCTCTGTTGTTCTCACTCTTGCTTGCTCTCCTACCCTGTCGCATCTATAGCAAATGTTTTTTTGATTCTTGCTAATTCATTATTTCTTTGAAGCCATTATTTTTTTCCTTGTTGTTGGTCTTTGTTAATGCAATTACATAAGTAACATCTTTGCTTTACCTTTTGTGTTGCTTTTTGCCATTATTTACATAATTTCATTGTAAATTTTGAACAAACTGTTTCATAGCACAAGAGGATAATTTCGCCACACCAGTCGACAAATTTCACCATTAATTTTCTACATGACATTTTATTGATTTTTGTATGTATTTAATGATAAAAGTTTTTTAAAAAAAAGCCTTTCTGAAAACTGGTCTTGCTTTCCCTATTATAAAACCTGGCTTTTAATAAACATCAAACGATTACCGTTAGACTGTAATTATGTCATGCTTATATCACAAGTGCAGTGCAGCTTCATTTTTTTTTTATTTATTAACATGCTCGTATGTTCATTTATTATTGTGTATTAAATGCAAACATTGTTGATTAAGAAAAAAGATGTTAAAAAAAAATAAAAACAAAAAAATAACAGCAGCAATGTCTTAGCATATACCATTAACTTATATCTTGTCACATGGCGAATATACCCTCCAGTGGTGGCAGATTTACCCGACTGGGTGGTGAATTTACCCCATCCTGATTGTATTAAAAATACGATCAAAATGAAATAGACACAGCCAATAAAGTGCTAAATTGAGCAAGGAAGGATTGTCGGTTATTCTTGACTGTTTGTAATCAACTTCAGATGCATAGAAGGAGAGAGACACCTTGTCTCTTGCATGCCTATCCCAACATGACAAAATAACCCGACACTAAGTTAATAATGATGTACCTTAATCAAGATACAGGTCCATGTCATGTCTGGCAGGTAAACTGACTTTTTATGACTTCCATTAAGATTAGGCATTCACAGCAACTCATCATCTGCCTAGCTCAACTAAAATTCCACTATTGCAGTACCAGAAAAAATCTATTCTAAAGCCTAGATGATAATTGATATCCTTGCTTATATTATCTCGCTATCCTGCTTAAAGCCTCATCATTAATGTTTTAAGTAAACGTATTATTTTGCCACACTCTCTAAATGCTTATAAAGCTTTAAAAAAGAAGACGTTTGGGTGAAACTCCTAAAAATGTTTTTTTGCTATAATGCTAGATGAATAATTAAAGCTTGCAATCAGTCCTAGCCAACACTAACCTCTGACTAGAGATGGATTGCTAGAAACGACAGACCCAATGCCACTGCTTTGGTGATATCTATGCCAGCCAGGCAGCATAAGGGACATGTGGCCGCCATGAGACAGGAGTCCAAAGCTGACAGGACATTTTGGTTTGTGAAGACCTAGTTTGTTGACACACAGGTCATCAAGGGCTGGATCCAAATTCCATGCATGTAGGCAAGACATGAAAAGTTCTCCAATAGCCATGCTCAAAGACTCCTACAACAGAGGAGAGACAAGAAAAATTGAAGATTAAAAGCAACTTACACATCACAAATATATTTTTAATGGAATAGATGCTGGCAGAATGAGGAGGAGGAAAGAAAGCATTTACGGAACAACTCACAAAAGTGATGTGATAAGCAGCAAATATGCTGATCTATGGTCTCCAAAAAAAAAAAAAAAAACAGACTAGAGCTGACTTTAACTCTGATTATAGGGAGGCAAAATCTGCACTTTCACAGAGCTATTTTTAAGTATTTAATTTGGGTCTGCACAGGCGACACATTTTGCACCATAACTTCATTATGAATTACTCAATTCTCAAAATCAAGGGCTTTAAAGGGGCTTTACAGTCATAATAAAATAATATATCTTTTGTAATTTGGTATGCACATTTGCTTTTGTCATTGGACCCTGCTTCTTTCACAAGTGTAGGTCTAGATCTAGATCTTTCATAATCAGTTTCACTATCATCGAAACTAATTCAAAAACTAGGATTGGATTCATCACAATCCATCCATTTTCTGATTGTTTTTCATGCTTCAGAGCTTGTATAGCCTGAGCACTTTTCTGCTTGTTTACTGGCATCAACTGTTCACAAGCACAGGCTAGCCATGATGTAAACAATGCAAAAAAAAAGCTGCTGAAAAAGACTTAATTCTTCCACCAATATTGAAAAATGCTCCAAACTGAAAGGCAATTATGTATATATCCTGTTTCAATAAATTTGATTGGCTTTTATTTAATAAGGATTGGATAAGACAAAGCGTCTCAAAATCATCTCTCAGTGATACTTTGATGCGTAATAAAGTTTGTCTTTGTTCAACAAGCTATGGTCAAGTTTGTTAATGACCTACACCAGTTTCCTCTTGACTTTCGATCTATAAATTGTCTTGTGATTTTTGTGAAATTCCAGTGTTTTTATCCTTAAAAGTTTTATAAATTTACTTCTATTGTGTCAACTTAATTGACAATTACAGACAAACGGCTCCATAGAAATCTTTTTTTGTTCTTCAATGGTTTTCAAATAATATTTCTCTTTCTGATTTAATAGGTTTCTTATCCTCAGCAACGATAGAGAATTTTTGAATAATTTTTTTTTAACACCAGTATGGAACCTACTAAAGATTGGCTCAACCAATTTACCTCTATTGTCCTCTTAATATGACAATTACAGGCAAATGTCCACATACAAATCATTTTTTTCTTCTTCAACGGTTTTCAAATATTATTTGTCTTTCTGATTTAACAGGTTTCACATCCTCAGCAATGATATAGAGTTTTTGAATATTTTTTATACCATTATGGAACACACTAAAGGTCGTCACTATCAATATATGCGAATGAAATGTGCCGAAAATTTGGCTTTAAATAAGAAGGGAAAAAACAATATAAAATTAAAAAGTCGTTCTCTGGCGTTGAACTTAGTGATGACATTCGCAAGGCGTTTGCGATCCATCCAAAAACAATGATTTTTTTCGCGATATGTTGCAATATAATGTAAAGCAAACATATCAGCGTGGAAAAAGAAGAGGTTTGGCAACTATAAAAGCAGCTATATCTATGACATAGACAACTAGCACTTTATGGTGTGACTTCGACGAACAAAATCTCTAATTAACTCATCTTTGTGGTGTCATCTCTCTAACCTAACTAAAGGCATGGGAGTTTACAAAGCAGGCACAAGCTGTCAAACATAGAGAGACACGACCGAGAGAGAACTCACTGAAAATAAAACCCACCGAGACACTCATAGCACTAGCCACTATTTAGTTTTTACAGATTGATATCGCAGCACTACACTACTTACACTTGCAGACACAATTGAAACGATGACAGATACCCATACAGATAAAGAAATCAGCGAGAACTAGTAGGTACGAGCAGGCCCAGTGATAGCATAGAGACAGATAGAGAAGATTCCCACCAGTTATATCAGCATGAAAATAGAGACCACATAGGTACTTCCCCCACTAGAGACAATTTAGAAAACGAACACATTAGATGCACCACTAGCAGACACACAGACAGTGGAAGTAACGATTGACGTAAGTACAAACATAGAACAAAGATCTAGAAACTTACCACAAAACATGGTTTATCAGCGCAACAGTCATATACATGACTTTTAACGAGCAACAAGCACTCACCCTTCCAACTACCCCCATAGCTTCATCAACACCTGTCAAACCCTCTGGTCAGCCACAAGAGATAGTTCAAAAACACCAATGATAAAATATGTTTCATTATTCGCCATTGTCCCTTGTTTGGATATTTTAACTCGATGGAGTAACATACGCTGAAGTAATAATTAAAAAGATTTATGTTTGGACCAAGCTCACAGACATAATTTTTGTGCTGAGGATATGATTTTTGCGTGAATGTTTAGAAAAATATTTTGTCTTATTGAGAGTAAAAAATTTTTCAAGTTCTTTGGAGCCGATTGTCCGCTAACAGTCACTTAATCATGTTAATTAGCTCAGTAACCAGGTCATTTTTCAAACTTTTTAAATGACTGATATAAAAGCTTCTATCAAAGCTATTTTTATAATTTTTTTTAATGACAACTTTTTAAAATCATTTTTTTAATGACTGAATGATCAAATGAAAAGATAATTAGATGAAGCTTCCAGATCGTATTAAAATGAACTATTATGACAAAAGACTGGTGCAAGCCAGCAGTGCCGCCGACCTTGACCTCGCATTGAGTGAATGACCCCAACCCCGTGACCTAGTTATTGCCTGACTGGGGCCTGTGCGCCGCAACTAAAATATCACTAAAGTGACGCCGTGTAGAATATGTTAGTCTCTGCGCCACACTGTGTGGCAAGGCTCATACTAAAAGTTGAGAGAGACCAAAAATTCTACAAGCCTTGACAGGACTTTTTTGCAGACACATAGAAAAATTAATTACTAAAACATATGGGTAAAAAGGGAAACAGTTCTCCAATTTTGAAAGATAAAACATTATTTTATGTTTATTACTTCTTGAATTGCACAAGGAAAAGATTCCTTGATGCCATTACAATATTTTTACGGATTTTAAAACTGTTAACTAATCTTCCTTTAGAGCTAGGTTAACAAAATTTTTAATTGGCTGCATCTGGCTCACTTGTACAGAGATGGAGTCTGGCTTTTTCTTGCCTGGGCCAGAGGGTTGCGTCTCTGTACTTGTCTGGCTTGGCCCACTTGATCCAGACCCCATTATCATGTTTGGGTTATTAAGAGCGTCCACCTTAGATTGGATCTTGTGACCAACAGTCTCTGCCTTCTCTTTGGCTTTAGCTAGAAGACCTGTGAAAATAAGTGTCTCAGATGACATTCAGTCATTTGCTCTGTGATACTCAATAAAAAATATGCTATATTCTATATATTAAAGGGATATTTTGTTTCCTCAATAACCCAAAAAAACAACAACAAACAAACAAACAACTAAATACAATAGAGTTTACTGCCTAATTTAAAAAATTCAGGAACTTGACACATAAATTGTAACTTTTGAATTAATAAAGAAATAAATCTTCACAGTAAGAAAGAGAAAATGTCTACATAAAAGGGTATAAATAGTTTTGCCTCAACTTGTCTAGGCACTCCCCAGTAAAAGAACACAGAAAAGCTAGAACACAACCGCTGCAACACTAAATACAGCTTAAGTTCAAGGATCACTTAAGATGCAAGGGTAAATGAAGTTGTATAAGATATTTTGAAACAAAATAAAACTCAATAGCTTGACGTTAAGGAAAAAGGACTGAGCAAAAAAAGTAAAAAAAGAAAAGATGAAAGGTTTTCTGATAAATACTGAGTCCTTTGTCCTTAAATTGAAGTCGGTGACTGTTTTATATTGCTTTAAATTTCACAAGAATAGGCATTTTCAGTATTTCAATAAACATAGCAAATTTGTTCAAGGTATTATAATCCTTGCGGACAACATATTTCTATATTTTTTCTAAGATTCTAAAATCCTCTAGATCTCTAGTCACCTGAAAGTGATCAATAAATGGTAGTGGATGCTTTGGATGAATACAAGCAAAGCAATAGGGGAGGGATGTGCCTGAGAATGACTTGCTAAACTGATATATCAAAACAACCACAAGTTAAAAGATCTAAAAGAAATTTTTCAATTTTTGTAAATAAAAAAAAGTTGAATCTTTCTTTTTTAAATCAGATATTTGTCAACTTTGATCACTTTTACATTTTCTTTGAATTCACAGCAATATATTAGTGGCCATAAATGATATTACACGTAACTTTTATATCCTTTATGCTGAGCATACCGTTATTACTATTATAATAGTTTAAGATATTTCTAAATATTTAATATTTCAATTATGAAAACTAAAACAGATTTTCAAGTGGAGACAAACAATCACAGCATCAAAATGAAAGGTTAAAAACAACTGTCAACAACTGATCTTGTGTCAAGCACCACATCTCCAACCAGACTAAAGTAGATTGATACACAAAATGCAGGACAGTACTGCCCTCATCTTTTTAAACTAAAGTTTTGTTCCGATTGCTGCTGAGCACTTCCTAAAACTTAAGCTTTAAAATTCTTACATGGCAGATCGAGTAGATAAAGAAATAAGATCTGATAATCAGCCTTTGTCTTTCGCATAACTAGTCATTGAGCTATTTATGATTGTCTATGAACATCATAGAGATCATTAGGAATTACAATTATCGACCAGCAAAAAGGACTAAAAACTAAAGGCATTTTTTAAATCAGTTAATTGAAATTTTCCTTTTCAAGCTCCTGAATCAAGCCTTGCTAACTTTATTTTTATCTTAAAATTTAGGTCACACATTTTCTTCGAATTAATTCTTTTAATATTGAATTCTCTATATTTCCTTCCTTACACTCCTCTTCCTTATTCAAATCAAAGCATGTGAGGAACAAAAATGAAAACTGGATAAGTGGCAAAGTAATAACATAATGTTAGACCAAATGAGAACCTGATATGAAAATAGGAAATGTCAAAATGTCCTGTAGAGAATTGGAACATTTAATAACACTTGACTGGTGAAAATATCCTTTCTGGTATTTATCACTTTATGCCTCTTCAGTATGAAAAAAAAAAGAAAGTAAAAAAAAATCAAACAAAAAAACAACAAAAGAACAAACATCCTACAGCTGGAACTGAGGGTATGACAGACCAAGAGAGACATAGATATTTTATTGGATGTACATTCACATTTAAAAAAAAAAATGAAAGGTGCTTCAGTTCAAAGTCAAAACACTAACTTTCAACTTAGAAACTATTTGAACAAAAATGTAATTAAAATCTGATGTATGCATAACATATTACATGCTTAAACCATTCTATTGCAAGAGCACCATCCATTCATTAGATTAAGATATATTACAAACATTTCATTCAATTTACTACAATTCTTTGTACAGCATCCATTTATTTCCAAACATTATGCCAGCTTAGATAATTTTTGTGCTTCTAAATTTTCAACAAATATTCTTATGAAAAAAATTCAACTTACAATTATGTTTAATATACATTGGAGCTTTTACCCAAAAACATTTTTGTGCCATAAACCCCCACCCCCCCCAAAAAAAAAAAAAAAAAAAAAAAAAATCTAGGAGAGTGAGGTTAAGAGGGATGGGTAATTTTAATTGGAAAAGTTAAATACATGTGTATACAATGAAGCAAGGGCTAGGGTAAAAGAGGAGAATTTTGTTCTTCTCACTATCTTGTGACTCTGATATTGAATGTTGCTGTTGAAATCTGTAGGCATGCACAAATTCTCTTGAGCCTCTTGAGTTTTGTCTCAGCAGTTGAGGCCTTGATTCATTAGCTTGAGACCTATGGTAAGACCTATCTGACATACCAGACAAATCTGTCTCCACATTGAAAACGTTCATCTTTAATGTACTTTTATCCTTGAGTGGGACTGATGTACCTCGAAACAACTTATTCTTGGAAGTGATAAATGACCTCTGATGGATTAGGGGAGGAGGTGCAGATTTGTGTGTAGGCATAGAGCTGGAACGTGTGAGAGGGGGACGTGACTTTGATATTGAGGACTGCAAGCCAAGATCCACAACTCTGCCCCCAGCAACTGCTACGGAGGAATTCCTCAAACCTCTTTTTGGTATGAGACTAGGTGAGTAGGCATCCACATCAACTTCATTACCCTCTGGCTGTTTCCACCTTCTTTCGAAAAGAACTCCGTTAGGATAAATAGAAATATCTTGCTCATCTGGTAAGTTCCATTCTTCCTCACATTCTTCATCTGCATAAAACACATGTTGAGTACAGAAGAAAGATTACCACTCTCTATAGCACCATAGTAAAGACTAAGGGTATAGGGTTATTAATGATGCCATTAACACATATGATGTCCAAATTCTAAATGACTGATTTATAACTGGTCATTTGTTTGCTTATTCAGTCTATTTCAAGCACTTGTAGGAATACTTATAAGACTCTGCAAGGGATTTTAAGGTGATCAGCCTATCTGAAACATGTACTTCTCATAATTATTGAGCAGGAAGGGCAAAGCTGTTTTTCTAAGTACATATGATTCTTTAAGATGCAGATACTTGTTTCAGTTCATCAAAAAATAGAGTTCAATTATTTTAATAGCATTTTCTCTTCAGAGGTGGAAACAGATTTTTGAATATTTGAAAATCAGGAAACATAGCTAAGAAAACTTTTTACCAGCCTATTGAAAGAGTTAGTTTTAGATGATTGTTTTTCAATAGCATTTTTTTCTAGAATAAGTGTTTTTCTGAAAGTACAAAATCTATTCTCTGAAGTAACACTTGAACTGTTGATTTCTGGATTTGAAAGCAATGCCAATACACACATTGTCTGACAAATCTCTCTCCATGATTAGCAGACATCTGTGATTGCTCCAACTGTTATGTTACTGTAACAAACACCGTCATAATAAGATTTTAAGATACAAAGCAAGAAATGAGATTAGAATAGATCTCACGTCATCATTAAATTGCTCAATCTAGGTTTTAAGCACATAACCTTTGAGTTTTCACAACAGCAAGCTCTCAATCTAGGCTTACTGAGCCATTTGATGCTTCAGATTGTTATGGGCACTGATGACTTGACTGGAGTGTTCTTAATTAAAGGATGAATACACTTTGCATTTGATGTTGGAGCTTAGCAGACACAGTATACCTTTAAAAAAATCTGAACAATGGGATAAATATTGTATGGATATTTAGGTTACGATTATATCCTTCATATAGATCTAGGTTAGATTTATAAACAAATCTAAACAAGATGTATAATCTGGATCTGGATCTAGATCTAGATGAAAGTTTCTCTTTCAATTAGATCTATATTTAGATTTGTTCAAACTGATCATATTTTGATTTGAACTATGTCCTGAAAAGGAGATATATGCAAAAAATTTACATCTAAAATCTGACAGCCTTAAGCATCAATAATGATCATACATGATCAATAGTTAGAATGATTGCACAATCTGAACCAATTTTTACGTCAATCAGGTTTTGAACTTTGGAAATGACAAAGTAAGAAAGCAAATAAATTTGAGTCCACTTTTCAGCTCAAGCAAGGAAATAATACAAATCGAAAATTTTGTACACTGCTTGACCAAAATTTACCCTTCCTTTAACAGTTTATGAGTGCCGCATATTTTCATAGAAAATATTCACACATGTACAAATCAATGACATAAAGAGATACTAAAAGAGTTACCAGCTATTTTTTGTTGCGCATCATTCATATCTGCCTGTAGCGGAGGTGTCTTATCTCCTTGACCAAAGGTCATACCTCTTGCTTCCAGCTCGGCAGGTGAGAGCATTGAATATTCCTCAGTAAGCAAGTGCACTGCAACAGAGATATAAGGGCTCCTATTAAATTTTATTGTTTTGTATGTCAAAGACGTAAATTCTCTGTCTTCAAATTTCAAACTGAGTTAAGGAGGATCTTCTACTCACAATAAAGCAGTGATGAATAGATATTTATTGATGCTTATTATGCGTTTCATTCTTCATCTGATATTTATTAAGGTACTTCTTTCGCAAACCTGAGTAAGCCATGCATGTATTGTTGACATCAATCTAAAAGCAAACATATTGAGGCATTTCAGCTGCTTTTTGGAGACTTATAATTTAATGTCTATGGCTCAAATTCAGCTCCTAACAAGTAGCAAATTTATAAGCTTTCATTATTTCTTACTCTAGAAAAGAATATCAAGTACAGCATTCACAGATTAGTTATGGTTAATTGAAATTGAATATCACAGTAAAGCTTGATGTATAGTTGCAAGGCACATGACAAAACAAAGCAAAACAAAAACAGGTTTAGAGACATCAGTTATCATATATGTACCAACTTTGACAACTCTTTCATTTTCAAATTGAACACTTTTCATTCTGTATTCCTAAAAAGACCAACAACCATGGTAAAACATCTTATCCAGACCCACATATTCAAAGGCTATCACAAACTATCAAAGAGAGGCAGAAGAGAAAAATAGAGAAAAATACAAAAACCAATTACAAAAAGACCTATCCATCTATCAGTATTTTGTTTGCTTTTGAAATCATCTACAGGATTATATTTTTCCTATGCTAACTTAAGTGCTATAGCTTAATCACTGTGGTGAATCAATCATCAATGATGGAGGACTTCATAAAAGTGGAGGCATGCAGTAGTTTGGGAAACCCACGACAAATTTTTAATATATTTTTTAATAATATATTATTGCAAAATAATTGAAGAACATCAACAAACTTTTTGCCCTTGCTATATATGACATATAGGGTCGATTAAAAAACTTAGACCTATGTACATAGTGGACTTGAAAAAACATCATTTGTATAGCACCATTCCTTTCATTACTTTAATATTTTTCAATAAAATGATGTTGACTTTAGCCTCAGGACAAGGTTAAATCCTTCTGTAATGCTTCTTTGTTTGACAAGCTTCTGTAGATCAAGTCATTATCTACTCTTTCATGTTAGTTTGCCTTCAAAGATCAGAAAGGGGACATCTACATAAAAAAAAATTGATTGCAAATTGTGGGTTGCTCTTAATCCAGATTTTTGGCCACTTGCCTATCATTCCAAGGCTGCCTCGACTTGTATTTTACATTAGTAACCTTTAGAACAGGTGATCACATTGAAGATTTGGCATAATCCATACTCACATATTCCTAGTTATTTTAAATACTTATGTTAAAGTCTGAGACCAGTTCAAAGAATGAAGAAAACAAAGCCGCTAATTGAAAAAGAAAAAAATCTGGAGCTGATATATTCAATTAGATCTTGAAGGCTTTTTAACATTTCTTACACACAATTGCTGGAAGAACAGATAGCGCAACAAGAGCATTAACAAGAACTGTTTGGAAAGAAAATGATGTTAGGCAATGTCAAAACTAACTCGTGCCAGAGTGAGAGGCACAAAAAGTGATCCTTTAGATCTATTTCAGTTTAGATAAGAGTAGTCATGATGTCATGATCTAAAATAAATCCAGTTCTTGAGAAGCAGATGATCTAGATATTTAATTCATAAAAGTCTGGGTTGATTCCCACCACAAACCGCAAACCTAAATTAGATGTGCAAGTGAGGAAGCTATCAAACTGAGAATTTTTTCGCGAGGAAAAATAAAATTTTTTTAAATGTGCCACCACATATCTCTCTATTTTTTTTTCTTCTCCATATACACTCATAATCCAAAAAGGTGACTGTGTTATTTGTTTACATATCTGTTATTTAGTATAATCTTTTATTCACTTAAAAAAAATGAGCAAGTTAAAAATAACATGTAGTAAAATCTTGGCATCTTCGGGGAAAGTTTCAAGCAAAAAGAGGTTTAAATATATCATAACTCTAAACTTGTGTACAAGAATAAAATTAGCAAAAAGGATAAAGCAATCAAATTTACCTTCCAATCCAGCACCCAAAAAATTTGAAAAAGCAATTCCTTTAAACACTAATTATCTCTATCAATAACCATACATATTTCTTCTCCAATTTAAAAACTTTTGGTAATAAAATTAATTCTAATTCATACAATCGAATTAAAAGTTACCAATTTTTGCTCATCTTTCAAATTCAATCCTACAAAATTACCAATTAGGGCTTCTGTATCAAAGAAAAGAACATGGGCATCAGCATCTCGAATGTTAGTTTTGACTCCTTGAATGAGCAAGGGAAATCCTGTTGGTTTGATGAGCTCAGACTTGTGCCCAGGATTTGGGTTGGGCTGTGCCTGACTCTAAACATACAAAAACATTTAGTAAATTCTAATAATAATAATGATGATGATGATGATGATGATAATGATAATAATAATACAAAACAATAACAATGCAGTTATAACATAAGTAAAAATAATAAGGGTAATAAAAATTTAATCATACTAAACATTCTAATACTAATAAACTCCCATCACAAAAGGTGGTTGTGCCATTAGAGTGTCCATCCTGATATCTGCAGGAGACATGGGAGTCTGGCCCAATACCACTACTATTGCTGCTCCTTTTGCTACTATCATTACTGCTACTACCACTTCTAGTTGAGGATCTAATTGATAATTGCAATTTAAAAGCCATGCTCTCTCAATGAGTGTCAAGGTGGCTCTGCTGATGAATACCATAGAGGCAACTTTCAGAATAATCTGTGAAACAGATGCAGCATTTGCCTTCTAATTGTACTTTCCTTTATGTCCTTTAGCTGCTGCTTTAAAAAGGTACTAAAGCAGTAACACTAGTGTATAGATTTTAAAACAAAAGCCTTATCTCAATGGTAAGGTACTTCAAAGATTATTTCTATTTACCCATTCAAAAACAATCAACATAGAATCCCTAAAAACTTAACATGAATAATTACGATACTTTTGTGTCATGTGTTGAAGAACAAAAAGATAATTAATATTTGATGTCATAAGGCTTCAGACATAATCTTTTACAAGTCATAACAGACATATAATATATGTGAAAACAGTTTCTGTAGTATATTTTAACAGATGTATGCCTTTATTACTATTTAGGTCCCCATATTTATGCGAAATCGATTCTTGTGGACATATTTTACTTTCTTATGAGGTATGCCTGATGAAATTATATATCTGAAACATGCTCCCTAATCTCAATATCAACTTACATGGAGTTTTTGCTGAGCAAGATTTCGAAAGGTTGCCAGATTACGACGCTTAAAAGCCTGCGCTAGTGTGATACTTGGGTTGGTCAAAGCCTCTACCGGAGTTGCATTCTCATCGCAATTAGCCAGCACATCTTCTGCTGTCTTGCCATCAATCACACGGTCCAAGTGACCTTATTTAGATGTTCAAATTGAAAAAAAAATAGCACATAAAGCATAAATCTGAAAGTAGTGTATTGAAAACAAATATTTTTTTAAAACTTTGACATCTTAATATGAATCCTTGTTAATCCAATCAATCAATCAGGGCCTGGCTCTTTAGCTGTCGTTGTTTTTAGTGCATCTGTCACTTGTCCTCCAATTGGCCACTTTGATAGCCATCCAACATCTTTTGTTGCTGATTTCCCCTGAAGCATTTTTCTTCAATCATTCCAGTTGTCACAAGATTTTCCAGTTTCTCTCTTCTCAACATATGGCCAAAAAGGGTTACCTAGCATTTATGTATTCTATTTATGAGTGATCTTATTTTGTTGGCTTCTTGTAGCAATGTTTCATTTGGTTTCTTTGCAGTCCATGAGATTTGTAGCATTCTCTTCAGAAATCTTATTTCTATTGCCTCTAGTTTCTTTTGAAGCTGTTCTGAAATCATGCATACATCAAGATGGATTCATTATAACACTCCATGGCTCTTCTTCTTATGTGGATGGAAATGTATTTATTTTTAAGTATTGATTTCATTCTCTTTAAACTCTTTTTTGTTCGCTCTGTTCTTGATGCGATTTCAGTGTGGTCGCGTCCATTGCTTGATATTTAAGTTTTGAATTGATCTCTTTGCTCGAATTTATTCCCTTTGATAAAAATGTTGATCTGTGGACACTTATAGTTGTGACTGATGATCATTACTTCTGTCTTTTTTGCTATTCATTTCCAAACCTTTCTTTCTGCATTCTTCTTCAATAATGTCTAATAATCGCTGCAGGTCTTTTTTTTTTTATTAATACAGAGTCATCAGTGTATCTACATTTGTTTATAATGTGCTCTCCTAGTCCTACTTTAATTCCAAAGTATTCTTTTAGATTTGAAATAATTATTTCACTATGGAGAGAGAAAAGGTCTGGGGAAAACAAACATGATTGTCTGACACACATTTTACATTTTTTAATGAGCTGATTTCTCCATTGATTCCCATTGCTGCTCTACATATTTTTGATTGCTCGTGGATCTTTTCCATCCATCTTCATCTGTGTTAATTGATTACATTAAATTGTATTTATAACCTGACTTCAAATTAATATCAGGAAGCATCCTGTTTGAGAAAATTCCAAACTCTCTGTCTCTTGTATTGATCATGAAGGTAAAAGATTTGATTCAGGGTTGTTGAGACTAGATGTAATGTACCCTTGAGTGTTAGCAGACATAGTTATAGCACATACGCCAATCTGGTGTTGCACGAAATATTTTTGTGATCAGGTTGGGTCCTTTTCATTGATTTTTTTTCTTTCTAAATGTAACAAGAGAGAATTCATGTAAAATCTTCAACAGAACATGTTAGGTGTCATTCATTAAATCTACACAGAATTAAAGCATAAATCCTCAAATCTCCAAAACCCATATAAGATCTTGAATAAGACTGCTATTCACCTACCAGTCTCCATCTGCCACACAGTCACCACACCATCCTTTGTCTGCACTAGCATGAAGTCATCCAGGGGGCGCCATTTGATAAGCTTTACCGGGTAAAGGTGCCTTGAGGCCAAAAGTAAACACTTCCTCTCTTTAAGACTTAAAAGCGCCACAGAATGATCACCAGCCACAGAGCATACACAAGTCAGGATTCTTGGCTAAAGAGGAAAAAAAGTAATGGATCAAATACATAACAATTAATTAATCCTTTATTAGATATTAATAGATCCAACACATTTCTTAATCTTATGCCCTTTCAATGTGGAAGTGGAACAGTTTTTTTTTCTAAATGACTGGCAGTGAAATAAAGATTTTAAAGTACAGTATGGTATATTTAAAGTGACTAACATTAGGAAAAAAAAATGAAATAATCTCGCCCATTCTGCCCCCCCCCACACACACACACAAAAAGAAAACAACTTAATTCTACATTGAATATTATTATTTTTTTTCCTGCCTCACAAAATTTTTTTTTTTATACACAATCATTCCTTCAGTTATAATATTCCTTTTACTTTCAGAAACAAAGACATTGAACAAAGCTAAGCTGGTCTTATTCAAGCTTCTAATTCCTTTTATCTGGACACTCATAACTCCACACTTACATTACAGCTGGCTGGGGGCACAGTCATCTGACTCAGTGGTCCACCATGTACGGTGAAGGTATGGATTTTAAGGCCAGAGTTGACATCCCAGAGGATAACAGAAAAGTCTGTGCCACCAGACAACAAGTGGTTTGCTTCATAGCGAGTCGATTCATTGAAAGGATAGAGTAGGCAGGTTACCCGTCCATGGTGACCAATGAGAATTTTTGTATTCACAACTAAAGACAGAGATAAGAAGAGAGAAAAATTTATTAAAAACTTTCATCAGGTCATTAATATGTTTGATTTATTGTTGAAAAATCATGTAAGTTTCAACTCAGGTTCCCCTACAATGCCCTTTAACAAACTGTACCTACATTTACTGTACAAATACCTCTTGAATTATTCTTTGTAAAAAATTTTTGTCTGTTGCACATGTTACAAATACAAAATCAATCACCTGAGAGGCGATTGCTTATCTTGCTTCAGTCTTACCATTTGGCTGGTCGAGAACTAACAATTGTCTCTTGATGCACTCTATAGCTGGCACAATGACAATAGTACCATTTTTACGACCACAGACCAGTTTTCCCTGAGAGGGGATGTAGATTGTGGCTGTGATGGTAATATCCCCTTCTTCTTTGCTGCCATTACACTGATAAGGAAAAAAAATTTTACGGTATGGATTTTGTGATTGTATACATTTTAAAATGATAAAATACAAATTACAGTGCCTTCTTGAACCATGGAACTCTTAAAAAATTCAAATGCAGCTGAGAAACAATTGAAAATAATTAGACTGCAGGCATATTAAATTCACATAATAATGTAAAACTATTTCCCATTATACACATGAGTAAGCTGAAAAGTAATATTTTTTTCATATTTGATTTGACAACTCCCTATTGTTTGACAAAACAAAAATTCTTATAAACTTATTTTTTATGTATTTGATGTTTAAAATAATGAAAACATTACCGTAAAATTGATCACTTGAAATAAAACTTACTAGACCGTCCAATATTCCTGTTGGAGGTGCTGACATGACACTCCATGCATTCTGAAGGGTGGTGCTAGATTTAGGGCTCAGGGCTGGCACCAAGAGAAATAAGAGAACAAGACATATGCCTATCAAATGTGAATGTAATCTCAAACTGGTAAACTCAATCTTCAATGCACCATATTCCATGTAAGTATCATCTACACTTTGAACAATAAAATAAATAATAATAATAGACAATATTTCTAGGGCACTCTCCCCAGCAAATTCAGCTCCAAGTGCTTATACACTAAAATCTACACTTTAAATAATAAAATAAATAATAATAATAGACAATATTTCTAGGGCACTCTCCCCAGCAAATTCAGCTCCAAGTGCTTATACACTAAAATCTACACTTTAAATAATAAAATAAATAATAATAGACAATATTTCTAGGGCACTCTCCCCAGCAAATTCAGCTCCAAGTGCTTATACACTAAAATCTTATTCACAAAGAACATGACATGGAAAATTATTTTATAACAAAATATGCAATCACAACAGCATTCATGCACACAAGAACATGGTTTTACATTTACCTAAGGTAGATGGTGGGACAAATGCACCTTAAGAAGCTTTTAGAAAGCATGTTATAAATTTGTGTTCTTCAGTAGCCATGGTAGGCTGTTCCAGATTTTCAATGTTGCAACACTGAAAGCTCTTTCCCGATACTTTTCAGATCTTTTACATTCAGAAGTTTTTTTCCCCTCGAAAAATAGGGCTGTGATGGTTAATAAGGGGGAAACAAGATTTGACAAATATCTAGGCACAGTGCCATTAAGACATTTATAACAGAGAATAAAAGTCTTACATTCATGAAATCTTATACTTCATATGTAATCTCGCTGATGATAAGTGTAGATGTTTAAGGAGAGGTGTTAAACGATCCTGCTTTCTTTTGCCTGTTACCATCCTAGCAGCACTATTTTGGCATCTTTGTAACCTATCTGGGCTGTTGTTAAGTTCAAATATGGAGAATTACAATAGCCCAGCCTTGAAAGAATAAAAGGATCTTTTTTGTTTTGTTCAGAAATTTTGTCATAATGCCTATTCTTCACAATTCAAGATACACAAGAAAACAAAGGTGGCTTACATGAGATTCCATCGATAACTTATTATCTACATACAGACCAAGATTTTCAGCTTTATTAATCAACATTACTAAATCATTTCCAATATTTAAGTGTTTTGTATCATTGCCTTTCAATTCATTATTGACATCAAATAGCAAACACTCTGTTTTGTCACTTCAGCTGAAGCTGGTTTACAAGCATCCAGGTATATACTTCATTCATTTTTTTGCAAGCTTGGCCATTGGAGAAATAAGATTGTGTGACTGATTGTCAAAGCTGAGTTTCATCACCATACTTGTGATACTCTAAAACATGAGTGCTTGCAATTGAACTAAGGGTCTTCATATATCTGTAAATAGTATAGGTCCCAATACAGAACCCTAAGGAAAACTCAATTTTAAGTCATAGCAAGAAAATGTTTTATCATTTATGATAACAGCCTATGTGCATTCATTAAAGTTTGAGCCGAACCATTTCATCATGAGTGAAAAAATCCTACCTAAGAGAATGTTGTCATCAATGGTATCAAAAGCTACATTTAAATCTTACAGAGCAATAAAGGAAACTTTGCCTTCATCTGCATCAGTTAAAAGATTTTTAAATATTTTTAACAAAGCTATTTTAATATTGTGATGTTTTTTTATAAGCAAATTGGTTAGCATCAAAAAGTCCATTGTTGGTCAAATGTGTTTAATCAATGTTGGCAAATGTGTTTAAACAATGTTGGAATAATTGCTTCTGCCTTTACCAGACATTTCATTTATGAAATTGAACATTGCTTTTGATGACCTACATTCACTTATTTCGTTATTGTAGTACATTCCCTTTGCTAAAATTATCTGAGCCTTTAATTTAGACTTACATGTGTTAAAAATATCTCTACGAATAGCAACTTTATTAGCTAACTATCTCCTCATGCCCGACGGCCCTCTTTGTTAGCATGTTTTATTTCTAAACTCATCTAGGGAGCTGAAAAAGGAGAGGTTATAACTCTTGTCTCAAGTCGACCATGATGATCAAAAAGCTCTCTTAGAGCTTTAAGTTCTTCTGTCTTTACTAGACTTAAGAATACAAGTTTCAAAAGTGAAGTATTGAAGTTCAGAGAGGCATTTACCTTCAAAGCCAATTTTTATGACTATATGGTTTCAATTAAAATCCAGTCAAGAATGTGGTATTTCTGACATATTATTATTTCATCAATAGCTTGATGTAAGTTACAAGATGCTATACATAAGCCAATGGACAACTGATTGGGGACTATCAGTGAACAAAACTAAATCAACAAACACTATCTTCACCCTCTCAACAAAGAAGTGCAATGTGAAACTAGAGATAAACAGCTGTTCCCTCCAGAAAGATGGTAATCCAACTTGCCTTGGGGTTACATTCCACATCAGACTCACATGGAAAAATCAAACAGACAAATGCCTAAAAAAGGGATGCACAGGACAGCCCTGATAAAAAAATGGCTGGTTTAAAATGGGGTGCCAACCGCAGCATATTCAAGAAAACCTACCAAGGATAAGTTAGACCAGCCCTTGAGTATGTCATCAGCTCTTGGGACCAAACAACTTCAAGCAATCTTCGCACAGTTAAAAGAGTGCAGCATCAAAACCTTAGATTAATGACAGGAGGCATAAAATCAACCCCCATTCTGGACATGGCAACCCTCTCAGGCTTGCAGGTCATAGAAGACAGAAGAGACAATAAAGCCCTTATTCAAGAGCAGAAATTTAAGGGCATTCTCTCACTTCCAATGTTAAAATGACTAAAAACCCTCCATAAACCAAGGCTGAAAAGAGAAAGCTTCATCCACAATGTAAAATCCCTTAGAAAATTTCCACAGAAAAAGTCGAACAAGTGACTGTAGCCATTCTTTGGCCTGCCTGGAAAAGGAAACACCAAATAGATATTTTAGAAAAAATCAATGGCATAGAATCCAAATCATCCATTAACACAAAAGAAATCATGAAAAAAAGCTATCAGTACAATAGATCAATATCAAGCAAGAGTGGGTCAGACTATACACAGATGAATCAGCAACTAATACAGTCAAGAATGGTGGATTGCCAAACGGCTCTACAACATTTCAAACTACAAGGCTGACACAGGGGCCCTCTCTAGAGCACTCGTCCTTAAAAAGTCTTTTCCTAAGACCAAAACTACAAAATTTGTTGTTGTTTCCAATGCTAAGTAGGTTCTGCAAGCATGAAATAATCACAAGCATCAGTTTTTTCCAAATGTCAGCCAACTGCTGGAAAAAGTTGCAAACACTGGTCACTGCCAGATAAAGGGCAACGAACAAGCTGACAGTCTTGCCAAAGAAGGAAGTGCTATGAATCAAACTGAAGTAGACATGTATCTGGAAGAAGCCAAAATACAAGTAAAGGCAACAATCCATAAAAGACATCCCATAAAAGATGGCTTGTTCTCTAAGATGATGCCTTCCATAAACTGAGTAGAGAGGAGTAAACCCTAGTATCCCCTAGTATCCCGTCTTCGTACATGTCACAACAGGCTAAACAAGCACATGTACACAAAGTTCAAAATTGGTATAGCCCCCAACTGTCCTTGTGGAAATGTTGCTCAAACATCTGAACACATACTACAGGAATGAGACAACAGACCTGACCCCAACCCACAACCCTACATGAGAAACTCCATGGCAGTGAACAAAACCTGCTCCTGACATCAGATTTTGTCAGAGCCACCGGACTCCAGATTTGACCAACTGCCAATGTCACAGGAATGAAGAAGAAAAAAGAATAAGAATAAGATGCTACGATGGACTTAACATGAGGACAACTTGTATTGTCTTAGTGGATCTTGAAATCTCCAAGGAAAATAGGTTTTATCTGTCTGAACATATAGCTATCTAAGAGATCTTGAAAATCATTGATGAAGTCTTTGGTGGTAAATTTGTTCCTTTAGTTTGGCTATGGCCTATAAAGACAGTCATATATCTGTATTGAGTCAAAGTGCAGTCACAACACTCAAATGTCATGTAGCCCGAGATTTGATGAAAGGGAGAATTCAGTCCCTTCTTGGAAAGATCACAAATGCCACCCTCTTGCCCAATCAGTCTGGGAAATGAAGATACATGTATCTTGCTGGGGTGCATTCATGAAGGAAAACATTGTCACCGTTCCGGTAGAGCCAATTTGATCAGGAAGGTAATGTCAGCTTTAGGTTCTTGAATCAAGTCCGCAGTATCTGACACCTTATTTCTAACAAATTATATATTGGATAAACACACTTTCAAATATCTAAATGGTAGTATAGGTGTAAATTCAAGATATGTGTCTACAGCAATCAGGTTACCAGGAGTTAAAGGTTTTGGGGGCTGGAGTAGCAGGGGATTTAAGGGACTAGTGGAATTAATTGCTGTTTCCTTTTGTTTTCTTTTTTCAGCTCTTTTTAATCTAAATAGTCCAAGGGGTTTCTGTTTGTTAAGTTTGACTGAGTGTTAAATGAAAGAACTGAAGGAACACTTTTGTTGATTCTCACACTGATTAAAAAGTTTCTCGTGTAAGCTGTTTGTTTCATTACCATGGTATTCACACATGGTGACTGAGAACTCATTACTTTATAGTTGTGCCAATTTTGATGATATAATAGTCTATAGTGTTTGAATTGTAAACAAAACTTGGGCAGTAAAAAGGGGGTAAAACTAAGCATATAAAATCCATATTGGAAATTTAAATCTTTCAATTACTTGAAAATTTTAGAACTGTTTTCTAAATGTTCCCCACAAGATGCACAACAGTGTAACACACAGAGATGCCACCAAAGTCTGAAAATTTTGCCTGACCTTTTATCACCCCCCACTGCAAACACACCCACACACCTACATATTCAATTCTCAGTTTCTGAAGAAACACAAGTTAGAGCCACGCTTGACATTCACTTGCAAGCTGGATTTATACTGGAAGGTATGCCGGATGTTTACCAATTCTCTTCTGTTTGCGCATGCTTGTGAAATAGATCTATGCCCGATATTCATTAAATCTATTTTGTCTGCGCATGCTTCAATGGAATTATTAGGGGAAGTTACTCTTCTAAACCAATCTGTTTGAGTAAGATGGTCTTCAATGTACTTTATTCTATTTAACAGCAAGTTTATAATTTTTTCTCATATCCACATTTTTTCACTTCAGATTAAGTTTATTGGCAATTTTAGAATTGCCTGACAGCCGGAAATTTTAAAATTGCTGGAAAAGTGGCATATCTGAACACAGCTTTCTGTCAAAAATAGTAGCAAATGGTAATGTACAGAAAAAATACAGAAGCAAGTTGTTTCTGTTGCTTGCTAGGTGATGAACACAACCATATACTACCATAAAAAAATTCACAAAAAGCAGCCTGCAAAACTTTCTAAACTTTCTTATTTTACATCACTTCCAGAAGAACTGTCGAAGAAGATTCCATTCCTCCTTATCTAAAGACATGTACAGATTATTTACACTCACCAGGTAGTCGGTCAAAGCTCTCTTGACGCACCAAGGTCATCTGCTTCTCAGAAACTTGAGGTAGTGCCCATACTGTGACACGACCATCTGAATCACCGCGTAACATCAAGGGTGGGCCTCCACTGCTAGCCGTTGGCCGGTGGACATAAGTCAGGGCTGGCGAACAATCTAAAGGCTTCTAATTGATGATTTAAGAGAAAGTACAAATGTTTGAGAGATAAAAAGAAAAGAAGTAATAAGTTTTTTCTTCATATAAAATGTGATGAATGTAAAATTCAAATTTCCTTAATCCAACAGTTTGAGCTCACTCAATGCTTTTTAAAACGTGAAAACCCTTGCTCTCAATTTTTTTTTTTAATTTCCTTTGAGGTTGATTTAAGGAAACTTACATTATAGGAAAATACATCCAAGATGTAGTAAGCATGAACTGAGGTCTGGTTGTATGGCCTGTGGTAGTCCTTGTGATCAGGATTTGAACTGAAGCAAAAAAAAATGTCTAAGCAATATTCAAAACAAACTGGAAGTGAAATTTCTAGTGAAACATAAGATATTTGCATTTAAGGACTTCAAAGGCTTTTCTAAAACAACAAAAATATTCATATTGCACTTTAAACTTTTCCACAATAATTTTTCTGCAAACATACTTTTAAAACACCTAACTGTTTACAACATATATTTTTTTCTCTGCTACCAAATATTTTTTTTTTGTCTAAACCAATTTACTAAGTTAGCAGCTTCTTGAAATAACTTCTCCATTGGTTTCTAAATTAATTTCTATGAAACATTTGATAGATAGCTTTTAGCATTGAGAGAGAGGGGAGGTTAAATAAAGGAAAGCAATGTTGAGATGGTTAAAATTGACACTAACAAATAAGCAATTGGCAGCAATTTCAGCAGTCAAACAACAAGGGCAAAAATCCACAAGACAATAGAAGGCAAAAAGGCTACTATCAAGAACCAAAATATTGTCAGACAATGCCACAACTATCATTTGATAAAAAGAAAGGTAAAAGGATCAAAAGAATTAGATACAGCTTATCTCACAGCTAACTATAACCCAATAGTTTGCTGTTTTTTCTTTTTTTTGTGCCTGTTTTTTTTTAAAAACTAGAACCTTAAATTTGTCCTCTATATAAAACTGATTTAATTAATCTTGTATCATAACCCCTTTTTATTGAATTATTTGCACAATTATGACATTGATGAATAATTTCACATTTTAATCTAAAGCTCAATGGGATTTCATTGACTAGTGTTAAAAGCCTATTAAACAAACAATTTCAAAGTTGATCATACTTAGGAAAAAAAAAAGAAAAAATATATAAAAGATTTCATAATGTTTCATGCTGCACATATTTTTGTAAATCCATTCTTGTTGTGATTCTTTCTCCTGAGCTCAATTTGATACCTGTGCAATTTGCAGCCATTTTGACAAAGCCTAAATTTCTCAAAAATCTTGGATCAACTTTTATTAATGGAGGTCTAGATTTTTTGTTCGATTTCCAATTAAAATATTTTTAAGAATGAAAAAAGTAGCACACTAAGTGAAAAAAACTTAGTTAAAAATGCAGCAAAATTACAAAAAAAAAAAAAAAAGATATACAAAGCAAATAGATTATCCCCCCAACTTTTCTTTGTGAATTTGAACAGTATATGCAGTTATATGCTGCAGGACCATTGAATTTGTGATGTCACTGCAGATTTTAAAAAATAATTTATGGGCATGATTTTTTTCGACTTGTATGTCTCCTTCATTGAATAAGTGTTGACAAAAGGTAGACATTTTTCTGATACTGAGACAATGCAGAGAGCGAAAAGAGCATGGTATAGGGTATAAACAAAAAGAGATAAATAAATTAATCAATAAACCTTAATGAACATCTGTTTGATCTCATTTATTTTTTAAAACTAATGAGTGTTAGATGCACTGTCACTCCTTCTTATAAAAATAATGAGGCTTAACAAAATGACACCACCTAGAATATTATGCCTAGAATTCAAGAGGAACCAAACAGTATCAGGCGAAATCAAGAAAAATATCCTTGGCAAGGCAGTTACTGGGTAACATCTCTGATTTCTTAATAATTTATAATATTTTAATTCAGCTAGAAGTTCGCTGTTTCCATTCAATAAGTGCTAAAAAGGAAAAGGCATTGCCAGGGAAGAAAAAATGATTAAATAAAAAAGAGCAAAGAAAAAGAAAAGACATGAAGTCAAGACAAAATCCACAAGACATGGGCTACCTCAAAGTCTAATGAGCAAGCGTAACTAATTAATTAATGTATACTTTTCCAAATTTCTTCTTCTTTCAAAAAAACGTTTTATGAATTTCTTTGGCATAATTTTTTCATATGAATGAACTTTCATTTCAGACCAAAACCAAATGTAAATAAATAATAATCTAGAAATTTTACATGAATTTTGGCGTGAATTATAAAATGAAAACATTCTTTTTGTTTTGGTCTATGTCATTTTTTGGATTAGCACAGATCAATTAAAGAAAATGAGCTCATTGATCTACATCCACCAAGATACTTACAGGGATTGTTGAAATTTAGACTTTTGCCTAACTCTTTAATAGAGCAGCCAAATTTTACAAGAGTAAAAAGATGAATATCATTAAAAATTCTCTCCGTAGACATGTATTCTAATAAGATCCCTAAACATGATTTAAAAGGGGACATTTGCTGTACATTTTACCTTCACTATTTGTTTTTTTTGTAAGTTAATCTTAAATGGCCTTGTTGTGTTCTGTTATCTAAACAATATTATTCCCCACTCAAATAAGTATATATATATATATCATTTTTTTTTATTCAGTTAAACATTGAGGGGTCAAAATTATTTAAAAGCTTGAAGTTTATTGAGATTTATTTTTTCTTTTAAAACTAAGAATGCAAATGGTAATATGCAGAAGCTTGGAATTGGGGACTCAAATCTCAAATGTGACTGAATGAAGTTTCAAAACTTACATGATTAGCAAACTATATATGTTTGTTCACAAACAAAGAGTAAATATTTTAATAGCTACATTAATAATTCAACCAGAGATAAAATATGTATAAAAATAGCAATTTGGACATCACTTTGTTTACATTAAAAGATGTCCTTTGATGAATAAGGAACTGTTTATGATTCTCAATGGTAAAATCTACATTAAAAACAGTTATTTTCTGAAAAGATATCTAATTTACTTGTTGTTTGAACAAGCATGAAAAAGGGAAAATGTCTACTTTTACAAACTGAAGGTTGTTAGACATTTTAATTTTCTTTCCTTAAAAAAACATTCAGCTGTTGGCAACTTCAAATGATATATTCTTTGCTATTATTATTGCTTGAAAGTGTATAAATATACTAACACTCTGTAAGAATTTAGGGAAAAGAAGACAGTCTTCTTGAACAATGTACAATAAATTTAAATTCCAGATATATAAAGAAGGGCATTCAATTTCTACTGTAACTCAAATCGATGGGTTGTTTTTTTTTTCATTTAAATTTTGTTTGTATATATTATATACTTACACAATGTACAAGACAGAAATCAAAGATTGACAAAAGGTCATTAGCAAATTGCTCCGGCCTCATGACAAGTCTAAAGTTAGTAAGAATATTAGCGTGTAAACTATGATTAAAATTTGAAAATCATTAAACAATGAAAATTCAAAGAGTGGAGACTGAAAATTGTTTAATGCAATCATGAATGTTTTCTTATGCTAACAAAGAGAAAAGAGGGTGCCCAAGAATGATTAAAGTCAGATACATAGAAGTTGACTTTTGCTTTATAGCATCTTCTTTCCTTGTTTTAAGCTATTTTCCTTGGCCCATATCTAAGTAACATAATAACTTAAGTTGCTTAATTTCTGTTTGAATGTCTCTAGAAATTCGCATGAACAACTTTAGTGTGTGAATGTGTGGGATCAGGATTGGATGTAAAATTTAATATACGTTTATTGAAGTTACAAGCTTTTCTGTGTGATAAATACAGTATGAAAAGTTTTCCTGAACCCTCTGATATGAAATAAAATTACAGTTGGAATGTGCATTAAAAAATGGTCTACAACTTGGATATTCCATTCAAGTCTAAAAAAAATATTTTTATGTGTGCTATTGAGGAAAATAAAATAAAATCTGCCTTTAAAAGCTACGGTTCATTTCCCTAAAAAGTATGAAAAGCAATACTCAATGAAATAAAGATCTTCATATCAAAATGATTTTTTTTTTTGCACTTTGTGTTAACTCATTCAAGAGAGAGATAAACCCACCCTTTTAGACATATGTTTAGAAACCAAAAGTAGCTTTCATAAAAAGCCAAGAAAAGGTTGATGAGATAGAGAGAGAGAGAGAGAGAGACAGACAGACAGACAGACAGACAGACTGACACAGACAGAGAGAAAGAGAGAGAGAGACACACACAGATAAATAAATGCAGAGACTGATAGAAAGACAGAGAGTGCTAGTGAGAGGGAGAAATTAAAAAAAAAAAAAAGAAAATTTTTATAAAAGACAAATTATCAGGAAAGAGAACAATAAAAATATTTGTCATTTTGAGCCCTCACATTTAAAATAAGTAAGAAGGGTATTTCAGGTTATAGGAAATTTAAAAAAAGAAAACAGCAATGTTTACTATACAATATCAAATTTTTAACAAAGCCTTCTGCTTCTAGGCCTTATTCTGAACAATATCAACACACAAATATGAAACAACTGCCCTTTTTTTTTAATTCCTCTGCACTTTTCATGTCTTTACTTAATGCTATCTTGATCAAGTGGAATGCACATTTCCAAATAAAAGCTAACATTGAAATGGCATAATAAAGTTTTCATGCTTGGTTTATTGTTTAAATATGACCTTAAGAAGTTACTGGGGTTCACTGTTAAAATCAGTGCTCTTAAGCTGAAGATACTTTTATTTTGTGAGAAGGGGGAGACATCATAAAGCCAGCACTTAGGTCAAAGCAGTTAAAACATTTAGTTTACAGCATTGTCATTTCATAGGAGACAATAAAAGAGGGGGACACACTTAGACTCGAACTTCTTACCTGTTCAAAGCTTTCCCTTTTAGCAAGCTAAGGTGAAAACAAACAAGCCCAGAGGGTGGTGTTGCATGTTGAATCAGGGGAAGGGAATGGGTAAAAGTTTTGTGGAATTTTGGATGTGAATAAAGTTGTCAAAGATAGGAATAAAGTGAGTGTGATAGACCTGTCTTAAAATTCTTGAAGTGCTTCTAATAATTGAAAAAAAAACAACCAATAACCAATTCATAAAATTATTTAAACTAAAAAGTCATTCCAGAAGTTCCTGGTTCTGTTTTCATTACCTGTTAAAGCTTTTTAAAATTATCATCAAGTTTTGAGAGAAAGTTTCTCTTTTTGCATGTTTGTTCATAAAACTGCATTTCAAGTCTTCAGAACGATCCACACAAATATACAGATGATCAAGTATTTAGTTCTTCACAGTTATGGGTCATTAACACATCAAACAGAGAAATTCTAGAACTCTAAGAGCTATGAATGAATGTTGCTAAACATAAAGTACATGTACCTCTGTGGGGACAGCGATGTGCAGTTAACTCCTTTTGTAACAATTGGTCTAGATCAAAGTGCTATTCTATGTCCAATTACCAATTACATAAATTTAAAAAATATCCCCAAAACATAGGTATATGTAAAAGACAAAGTTAAAAATGCATTATCATTTGAGTGATACATCTATCTTCATTCTCTTCTTCCCTTAGAGCACAGAGACCCAATACCTTCACAATTCCTCTTTTACTCAACTGAACCAAACTTAATTACTTATCTTTTAAAAGATTCATTTCTTATTTGGTCAAGAATATTATTTGAAAAAATTATTATATATAATTTTACTTCAACTCAGAGGAACTTAGCTGCACACACATACACACTCTATCTCTCTCTATGTCTCTGTCTGTCTATCTGTCTCTCTCTCTCTCTGTCTGTCTGTCTGTCTCTCTCTCTGCTTGTTTGTTTATGTGTTAAGTAGACATGTGTGCAACCTATTATTTTCTATAGCATGCAAGAATCATTTATTGATCAAACGATATTCTTCTATAATTTAAGTTTTTTTTCTCATCAGATTCCCTTTATCTTTTGAGTGTATGTTATCTAATTTATTATTTCATATTGATAATCATTATTATTACTGTACATTTAGGCTTTGAGGGTTAGATTATAATAGATATTAGTGAAGAATAAAAACAAAAATAAAGCTTTGTAAAAATAAAAGAGGGAACATCATACACATTGCTACTTTAAATGATTTGAGACATTTCTATTGCCCTGATCGTGCTATAACAACTGTTATATTCTAAATACACCCAAGCAACAGTTAACAGAAAAAAAAAAAAAAATCAAATGGACTGTCTGTGAAAAACAAACTCACCTTCCCACACTAAGCAAGCAAGACAATTTAATAATACAGAGCAATAATTTGATAAACTCGCTCTAGGATCCCAGGACCAATTTAAGAAAAAAAATGAGGACAAGATGTGTCATGTGATTAAGAGAGATGGAAAATGAAAACTTAGTGAAACTATATTAAAGGGAACTTAATTGCTAAACATCAACAAAAGAATTTTTAGAGCAATGCCAATGGGCAGAAAAAAAATAGCTACAAATTATAATACTCAAGTTGCAGAATTTTTTTTAGTCTAGAGAGAATTTGTTGCATCCGTCCTGAAAACTTTTTGCAAATGTATGAATTTTCTTACAGTCTTACAACTCTTTGAAAGTTGATTTCTTAAGCAAATTTGTTACCAGCAATATTATGTTTTAAAACTTGTTTTTGTAGCCCAATCTCTTAGTAAGCACGCTTCTTGATTCTAGTACTTCTTCTTGTTATGTAAAAAATAAGATTTTTTATTTTTATACAGATTTAGACACAGAAAGACACTAAAGTTAAACACTATAAGATTGAGTGTGAGACTGGTGGGTAACTTAACATTCAAATGATTTTTGTTTTGTATTCAACCTTAGAGTTTTCATAATTGAAAATAATAATAAAATTACAATAATAATAATAATAATAATAATATTAAAAAAACAGGGTTAGAAAGAAAAACAACTTATAATTTTTAATATTTGATAGAAAATTGAAAATTTTCAAGATTTTATATTGTAGCATATCCAAATGAAATGTACTGGACCTGTGTCCTAGAAGTCATTGTGTTTTGAAGGAAAGAAAAGAAAACAAAAGTAATGAAAATCACGCTGATTCCATTTTTCTTTTAACTGGAAAAAACATAACCCTTCCCCCCTAGAATGTAACTTCTATGCTTAATTTTAAGGCAAAGATACCAAAAACAGAAAAATCCTGCATTACACAGTGAGAACTAGAGCCTAACTTTTCGGTTGCCTTTACAACACGGACACAAAAATTAGGGAGAGGAGGAAAGACAGAAAAAAGAATAGGGCAAAAAAGAATGCACAAAGGTATTGTACTATGTTTGACAAGCAATCAAATACTTTAAGAATTACCAACTGTTTTCAGAAAACCGGGAAGGCACCAAACAAAAAATTACCTCTTTTATTGCTACATCTTTATTTAATAAATGTGAAAAAAATTGTTGCAATAGCTACCCCTAAACTTGATTCTATCTATGGTAAAATAAAATCTTTCAAGACCACCTGACATATCTTAAAGACTTGCAAGCAAAGAAGGACAAAAAAACAACATTGGATTGATTTGCCCTAGAAATTGACAACAATGCATATCAAGTGGAAAATTAGACCAATTTATGACAGAAAGATGAACACAAACGCAGACTTCAACTTATAATTTGTGAGTCAGTTTACTTTGTGGGAAGCTTGTACAGATATCCACGTCCTTCGTTGCTCCAGACAATGACTTTGTCTACGCTGAGAAAATCACCTCCTGTCCAACGCTCACCACGCCGATTTGACTCAGAACAGAGGAGGGTGAAATCGCTTGCATCATAAATCTGTTGGAGTAGGAAAAGAATGCAACCCATTCAAATGAGTTTGTATACAAAATGTCATAAGACAGTAATATTTTTATTCTCTTTATGCTCTGTAGATCTTGAAAAGAGGGGAAAAAAAAAGCAACCTACATTTAGAGCTCAATATAGAGAGTTTTGATAGACGTGTAGAAATTAAGAAATTCAGATCAACTAATCAAAAATATTAGAAAAGAATTCACGAAATTGTTTGTCACTTAACAAAATCTGCATGACCTATTCTTTATCTTTGGTATTCTCATTGGCTACTGAAGATGTTTACATAAGAATGCCAATTATTTAACATAATATACAACAATGCTCATAATTTTAGGAAATAATTTATAAAACTGTATATTAAGTGGGTTTATTAAAATCCAGCTAGACCCTTTGAGAAAAATACAATGTGGCTGAAATATAAATTTGAGTCTTAGGAGAAGCTGAGGAAGCCGACCAACAATGGGCAACATTCATAGTATTGATCACAGAGGCAGCAGAGGAACAAATAGTAAGAGTAGAAAGAAAAACAAAACAAAAAAAAGAGAATGACTGAAGATATTTTGGACTTTATGTAAAAAAGGAGGCAAGTTAAAAATAATCTAGAAACACACCAAATAATGCATAAGGGAATTAGTAAAAAAAATGTGATGAAGCCAAAGAGAAGTGGTCGAGGACAAGAGCAGAAACATCGAGCTATACCGCAGAAGTGCTGAGCAGATTATGTACAAAGATTGAAGAAATCTCTGGAAAGAAACCATGCTCATCAACAGGAAGTCTTAAGTCATTAGTCAAAAGATGGTGATATCATTTTGGAAAAAGAAAATAATCCTAGACAGATGGGCAGAGTGCATAGGTGAACTTTTCATAGACCACAGAAAGGCTTACAATGTAATAAAGGACAATTTTGCTAGTCCACCTGTCATGAAAGATCAGATTCGGGGAGCAATAAATAATATAAAATTAGGGAACCCAACAGGCTGACACATTATGTCAGTGGAACTTTTAGAAGCACTTGAAGACTATGAAATTCATACGATCACAACATTACTCAGCGAAATCTATGACACAGGTCAGATAGCACCAGACATCTCCAAATCTCTACTTATAGCACTGCCAAAGATACCAGGGGCACTGAGTGTGAATTCCATAGAACGATTTGTCTTATGAGTCCTATCACCAAAATAATTTTAAGAATCATCATGATGCCAGTTAGAATCAAAATCAAATCAGAAATAGCTGAGGAAAAGTGTGGCTTTGTGGAGAGAAAAAGTACATCAAGTGCAATCTACAGCCTTCAAACTATACTCGAACGAGCTCTGGAGGTACAAAGAGAGGTATATCTGTGCTTCATTGATTATATCAAGGCATTTGACAATGTACAAGATGAGATAATCAAACACAACTAACACAGTTGAAGATAGATGGAAAAGATCTATGAGTGATCAAAAACATGTCCTGGGAACAGAAAGCAGCAATGCAGGATTATGGGGAAATCAGCTCATTTAAAAAAGTAAAGCCTGGTGTCAGAAAAGGATGTGTGCTTTTCCCAGACCTTTCTTCTCTCTGCAGTGAAATATTTATGGGACATCTAGAAAGATATCCAGGAATTTAAGTGGGAGCGCACAACATTATCAATTTAAGATATGCTGATGACACAATTAATTGCAGAAGACTTGCAACAATTATTAAACATCCTTGAAGAGGAAAGCAGAAAGAGAGGGTTGGAATTGAATAGCAAACAGGCAGAAGTAATGGTCGTCAGTTAAAACAATTGAGTGTCAATGTATCAATGGGAATAAACACAAGCAAGGGGATCAATTCAAATACTTTGGTACTTTAATATCAAATGGTGGACGCAACAATACTGAAATTGCATATAAAATAGTGCAAGCAAAAATGAGATTTCAGAGAATGAAATCAATATTAACAAGTACCACATCTTGATTCAAGCAAGAAGAAGAGCCTTGGAGCAACCTTTTTTAGCCATGTGATGAGAAGAGAGAAACTAGAATGTCCTGTGACAACTGGAATGATCAAAGAAAACAAAGCAGAGGAAACAGCATGAAAAGATGTTGGATGGACTAACAAAATAGCTCAAAGTAGGAAGATACACTGAAAATGATGAGTGATAGAGATATATTGAAGGTCATGATCTTCTACGCTTAAGAGCATTCCACCAGATTGATTGACTGATTGATAAATCGTAAGTGGCACCCAACCCTAAGATTTACGTTTAAAAATATCATCCCTTTATATTGCGTTTAAGAGATAAGATAAATGAGTATTAAACCACATTTTTAAAGGGTACATAAAGGAGTGCATTGCAGCAAGAATGAATCAGTCTTATTAGTAATTTTGACTTTTTATCTTCTGGAATCAACACAAAAGAGTATTTTTTTATCCTTCATTTCTATCAAAGCAAAAAAGAAGAAAAGAAGTATTCTTTTCGGTGGACTCTGATTTCCCAAAAGACAGGGCGACTTGTGCTTCAAAAACTCTAGATGCTTCCCATATGTTGAAGAAAAGAATGCAGCAGTAATAGAAGTTCTTAGGAATGATTTGACTGATACTTTAAGATAAATTGTAGATAAACATCTAAAAGGGCATCACTGACAGGATATCCAGGATGAGGTCAATGAAGACAGGTGATATTTACCCATTTTCAAATGGTGGCGACAATTACCATACAGAGCAAAATAACTTAATATACAACAGATAATTTTAAATACAGAAGATTACCAGCAGCATGAAGCTAAACAGAAGATGAAAACAAAAAAAAAATGTTTTGCATGTATAAAAGTTGTAACTTGCAATCAGTAAATACATAACATGTCCTAAATCTAATATTTCTATATGTTACTAACACAATGAAAGAAACAAAAGCTGTGTATGTTTAAACTTTAATGGAGAAATTATTTTTATTGGATTAAAAGAATCACTTCTTTAGCGCATAAAATCCGATGTTTCAGGTATTTCACTGATTGCAAGGTATTAGTGATGTAGTGCTCATTGTGGCATCAGCCATTCCCTCATTGTGACTTTACTAGCATTTTCTGCTCTTTTCTTGCAGCCAAAGCTACAAATCTTTGGGAGAGCAAAAACATTACAAAATTAAGTTCACTTATTCAAGGGTAAAAATTAAGCTTAGTAGTCCATGTTAAAGCTTAAGGCAATCAACATAAAAAGTGAAATGGTGTTAAGGACATTCATTTTCACCTTGGTAATTGAAAAAAAGTGATTCTCCTAAATTTGTTTCATAAAATATGTATCGAAAAAAGTTGGTTTGATGCTTAGCAGTACCTGCCAATATTTACTGCATACAATGAGGACAGTTCGTAGATTATCCGGGCAGCATCGAAGTGTTTGGGCATTCAGGCAGCGAATTTGCTTGGACTCATCCTCCCCAATTTTGGTTCCCTACGGATGCAAATATATAGCCTGTCTTAGAGACTTTTCATGATATTAAACTTAAATTGAGTTGAAAGCTCAATTTTCAAATTCAGAGACCCTATAGTATTACATTTTCAGAGATATGAAAATCATGAAATTATCATAATTCTCTGTGGACATAAGAAACATTTCAATATCTTGATATAATTATTTTCAACATTTTCAATCATTCTAGCAAGTTGAAAGATATTTTTGGCTACTTCAGAAGAGTTTTAGAGATTTTTTTCTCAATATTTTTCAATCTTTAAAACATGGATAAAGTTGTAATAGGTGAACACTAAAGTTCACTTTTCACTCAATTTAATTTACTCAAAAAAAAAGAAGAAAAAAAATCAAACATATCAACTAAATATCATCATCTTCAAATGTGATATGCTGACAAGTGATTCATTTGGACTTGGTACCAGGGATAAATCTCAACAAAAAATGATTTGATACAGGGGCAAAAATATTCTTCATCCTAAAATAAGATATTATATTTCATCATTTCATAAAACAAGACTAGACATGCAGTGGCCACACCTTTTGCTCTGGGTTTGGTAAGGTCCATAATTTCACTGTTCCTGAATTTGTAATAGCTATGACAACGTCTTCTGTGGATCCAATCAGTTTTGTAAATGATAAAAACTTTTGTTACCACTTTGCTCACATCAAATAGAAATGCCATGAAGCCTCTGGAATTTCAAATTTCATCACAATTGTATTCAATGAGACAAAGACATAATTCTCTATTGATATGATTTTTCTTATTAAAAAAAAAAAACCAACGTTTTTTTCTATTTGTTCACTACTCCATGGATACTGAGTATGCATTTTTTCAAAAATTTTCAGTAGTTTTTAAAATACTATTTACGTTTCCAAAACTGTTAACATAAACCTAAATCAGTTGTCATTATCGTATATGATGGTTTGAAGGACAAAAATTTTAACACTTTAAATCTCAATATATCAACGTACCATCTCTGTTTGTGGGTGCAATTACACAACAAGCACTGATCCAGTCAGACTCCACACGTGCAACTAATGTGAAGACAATTTCCAAATTCAGGGGGTCTATTACCACAACTTCATCATAATAACCATTACATATGAGTCGCAGAGCCTTGGCAGACCGCATATGAAATGACTGCAATATAAAGGAATCCTCATGGTGTCTATTTCAATATGATATGAGAGTTTATGGTTGCCAAACCAAATGACAGCATGTATACTTCTAAAACATTTCAATGATTTAAAAAAAAATCAACCCTAAAGCATCATACTGTTAAGCATAATGTCTCACTTTCTCAGTCATTGGAGTTAAATTTATTTCAGAAAATTTATGGCAAAACTTCAAATTTGTGATCATCAAATCAGTCATAAGCTCTAATGAAAGCCACAGGGAAAGGCAGGCTATTTTCAACTGTGTCTTACAATTTTTTTCTTCACTTTGTCCAGGTTAAATGAGTCTCAGCTTATGTTCAAGAGACATGCTGTTGAAAATCAAAACCTCAATTAGATCAAATTATTCAATTTATTCCGGAAATGCTTCTCAAAAATGAGAGAAAGTTTGGTTCTTATTGAATTCTAGGCCAACAAAAGGCTCTTTGTTAATGATGAGTAGAATACAAGGAACTGAACAATACTTACAAGCATGTCAGAATGAACTTTGTCCGTTTTTGTGTTCTCAATACAACGCCCATCACTTATGTCCCACAAACACATTTCCCTATGGAGGACGATAAAAACTAAACTGTAAGATTGGTATCCAAATATTACCCGTCCAGCTCAGATTAACTCCTTTAGATTTAAAAATTTAAAAAAAGGTATAAAAACTAATTGTCACTTATAGTGGTCTCCTTTTCAAAATTTGATTTAATAAAAAAGGTTTCTCCCTAAGATTTACAACAAACCCTTCAATTTATTTTTTTTATTGTATTTCATTTTCTTCCATTAGATTCATATAATGATAATAATAATAATAATAATAATAATAATAATAATAATAATAATAATAATTCAGTTTTAAAAAATTCTGTATATCTCGTCAAATATATAAAATAATTTCATCTCTATTTGACTGTTATTCCAAAAAAGAAAATTAGGTTTTCTTAAATATGATACTTTGTAGATGTTTTAAAGTCAGGATATAAATACTTTGCAACCATTTAACTACACACGGCTGTTAAAAGAGACCAAAAAGCGGCCACTTAGATTGCTTCCAGGCCTTACCTCAGGTACCCGCAGTTAGTGGGCGGATCGATGATCAATCACCTGTCAGTCAGGCTACAACCGTGTGTGCCCGTGCATGTTGGTGCACTGCCGTTAAATCTAATATTGGGTATTTTTACTTGTTTTTGCATCCCAATAAATCTGGCCTCATTAACACCAAGTATATCAAACACACATTCACTTCAAAGCTGAAATTTTCCTGAGTACAACGCTATATTTTTTCTCTCTCAATTATAACATGTTTACATGGTACAGTTGAATCTTGGTGCTTCTAGTAAAATAACTGAAAAAAGTCATGATTTTCATTACATCTTAGTTTAATAGGAATATTTCAAAAGTGAAACAATTTTAGATCTACCTTAGTAGCCTCAAACCAAAGCTGTTAAATATGGAGCAGCACTTAGAATCTGAACATAATCAAAAACTTCATTTAATTTGCGAATCTTTTGGTGATAGATTGTTAACTGTAGTAGCAAACAAAAGAAACAATTAAAAGTTTAACTGTGCGGACTTTATCTGCAGTTCGTTACTATCTTTTAGTGTGAACAGTCATTTCTGGTAACCAAAAAAAATAAAAAAAAAGATTTTTACACTATGTTATTAATATCATTTCTGATAACCAAAAAAAAATAAAAAAAAGAAGATTTTTACACTATGTTATTAATATTCTGAGGTAAATAGATTCAATGCAATTAGGCGTCACAGGTTTGAAGGAAGTTATAAAAGCTTGAAAATATTACAGAGAGGCAGTAAACTGATGACCTACCTGTAAAGTAAGACAATGCGAATATATGTGAAACTCTACACAAGTTTCATTTCTTCTTAGTGCGTGTTTATAACTTTGGTAATAGTTTAGATCAGGTCTTTCTGATATATATTGATACTCTACAGCCTGGACTATGATATTCTATCGTAATTTAGATATATTGTTTTATATCAAAACACTGTACAAGTGCTGTAAGAAGTGAAGTATCATAACTCAAACCCGCATATCTTGAAAATTGAGAATTCTTCGCTTATGCCCTTTGGTAGGTGTTAAGTTTAACATATATATGAAACGCTGTAAAAATTTCATCCCCCAAAACTATTTCACTTTTTTATAAATGTCCCGTAAAAAATCGTCACCACCTGAAGATTATTCCAGATTCATGTACTTGTTAAAATGATCAATAACTCCATCAATTAAATGAAAAGAAGGGAAAAAAATATATGATCGTATCATTTAAATTTAACAAACTATATGATTTTTGCACTTCTTCCTTTCAAGCATGAGCTTAAATTTTCCATAGTTTTGGTGTGAAAATTAGATCTAATAACTAGAGTTGCGAGGAAAGGGGAATCCCTGGTCTGCTGGGGTGGTTGACCTCATGACCCGATCGGGTTACAGGCTGCTTCCCAGGTGCCGCCACAAATTAAACCGCTCTTTAACAACCGTGCACAAGATCAATCAGGTATAAGAGATAGTGAAAAACTTAAAAGAACAAATAAAATGAAACATTTCAAATGTAAAAAAAGAAAATACTCTATCCGCAAAAACTGATCCAATCATAAATAGGCATTGCCAAAAGTTGTTGAAAAAGTTTGTTGAAATTTTTGAAACACCCCATGTGGCTTAGCAGGAAAGTTTTGTATGTGAGATGTATGAAGATTTAAAACTAAAAAAGAAGTCATGAACACTTTCCTTACTCAACCTTTTAACAAAAAAATAACAACAAAACATAATGATAAAGCCAGCAGCAAATCCAAGATATCTAGCACAACAGTCTGGTAAAAAATATTGTTCAGACAACTCTCTTTCTGTGTACAAAAAAAGTAAATCTACAGGAATTGCATTTCTGGAATACATCTTGTCACATACAATCCCATTTTTTTTTTTTTTAATAATTTTTTGCTGATTCACAACATTTAAAACAAAACAACTAATTTCATAGAAAAGAATTTTAATTTCTTTTCAAATCTGCCCTTCTCCATTTTTTCAATCAAATTACATTAAATTGCACCTTTAAAAAAATTGGAAGTTTCTACAATATCTTTGATACTTGCCCATTCTCTGAAGAGCTAACTATGAAACATCTTTCTTTGTGCTCACTTCCCATGGCCAGGCAGCTGATGGCTGAAGTGTGACCAAACAGCATGCTTCTAGGAACAATCTGCACGAATCAAGATGAAAGTGATGATTCATTTAAAATATTCATGGCTGTAATTTTTTATTTCATTACATCAAAAGTTTTGTAATGCAATAATGTGATCTTCTATGGAGTGGTGTGAAATTATAATATTCCTTTTATATTTTAAGTTAATACAAAAAAAATATTTTTCGATCCATGAGAAATGAATCAACGATTTGAAAAAATCTATCACCTGAAAGTTTTCAAGCACATCCCAGATGCAAATCTGTCCATCATTACAGCCGGTAACAATGTATTTCCCATTAGGGGTCATCAGAATAGAAGAGATACAGTGTGTTGGAGCATGCCGGCCCCAAAGGACCATGGGCACAACTAAACTGCTGCCTGATGACATTTGAAATGGTCTTCAAGGCAAAACTGTATCAACGTAAACCTAAACGAGATTAAAAAAAAAGACAGTAGGAAAAATTATTGATACGAAATTCAGAAATTTATGAAGACATTGTGTGTGCACTTTTTTTTCTTTTTGTTTTGCTACTATGGTTTTGACTTTACATCTTACTGACATAAAATTAAAAAAATCTTTGAAAAAAAATAAGAAGCCTAAACAAGAAACATAATAACAACAGGATCAATATGCTGCTACAAGCATAATAGGAGTGCAGCTTTCACAAACACTGGACTGATGAAGGAGAAATCAGTGTGTAAAACTGGATAAAGTAAGAAAAATACGTATATAAACAAATATTTAAATATATATCCTCCTAATCATTCAAAACATCCTTATATCTTTGTTTACAAAAATACGGTCATAATTCATATCATATCCTTCATAAGTTTGAAGAAAAAAAAGAAAAGGAAAACATGAGATCATAGCAAGTGTCATGTTGCAAGGCTTCAGAGGTCATTTCTTTCAACACATCTAAATTCCTCGCTGCTAACATTGCAACTGTCTCTCTTGTTATTAGCCATTTGATCAATCTGTCTGAGCTATTCTGCTTTGTTTCCCCTTTGGCATTTTTCATCAATAATTCTAGTTATCATATGATGTTCCAGTTTCTGTCTACTCATCACATACCAAAAACAGTTGCTTGGCATTTTTAAACTTTGTTTATGAGTTATCTTTTTAATGAGCTTAACTGAAAGGCTGTTTCGCTTGTGTTCTTTGCTTTCAATGATAATCTAGGCATTAAAGATGAAATGTTTATAACTAAATTTTTAGTTGTGTGCCTGTTTCTTTTTAGCTCTTGTATTTTACTATTTACAGACGCACATGCGTCCTTTTGGATCCTTTGAAATTACCAAGTTGTCCTCCAAGTGTGGTGTTTTTGGCTTTCTATTTGGATTTATTTGAATAAATCTGTAATCTTATCAATTCCTTTGTTCTCAAGAGTTCCACTGTTGTACAGGATGTCTCAAAAAAGATGGCACCCTCTATTTTTGTGATTATTTCAAAACCAACAAAGAAAAGAAGTTGAGATTTGCACACAAGTAACTTCCGCTTATGTGACAGGCATGTGCAAAATTTTAGAGAAAATGATTGAGACACATTGAAATGGCGCTTCGAAGTGCAAAGGAAGTATTTTTTTGCAAAGTTACGGTGCGTCACCCTTTCTTTCCCGCGCTTGCGTTTTCCTCCCAAAGCCCTACTGAGCACTATTGAAAGCCTTTTTTTCTATACGTCAGTTAATGACGTCACATGGCAACAACTTAATTTATAAAGAAATCAATTTCATAGTCCAAGACACTCTTCATTTGCCATGGCACCGTGGACAGACGTAGAGAAGGCCTTTTGTGTCCGTCTCTACACTAAGACAGGCAGCATACTGCAGACACAACAAAAGTTTCGACACTACTTCAACTTGCGTAGATGTCCAGCCAAAAATTCTATCTTTAGGTGGTCAAACAAGTTTGAAATGTTTGGCAGCACAGAAAATCGTCACCGAAAGCGAGCGGGACAGGCAACTAACTCCGGTCGCCCGAAAACGAAGACAACGCCGGAAAATGCCGCTATTGTCTTCCAGTCCGTCCAGGCGGATCACGAGAAATTAATAAGACGGAGAAGTCAGGAACTTAGCCTGTCTAAGAGCAGTGTGCACAGAATTTTGCATTCCAATCTGCAGATGCAATCGTTCTCACTGCAAGTCAAGCAGCGGTTGAACGATCAGGACAAGGGGCAGAGGGTGCTCATGTGCCAGTGGTTCCGTGAACGTCTTCGTTGTGAGCCTGACTTTCTTGACAATGTGTGGTTCACGGACGAAGCCCATTTTTATTTGTCTGGACATGTTTCCTCACAAAGTGCATTTTACTGGGGGAGATCTCCACCTGAGTATGTTCTCGAACGGCCCCTTCACGCGGAGAAATGTACTGCTTGGGCTGCTCTCAGTACTCAAGGAATTATTGGCCCCATCTGGTTTGTCGACGACGAGAACGAAACAACGACAATCAACGCAGAGCGTTACATGGGCGTGTTGAAGCAATTCTTCGTCAAACTGAAAAGAAAACATGTCGATGTGGACTCCCAATGGTTCATGCAGGATGGGGCTACTCCCCACACTGCGAACTGTACCCTTCAGTGGCTCAGATCAAAGTTCCAGGACCGAATCATCAGTAGACGCACAACAGTTGAATGGGCGCCTCATTCTCCGGACCTGAATCCCTGCGATTTTTACTTGTGGGGTTATTTGAAAACAGTTTCCTATCGTGGCAAGCCGGCTGATCTGGAAGAATTGAAACAAGCAGTTGAGGAAACTGTTCGTGGCATTCCGATGGCAACATGCAAGGCTGTCATCGCAAACTTCGCCAAAAGAGTTGAAAGGTGCTTGGCCGTCATTGGGACGCACTTTGAGCATATGCCATTCTAAAATTAATAATTGTTAAATGAGTCAATAAAACTAGATCTATTTACTGTATTTCTTCAGCTTTTACTCGCCTATCTTTGCATTTTCTTTTCACAGTTTTTTTTTCCAGTTGCCCCCACCGGCCACCTGATTTATATTGTTTCAAAACACGTTTTTCAAGTTTGACGTTAATCCTGTTCAATTTCATTTTCACTACTTTTTTTTAATCTTTGCTGTTGGTTGAGCTTTTGTTCCTTGTTTACAAAAATTGCACACAAGTTGCTACATATACTGTTCTATGTTGAGCCTAAATTGTTTTCCTACACGTTTAACAGTTACTGTTTTATTGAAAATTTCGAGGGTGCCATCTTTTTTGAAACGGGTTGTACTTTATGTTGTTAGGGTCTGTTGCCAAGCTGATTTTATCTGTCTTATTTCTGAACTCTTGTTTCATCTTATAAGTTATATAATAGGCAAATCAAAATTATTCTTCATTCTTGTGTTCTTTTTTGTGACCTTTTCAAAGTTTGCTGATGCCCTTGTTCTTATATTGTAAACATTCTATAGATGAGCTTGTTGTTTCCTTTTTTGCAATTTGTTCAGTATTTTTTTTTACAGACGCATGTGGAGTTCAGTGGTAAAAATTTCTTTTCTGTGCCCTTGACATAATGCAATGGCTGAAGATGTTTTCACACAAAAAAGAAAGGTGGTATAAGAAAAGTGCATTTTTAAGTAAATACTTTGAATATTAGGAAAAGGACTGCTGTATATCTGAGCACCCTACTTTGCTAAGTTTAAACCAGAATATTTCCGTCATGGTTAATATAATATTCAGAATTTGAAAGGTCTGATAAGGGTGAAGGCTAGGCCTGACTAAAGAGAGTGAAAAATGTAGACCTTAACTAGGAGGTTTAGCGGGCATCTTAGGCCAGCCTCACACAGAGCGTCACTCAATACATCACATGCGTGAACGGACACGGTTCATGCATGTAAACAGAAGTGATTAGTATAATTTTAACAGCACCCCTCACATAAGCAGTCGCATCACGCAGAGAAGTGTGGTGATGTGACAGGAATAATCTGCTGGTTCTTCCTGACCTGTGTTGTGTCACCCCTTCTTATTTTTTTTTTAATCTTTTTTATAATCTTAACAAAAGAATTGTCAACAATGCCTTTTCATTGGAGGAATCCATGTTCTCAACCAGGCTGGGCATGAGGGAATGACAACCTATGTGATCAGACAAAGTGAGGCTTGTAACGTGTCATGCAAAGAGTGGCGCATGACATGTGAAAAGTCATTTCTATGTGAGGCAGGTCTTAGGGGCGATTTCGTATTTGGGGAGGGTCAGGTGCTCACACTGATCACTTCATGTCAGGGGTGATGGGATGTAGAATGGGGTTTTTGGGAGAAAAGACCAATATTGAAGTAAGGGCAAGCAGATGAGGAGGGGTACCTGGTGTAAGGTGCACAAAAAGTGTTCTGTCCTCGGATATAGATATACTTTGTAAGATTTGCACTGACAGCATGCATTGGCTGTGCACTTACCAGATTTCTGGGTTGTTTTTTTTTTAAGAAGGTATTTGATTATTTTAGAAAAGCAAATGATAATCCACGTTCTCAGCAGCTGGAGCAGGTCATAGAATGTATGAAGTCACTCTGGCAACTTTGCACAGGGTTCATTGGGAAAAAAGCTCTGATTGATTTCCAGAGGTGTTGGGTATGACAGGACTTATTGATCAAACTAAATACCTCAATGCATCTGACTGCATGGAAACTGGATGAGTTTTTATGACAGGTATAAGCTGAAAACTGAATATGGAGAAGGCATATCAATAGCTTTTGGGAGGGGAGGATATGAGAGAGGGGGAGTGACCCAATTATATCTACCAAATATCGGTGGGATCATGTGAGGGACAGGTAGGGATATCCCACAGCACTCTCGAATATTAGGCCGTCTTGCAACCATGGGCCATAAATAATGCTATCTGGTCTATACTTAATAACAGGCTCTACTAGGCAAGAGGGGTTTCAAGAGTGAGAATTGTTTCATACATTTTTTAAATAACATTGGAAATATATATGTATAAGAGAGCGCGCACGAGAGAGAGAGAGCAGACATGCAATATAAAGCAAAGAAATAGATAAGAATAGAGAAGGAAAAAAGAGATAAACCTAAACAAAAACTAAAACGGAGGAGGATGAAGGACCGGTAAGATGGAAAAGGTAATCTAGAAAGAAAAGTTTTCAGCTTTTACCTAAGTGATATTCATAATTATTTATTCTCACCTGCAGCTTGGGCTATCAATGAGAACACACTGTGATGTCCCCACCAGTTCATGTTAAACACACCTTGTGATCAGTAAATAATTTATGTGATGTTTATGGCCATAATCTACTTGTTTAATATTGTATCCCTTTTCTAAAAGCTCTTAGATTGATATCCATGTTACATTAAGAGAGAGAACAGGAGAATAGCAGACACTTTTACATCCTGGAATGTAAAACTTTTTTACATCCATATAGGAAGACTGGTTGGGTATAGAGATCCAGAAGTAGAAGTAGGATCTAGATCTAGATCTAGAGTTCAGATTAAAACACTTTGAATATAAAGATCTATTAATTTGTCTTCATGATAGTATCAATATCTTAAATAACAGTTTAACACAGCATTGCTCTAGAAAAAAAATTAATCTATTGGAAAATTTCATGACAATGAATAACAACTATGAAGCATTGGAGTAAATTTAATGTAAGAGTCAAAGAAATAGCTCAACTTCAAATCTAGCGTTACACATCAACACACAGTACTAACAAGCTAGCTGATTGGGTCTACCAGTGCTACGTGACTTACAGGCATCAGCGTTACATTCGATATCTACTTGATGCAGGAGGAATTTTATGAGGGATTTTCAACTACTACTGCTCAGCCTCTGAATACTACACATTCAATAAAGGCAACATACTGCTTGGACTTAAAACCTTTATGTTGCACCAAACCACACAAAAATTTTCCCTCTACACACCCCTGCCTCCTTCCCATCCATTATACATTCACTTGCTCATGAATCTTCCATGAGTCTGTTCTACTTACAAGTAAAGTATTTTAAAAGATGCCAATCTCCCCTCAAATAGTCAGAATAATGGAAGCTTAATGGTTACCACCAAACTAGCTAAAAACTGAAACCAGAGAGTTAAAGGTTGGGGAGGATTATATAAAGCTGATGTGGTTTGGTAAGACAAGAGTACAGTAGTCTCAGGATAAACGAACAGGCTTACTGAGGCTTCAATGTTTTTATAAACAATAATAAAAAATGAGCAATTACTTCCCTTATTAGATTACCAAAAAAAATACTAGATTGTCCGGACCTTGTGCATGGACAATAGGTAAAAGTACAGGCATTCTTTTTTTTTTAATTTTATTTTGATGACTTGTAAACAGGTATCTCTATGGCAGTGATTTACATCATCTTGCATGAGCCCTACCCTAACCCTCCTTGTAGGTCTACCTGTGACTTAAATTCTCAAGGCCTATCGCCCATCCCATGCATACAGGGCGATTCAGTACCTGTCTTCCTTCTCTCCTCTTTTAGTTTCACTATGTGTGTAAAGTGCACAATATTATGCTTGCAGAGCTTGCAAAAAGACATAACTGCTCGCAGAATGATAATTGAGAGCTATTCCTTCACTAACTGACTAAGTGTGGCTATCTCTTCCATTTTACTCGTAATCACTACCAATTTCAAAGCCTGCATTTACGCTGTGTAATGTGTGCTAAGAGTATACTAATTACATGGTAAAAAATCTGTCCAACCACTGCAGCGTGTGGAGACAACACTTCTAATAACCACAGGTGGTCTAGAGGGCAGATTGGACTAATTATATCTACTAAAAACATCTAAAATGTGATAAGTGCAAAAAATTTGGTAAAATTACAGATATTGGCCCACCTCAATCGCCTTCACAGTTGAATGTTTCCCAGGCCAATGAAATCAAACTTGTAATTTAATGGGATTTTAGAGCAACACAAAAATGCGAAATATATCTTGAAAAGTATTTATTTGCGACGAATAAAACCTTCATTTCCGTGTCCAGCATATCAAATTCATTGAGAAAAATACAATTTTAAAGCTTAGGATGAGTTGGCCATAGGCCCTATACCTCAGTTGCAATAATACCAAATATGTAGGCTATTTAACACTAACAACACACTTTAGAACTAATCTACAATCCAAAGGACTTGCAAATTGGTACGGTACCTTATCAATGCTATTGTATTCTGCAAATTCATTTCCGGCGCTGTTGTTTGTTAAGAAATAGAGGATCTGAGACCACCCTGAATTCAATATTTGCCATAGAACTTAATATTATTGCCTCAAGTAAGTATTTATCAGATTCTAACGATGAATTGCCAATAAAAATCAAGGACAACATTTAATATCCTATATCATATCTTAGCATACTAAACCACTGTACCCATTGGGAAGCCCTTCCCTAGAATCTATTCTATGATCAAATCTAAGACAGATCATCAAGATTTCAAAGATGGAAAAAATTGATCTACTAGATCTAGAATCTAGATTAGGTTTTAGACCTACACTGAAGTTCGATCTAACTAAGGCCTCTAAACATCTAGATTCTAGATCTAGATCTGATTGTAGAATCTAATATATAGACTCACTGAGTGATCTATACCAGTAAGATTATATAAATTTGTACTATTCGTCTAAAATCTAGATTACACAGGTTAGAATCTGGACTAGATTTAAATCTTTTAATGGTCCACGCAATATAGATTCTAGATTGCCACATTTAGATTTGGTTTCTACGATGCGTATTCTACAATTAGAGGTCCATGCATCGCAAAAATGAAAACATCAGATGCTAACCAATATCTCATTCTCAGTCTACAAAATCTATCACAAGGCCATGAATGGAGGCGTCGGCCAATGTTATGATTAATGAATGCGCAACTTGGCTCTTGCCAGGTAATATAAGTGCGCGAACTTCCCTGGCTAGTGGTCGTGACAGTTTTTTCCGTTTACTTTTAGTGAGGAAAGTTTAAAAAAAAATGGGGGAAAGGAGTAGGCTGAGATCTTAATTTAAATCATCTCCAAAATTTACTAAAGCTACAAAACATATTTCTGAAGATGTGCTTGCTTTTTTTTTTTTTGCATAGCCACTATGCTTCCGGCTTCGATTTGTCCCTACACTTAGATTCAGGTTTCTGACTCAAAATTTACAATAAAAGGAGAAAGAAAATTCCTATCGTAACTGCGTTAGGTATGAAGATAGTCACAAGGATTAGTACAATGACAATGCATGTCCTAATTTTTTAAACTCTCTCTCTCTGTCTCTCTGTCTCTCTCTCAATTGTTTAAAGTGAGTTTATTGCGGCAATGCAAAATTCTCTCTTTCGATCTCTCTAAGTCAGTAAGAGTGGATTTATTGTGGCAATTCAGCCATATATGCATGTAGCTTTTCTTTCCTTATTTTCACTTTTGTACGAATGTAAATGAAACTATAACAGGTCTATCTTCTTGTGCAGAAAAATAGTAAAAGCAGGCCGGCATTTCTTTATTTATATGGTGTGTTTTGGCATCAGAGTAGATTACTAGGCCTATATGGTACTTTGTTGTGAGGCTTAGTCTTGTTCCGGTGGATACGGTAGACAATTTAACATCTTTCCTTCGACAAACATTCGGAAAAAAGTATTTAAAACCTAACTTATACTTATAATAGTTCATGATACCACCGAATACACACGTACTTAAATTTCACACAGTGGCTACGGGTGGACTGAGACTAGCTTTGTTCAATGGCAATCGCAAGAATTTCAGTTCTGAAGAAACCACAACGGGAGTGTCCTGGTACATGAAAATACCAAATAATGATTATCACTGTATCAGTCTGATCCCAGCCATAAAAACAAAACGCCGAAGTTATACGCTATATAATTATTTGAGCTGTACTGTTATTGGTATTCAAGTTTGTTCGCTGAATATGATCTTTATAAATTTCTCTTTGTCTGGGGGCATATTTCTTGTAAAAAAGATGTCCTAGAGTGAAACAATAAACTGGGGTCTTCTCATTGACCGATTGTGGAATTGGCTTTTTAATAATTTATGTGTGGCCCATTATTACTTTTTTTTTTTTCAACTAAGTTATCGATATACGGACATATTTTCTAAATTTGATGTTGGGATGTACACGAATGTAATAAATAAACATAATTAGTCACACAAAAGATGATTCGTCACACCGTCTGGTTCGCATGCATCCTCAAATCGGTTATACCCGGTATTTAATATTTCGATCGTTCTCTTCATCCACTGAACAAGCCGGTCTTTCCGATAAAGGCAACTTTTCCAGCATGCTTACCAGGCTGCCGTATCTCTTTCTTTGAAGTGGTTGTTGCCTCTATCAGTTAAACACCTCATTATAGGCACTTGTAACCTGGGCAGTAGTGCAATTCATATTCTGCCGTCATGGTCACGAACAAGAACACGAACAAGAGAAAAAAAAAAGACTGGTGAACAGGTGGCAGTTCACTCTGTCATATCTTGTTCGAAGTCAGTCAATATTTAAAAAAAGACCAACCGAGCTTGAGATTTTGCTCAATTTCGTTGAAATAACGATGTTTCGTTGACCGCAGTTTATTTGAGCAGCTTTCTTTATGGCCTAGGCCCTCTTAGTTATATTATTGTCGTCTCGGTAAAAGTTACCTCCCCCCCCCCCTCCCTCATCGCCCGTCACAAAGTATTTACTATCTTACTGCTAAATATGCCTCTGGAATGAAAACACTTTCGATCTTTTGATTTTCTCACAACTTTTGTCGTTTTTTTTATGTAGTTAACGGTTTCATTAACTCATTAATAAATGTGCTGCATGAAACAGAGAAAATATTATTGTTAGAAAAATGCTATGTAAAGACACGCAACTGGATTCAGGAAAACACAAGATGGTTTTTGAGCAGCATTGGAAAGTATAATATGCAAAGAATAAAAAATTTTAGTTACTAAGACAAAAGGAACATTTAGTCTGACGTATCAAACCTACAAATTCTATGAAACTTAAATAAGTAACTTAATTTACTACAACGATGAGGACCCTGTGTTCTTAAAGTAATGATAACGTGGTGTAACTTGCGAGTTTCGAGCGTTACACTTACAGGGAAAGGCCTTCCAAAGTTACGTGCACCTATATGTTTATCCTCTCTGGGGACACATGATGCACTGTGCAGATGCTCCCCTCAGACCCACCAGAGCACACACACATAGCTCTGTTGATCAACTGTCCAGGACCGTCACAGGTTGAATGCAAAGCGACCGCATCCCAGGCAAGTAATAGCACTCAAACCGAATTAAGTAGCGTCCAGTCGTTCTTCTCAATGCTAGTTTATACGGCATTCTTCAATCTGGAGCTGGGAACGTACATCTCTGAAACTGTAGAGTGCCGCGGTTGACAAGGCTGTCTCCCTGAGGCCACGTCTAGCAAAGTTTTACATCACCTTCAAAACTTTCTATAACAACAATCTACCGACATAATCCAAAATCCTCCTTGGTCTGCTCCACACCTACAATATAATACTTAACTAAACATTGTTGACCTTAAACATACAACCACCTCATGCCCTCAACTCACAATGTGCCTTGCAACTCTTGCTGTACACCCAAAAAGTCTTAACTGTAACAACAAAGCAATGACAGCTCACTGTTAAGTCCTGCAAACTTACTCTGGGATTTATCATGAAAGCTCAACCTCTGAGCTAAGAACTCATGCTGCACATAAACACTGTGGGCTATAATTACTAAACATAGAAAAGGCTCACTGACTTTTCAAACTAGCCAAGTAGCAAAAACACATAGGCACACTATTTTCCTGGCAATTATTATTATTTAACTCTCTAAAAATGTAGCGTTCCACAAAATACAATTGTAGTTGGACTTTGAAATTTTACTATTTTGTCCTTGGAAATTGACAAAAATTTTGCAATAAAATTCAAAATCTTCAATAGAAAACCTTTAAACTAATTTTGAACATCCTCTTTCTTTTATTTCTCACAAGTATTATCATGAAATGTTAGATAAGTTCTCCTTTCCTTCCTCCTCCTTGGCTTAATAATAATACGTGTAATGACAACAGTAATACATTTTTTTTTATGATTTTCTTACTGCTACTGCTGCTGCTGTTTTGTGGTGGCACAGGTGGCAATGGGGTTAGAGAATATACCCTGAGGGATCTTGTTTGTAAGTTCCAAACCCTTCATGGATGAATTGAGGGCTTAATTTTTTTCTGCCTTAACCCGACTGATACTTAAGTTTGCTACAACTAGTACTAATTAATTGCATTATGAAAGTTTGTCATATACACTACCAGGAAGTGAATAGTTATATAGGATATGTATTCCATTTTTTTATCTATTTGTTTATAAAATCGCTTAAAATTTCCTCAAATTTTTCATCATGCCCTGTTGAAATTTCTTTTTGATTTATTCAGAAATAATTATTTCTGACTAAAAAATTGTGAGGTGAATGTTTTCTTTTCACTTGAAAAATGTAATATTAGTTATTACTTCCTTGCTTAAAAAATATGGAACAGAAGGGAAAAAAAAAAGCGGCAGTTGAAAAAAGACACCATTTAGAAATCAGATTGAATGAAGGAATTAACTCATTTCATCAATACATATGTTCCCATTTTATCTACTAAAAGACTCATTCACAAACTTGATAAATTGGCCTTATAAATTATATAAAGGCAATACCTGTGGTATTGAACCAAGGAAAGTAAGGCAGTTAAGGGGTTAACAAGAATCACAATAATCAATCAATTATAGTTCAAG
>JAWDGP010000166.1:0-11069 GCA_033675545.1 Elysia crispata | reverse complement strand
ACTACAACAAGTACAACTACAACTACAACAAGTACAACTACAACTACAACTACAACAAGTACAACTACATTAAGTAACTACAAACAAGTACAAGTACAACTAACAACAAGTGCAAGTAGAAACTAAAAATAGAACAAGTACAACTACAACTACATTTACAACAAGTAAAAGTACAACTACAAATACAACATGTACAACTACATCTACAACAAGAAAAGTACAATTACAACTTTAACTACAACAAGTACAACTAAAACTACAACTCTAACAAATACAACTTACAACTACAACAAGTACAAGTACAACTACAACTCATACAAGTACCACTAAAACTACAACAATTACAACTACAACTACAACTACAAGAAGTACAAGTACAAGTGCAACTAAAACTACAACTACGACAAATACAACTACAACTACAACAAGTACAAGTAAAACTACAACTACAACAAGTACAACTACAACTACAACAAGTACAACTACAACTACAACTACAACAAGTACAACTACAACTACAACAAGTACAAGTACACCTAAAGCTACAACAAGTACAACTACAACTACAACTAAAACAAATACAAGTACAATTACAACTACAACTACATCTACAACAAGTACAAGTAAATGTACAACTACAACAAGTACAACTACAACAACTACAACTACAACAAGTAAAACTAGACCTACAAGCTACAACAAGTACAACTACAACTACAACTACAACAAGTACAACTACTACAACTGCAAACAAGTACAAGTACAACTACAACTACAACAAGTAAAACTACAACTACAACTACAATAAGTACAACTACAACTACAGCAAGTAATAATACAACTACAACAAGTAAAAGTACAACTAAAACTACAACAAGTACAAATACAACTACAACAAGTACAAGTACAACTACAACTACAACAAGTACAAATACAACTACAACTACAACTAGCAAAAGTACAAGTACAATTTCAACTAAAACTTTAACAAGTACAAGTACAAAGTACAACTACAACTACAACTACAACAAGTACAATTACAACTACAACTACAACAAGTAAAAGTACAAGTACAACTACAACAAGTACAACTACAACTACAACTACAACAAGTACAACTACAAGTACAACAAGTACAAGTACTACTACAATAAGTAAAAGTACGACTACAACAAGTACAAGTACAACTACACTTACAACAAGTACAAGTACAACTACAACTACAACAAGTACAAGTACAACTACAACAACAACAAGTACAAGTACAACTATAACAAGAACTACAACTACAACTACAGTACAACTACAACTACAACAAGTACAACTACAACTACAACTACAACAAGTACAAGTACAACTACAACTACAACAAGTACAACTACAACTAAAACAAGTACAAGTACAACTACAACTACAACTACAACAAGTACAACTACAACTACAACAAGAGCAACTAAAACTACAACAAGTACAACTACAACTACAAAAGTTCAACTACAACTACAAGTACAACAATTACAAGTACAACTATAACTACAACAAGTACAACTAGAACTACAAAAAGTACAACTAAAACAAATACAACTGCAAGTACAAAAAGTACAACTAAAATTACAACTACAACAAATGCAAGTACAAGTACAATTACAACTACAACAAATGCAAGTACAAGTAGAATTACAACTACAACAAGTAAAAGCACAACTACAACTACAGCAATTACAATTATAACTACAAGTACCTTTACAACTACAACAAGTACAAGTACAACTAAAATTACAAAAAGTACAACTACAACTACAACTACTACAAGTACAAGTACAACTACAACAAGTATAAGTACAACTACAACTAAGAAAAAGTACAAGTACAACTACAACTACAACAAGTACAACTACAACTACAACAAGTACAACTACAACAACAACTACAACAAGTACAAGTACAACTACAACTACAACAAGTACAACTACAACTACAACAAGTACAAGTACAAGTACAACTACAACAAGTACAACTACAACTACAACAAGTACAAGTACAAGTACAAGTACAACTACAACAAGTACAACTAAAACTACAAGTACAACTACAACAACAACTACAACAAGTACAAGTACAACTACATCTAAAGTACAAGTACAACTACAACTACAAAAACTACAACTACAACTTTAACAAGTACATTACAAGTACAACTACAACTACAACAAGTACAAGTACAACTACAACTACAACAAGTGCACCTACAACTAAACAAGTACAATTACAACTACAAGTACAACAAGTACAACTACAACTAAAACTACAACAAGTACAACTACAACTACAACTACAACAAGTACAAGTACAACTACAACTACAAAAAGTACAACTACAGCTGCAAAAAGTACAAGTACAACTGCAACTACAACAAGTACAACTACAACTACAACAAGTACAAGTACAACTCTAACTACATAAAGTACACTACAACTAAAAAAAAGTACAAGTAAAACTGTAACTACAACAAATACAACTACAACTACAACTACAACAAGTACAACTACAACTACAACTACAACAAGTACAAGTACAACTACAACTACAAGAAGTAAAACTACAACTACAACTACAACAAGTACAACTACAACTACAACAAGTACAAGTACAACTACAACTACAACAAGTACAAACACAACTACAACTACAAAAAGTACAACTTTAACTACAGAAATTACAAGTACAACTACAACTACAACAATTACAACTATAAATCCAAAAAGTAAAGTACAACTACAACTACAAAAAGTACAAGTACAACTAAATCTACAACACGTACAGGTACAACGGCAACTACATCAAGTACAAGTACAACTACAATATAACAAGTACAAGTACAACTACAACTAGTACAAGTACAAGTTTAACTACAATAAGTACAAGTACAACTACAACTACGAAAAGTACAAGTACAAGTACAACAATCATTACAAGAAGTACAAGTAGAACTGCAACTAGAACAAGCGCAACTACAACTAGGACAAGTACAACTACAACTACAACTTCAACAAGTACAAGTACAATTACAACTTCAACAAAGACAAGTACAACTACAACTGCAACAAGTACACCTACACCTACAACAAGGACAACTACAACTACAACTACAAGTAAAATTACAACTACAACAAGTACAACTACAACCACAACAAGTACAACTAGAACTACAACAAGTCCAAGCATAACTACAACAAGTACAACTACAACTACAACACGTAAAATTACAACTACAACTAGAACAAATAGAATTACAACTACATCAAGTACACTACAACTACGACTATAACAAGGCGTGTACAACTACAACTACAACTACAACAAGTACAACTAAAATTACAACTACTTTAAGTACAACTACAACTACAACTACAACAAGTACAAGTACAACAAGACCTAAAACAAGTACAAGTACAACTACAACTACAACAAGTACAAGTACAACTACAACAAGTACAAAAACAACTACAACTACAACTACAACTACAACTACAACAAGAACAAGTACAACTACAACTACAACAAGTACAACTACAACTACAACAAGTACAACTACAACTACAATAAGTACAAGTAAAACTACAACTACAACAAGTACAAGTACAACTACAACTACAACAAGTAAAACTACAACTACAACTACAACAAGTACAACTACAACAACAACTACAACAAGTACAAGTACAACTACAACTACAACAAGTACAACTACAACTACAACTACAACAAGTACAATTACAACTACAACTACAACAAGTACAACTACAACTACAACAAGTACAAGTACAACTACAACTACAACAAGTACAAGTACAACTACAACTACAAGAAGTAGAACTACGACTACAACAAGTACAAGTACAACTACAACTACAACAAGTACAAGTACAACTACAACTACAATAAGTACAACTACAACTACAACAAATACAAGTACAACTACAACTACAACAAGTACAACTACAACTACAACTACAACAAGTACAAGTACAACTACAACAAGTACAATTACAACTACAACTACAACAAGTACAAGTACAACTACAACTACAACAAGTACAAGTACAACTACAACTACAACAAGTACAAGTACAATTACAACTACAACAAATAGAAGTACAACTACAACAAGTAATTGGACAACTACAACTACAACAAGTACAATTACACGTACAACTACAACTACAACAAAAACAACTACAACTACATTACCACAAGTAGAGTTACAACTACAACAAGTACAACTACAACTACAACTACAACAAGTACAACTACAACTACAATTACAACAACTACCACTACAACTACAATTACAACAAGTATAAGTACAACTACACCAAGTAAGAGTACAACTACAACTACAACAAGAACAATTACAACTACAACTACAACAAGTACAACTACAACAAGTAGAGCTAAACTACAACTGCAACAAGTACAATTACAACTACAACAAGTACAAGTAAAAGTACAAGTAGAACTATAACTAGAAGTACAACTACAACATATTCAACTAGATAAAGTACAACTACAAATACAACAAGTATGACTACAACTACAACAAGTAAGAGTAGAACTACAACTACAACAAGTAAGAGTAGAACTACAACTACAACAAGTAAAACTACAAATACATTAAGTACAACTACAACTAGAACAAGTAAAACTTCAACTATAACAAGTACAAATACAACTACAACTTTAACAAGTACAAGTATAACTACATTTACATCAAGTACAACTACAACTTCAACAAGTACAACTACAACAACAACTACAACAATTACAACTACAACTACAACTACAAGAAGTATAAGTACAACTACAACTACAACAGGTACAACTTCAAAAACAAGTACAACAAGTACAACTACAACTACAACAAGTACAAGTACAACTACAACTACAAGTACAAGTACAAGTACAACTACAACTACAACAAGTGCAACTACAACTACAACTACAACAAGTACAACTACAACTAAAAATACAACAGTACAAGTTTAACTACAACTCCAACAAGTACAATTACAACTACAACTACAACTACAACTACAACTACAACAAGTGCAAGTACAGCTACAACTACAACAAGTACAAGTACAACAAGTACTAGTACATCTACAACAAGTACGAGTACAATTAAAATTGAAAAATCACAAGTACAACTACAACAAGTACAAGTACAAGTACAAGTACAACAAGTACAACTACAACTACAACAAGTACAAGTACAACTACAACTACAACTACAACAAGTACAACTACAACTACAACTACAACAAGTACAAGTACAAGTACAAGTACAACAAGTACAGGTACAACTACAACTACAACAAGGACAACTACAACTACAACAAGTAAAAGTACAACTGTAGTAAGTACAATTACAACAAGTACAAGAAAAATTACAACTACAACAAGTACAACTACAACTACAACAAGTACAATTACAACTACAACAAGTACAACTACAACTACAACAAGTACAACTACAACTACAACTACAACAAGTACAACTACAACTACAACTACAACAAGTACATTTACAAGTACAACTATAACAAGTACAAATACAACTACAACTACAACAAGTACAAGTACAACTACAACTACAACAAGTACAAATACAACTACAACAAGTACATTTACAACTACAGCAAGTAGAAGTACAACTACAACTACAACATGTACAACTACAACTACAACAAGTACAAGTACAACTACAACTACATCAAGTACAACTACAACTACAACAAGTACAAACACAACAACAAATACAATAAGTACAACTACAACTATAACTACAACAAAAACAACTACAACTACAACTACAACTACAACATGTACAACTACAACTACAACTACAACAAGTACAAGTACAACTACGACAACAACAAGTACAAGTTAAATTTACATTTACAGTCAGTACAAGTTCAACTTTAACTACAACAAAAACAAGTACAACTACACCTACAAAAACTACAACTATAGCATCAACAAATAAAACTACAAATACAACTACAACATGTACAACTACAACTAAAACCACAACAAGTAGACGTACAACTAAAACAAGTACAAGTACAACTACAACTACAACAAGTACAGTTACAACTACAGCAAGTACAACTACAACTACAACTATAACTACAACAAAAACAACCACAACTAAAACTACATTAAGTACAAGTACAAATACAACTACAACAATACAGTTATAACTACAACAAGTACAAGTAAAACTACAACTTTATCAAGTAAAAGTACAACTACAACTACAAAAAGTACAAGTAAATCTACAACTACATCAAGTACAACTACAACTACAACAAGTACAAGTACAAGTACAACTACAACAACTACAACTATAACTACATTAAGTACAACTACATCTACAACTAAAACTTGTAGAAGTACAACTTTAACTACAACAAGTACAAGTACAAGTAAAACTCCAACAAGTACAAGTACAACTACAACAAGTACAAGTTCAACTACAACAAGTACAAGTAGAATTACAAATAAAACAAGTGGAAGTACAACTAAAACAAGTACAAGTACAACTACAACTACAACAAATACAAGTATAACTACAACTACAAGTACAGTTACAACTGCAACAAGTACAACTACCTCTACATCTACAACAAGTACAATTACAATTAAAACTACAACAATTACAACCAAAACTAAACTACTACAAATACAAGTACAAGTACAACTACAACAAGTACAGTTACAACTACAACAAGTACAAATACAAACACAACTAGAACAGGTACAACTACAAGTACATCTTCAACAAGTACAACTACAATAACATTTAGAACAAGAACAACCACAGCAAAAACTAAATTAAGTACAAGTAAAAGTACAACACCAACAGTACAGTTACAACTACAACAAGTACAAAAACAACAACAATTTTAACAAGTACAACTACAAATACAACTACATTAATTACAACTACAACTACAACAAGTACAAGTACAACTACAACTACAACAACTACAAAAACAACTACAACTACAACAGGCACATTTACAACTACAACATGTACAGGTACAACTAGAACTACAACAAGTATAACTACAAATACAAAAAGTACAAGTACAACTACAACTACATCAGGTACAAGTACAAGTACAAGTACAAACACAAATTTAACTACAACAAGTACAACTACAAGTATATCTGCAACAAGTACAAGTACAACTACAACATGTACAACTACAACTACAACTACAACAAGTACAAGTACAACTACAACGAGTACAAATACAACTACAACTACAATAAGTACAAGTACAACTTTAATTACAACAAGTACAAGTACAACTACAACTACAACTACTACAACTATAATTACAAAAAAACTACAAATACAACTACAACATGTACAAGTAAAACTAAAACTACAACAAGTAAAAATACAAATAAAACAAGTACAAGTACAACCACAACTACAACAAGTACAGTTACAACTACAACAAGTACAACTACAACCACAACTACAACTACAACAAGTACAAGTACAACTACAACTACAACAAGTACAAGTACAACCATAACTAGAACAAGTTGAAGTACTACTACAACCACAACAAGTACAACATCAACTACAACAAGTATGAGCAAAACTGCAACTACACACAAGTACAATTACAACTTAAACTACAACATGTACAAGTACAACTACAATAAGTAAAATTAAAACTTCAACAAGTACAAGTACAAGTAAAACTACAACAAGTACAAGTACAAGTACAACTACAACAAGTACAGTTACAACTACAACTACAATTACAACAAGTACAAGTACAAGTACAACTACAACTGCAACAAGTACAAGTAAAACTACAACTACAATAAATAAAAACACAACTACAACTACAACAAGTACAAATAAAACTATAACTACAACAAGAACAACTACAAATACAGCTACAACATGTACACTAAAACTATAACTACAACAAGTACAACTACAACTAAAAGTACAACTACAACTACATCAAGTACAAAAACAACTATAAATACAACAAGTACAAAAACAATTACAACTACAACAAGTACATTTACAATTACAACAAGTACAAGTACAACTACAACTACAACAATTTAACTACAACAACAAAAAGTACAAGTACATTTACAACTACAACAAGTACAAGTACAACTACAAAAAATACAACTACAACTACAAGTACAAGTACAAATACATCACAACAAGTACAGTTACAACTATAACTACAACATCTACAATTACAACTACAAGTACAACAAGAACAAGTACATCTAAAACTACAACAAGTACAAGTACAACTAAAACAAGTACAACTACAACTACAACAAGTACAAGTACAACCACAACTACAACAAGTACAAGTACAACTACAACTAACTACAACAAGTACAACTACAACTGCAACAAGTACAAGTGGAACCACAACTACAATAAGAACAAACACAACTACAACTACAACAAGAACAACTACAACTATAACTACTACAAATACAACTACAACTACAACAAAAACAAGTAAAACTACATCTACAACAAGTACAAGTACAAATACAACTACATCAAGTACAAGTACAACTACAACTACAACAAGTACAACTACAACTACAAAAAGTACAAGTAAAACTATAACTAAAACAGTACAAGTACAACTACAACTACATCAAGAACAAACACAACTACAACTACAACAAGTACATTTACAACTATATCAAGTACAAGTATAACTACAACTACAACAAGTACAAGTACAACTACAACTACAAGAACTACATTTACAACTACAACAAGTACAAGTACAACTACAACTACAACATGTACAAGAACAAGTACAACTACAAAAAGAACAAGTACATCTAAAACTACAACAAGTACAAGTACAACTAAAACAAGTACAAGTACAACTACTACAAGTACAAGTACAACTACAAAAAGTACCAGTACAAAACAACTACAACAAATAGAACTACAACAAGTACAACAGAAATACAATTACAACAAGTACAAGTATAACTACAAGTACAACAAGTACAAGTACAACTACAACTACAACAACTACAAGTACAACTACAACTACAACAAGTACAAAAACAACTACAACTACAACAAGTACAACTAGAACTACAAGAAGTAGAAGTACAACTACAACTACAAAAAGTAAAAGTACAACTACAACAAAAACAAGCATAACTACACCTACAATAAGTACAAGTACAACTACAACTTAAACAAGTACAAGTACAACTACAACAAAAACAAGCATAACTACAACTACAACAAGAACAAGTACAACTACAACTACAACAGTATAAATACATTTACAACTACAACAGTACAAAAAGAACTACAAATAAAACAATTACATTTACAACTACAACAAGAACAAATACAACTACAACTATAACAAGTACAACTAAAACCGCAACAAGTATAAGTACAACTACAACTACAACAAGTACAAACACAATTATATCTACAACAGGTACAACTACAACTATAACTACAACAAGTACTACAACTACAACAACGATATGTACAAGTACAACTACAACTAGTACAAGTAAAAGTAAAACTACAATTACAACAAGTACAAGGACAACTACAACTACAACATATACAAGTACAACTACAACAAGTACAAGTACAACTACATGTACAATAAGTACAAGTACAACTTTAACTACAACAAGTACAAGTACAAATACAACTACAACATTTACAACTATAACTACAACAATTACAATTATAAATACAACTGCAACATGTACAAGTACAACTGCAATTACAACAAGAACAAGAACATCTAAAACTACAACAAGTAAAAGAACAACTAAAACAAGTAAAACTACAACAACAACTACATCAACTACAAGTACAACTACAACTGCAACAAGTACAGTTACAACTACAACAAGTACAACTCCAACTACAACTACCAGAACTACAACTACAACTACAAGTACAACTACAAGAAATACAACCACAACTAAAAATACATAAGGTACAAGTACAAGTACAACTCCAACAAGTAAAAGTATAACTCCAACAAGTACAGTTACAACTACAACAAGTACAACTACAACTACAACTACAACAAGTAAAACTACATCCACAACTACAAGTACAACCACAACTAAAACTACATTAAGTACAAGTACAAGTACAACAAGTACAGTTACAACTACAACAAGTACAAGTACAACTACAACTATAACAAGTACAACTACAAAAAGTACAACTACAACAGTACAAGTCTAACTACAACTACAACAAGTACAAGTACAACTACAACTACAACAAATACAAGTACAACTATAGCTAGAACTAGTTCAAGTACAACTAATACTACAACAAGTACAACTACATCTACAACAAGTACAAGTACAACTACAACTACACACAAGTACAAGTACAACAAAAACTACAAGAGCTAAAACTAGAACAAATACAAATACAACTACAACAAGTACAGTAACAACTACAAATACAACTTCAACAAGTAGAAGTATACCTACAACTACAACAAATACAAGTACAGCTACAAATACAACAAATACAAGTACAACTACAACAAGTACAAGTACAATTACAAATACAAGTAAAACTACAACTACAACAAGTACAATTACAACTACAAAAAGTACAAGTACAACTACAACTACAACAAGTACAACTACAACTACAACTACAAGTACAACTACAACTACAACAAGTACAAGTACAACTATAACTACAAAAAGTAGAAGTACAACTACAACTACAACAAGTAAAAGTACAAATACAACAACAACATGTACCAGTACTAATAACAGTACAACAAGTACAAGTACAACTACAACTACAACAAGTGTAAGTACAACTAGAATTACAAGTACAACTACAACTACAACAAGTACAAGATCAAGTACAACTAGTACAAGTACAAGTACAACTACAACAAGTACAACTACAACTACAACAAATATAAGTATAGCTACAACTTCAACAAGTATAAAGAAAACTA
>JAWDGP010000164.1:0-30601 GCA_033675545.1 Elysia crispata | reverse complement strand
TATACTCGTGCATTAACTTATCTAAGATATGTAGAAAAGAAATCCTTTTTGACCTTTACAAGACTTACCTGTTTCCCTGATCATTACATCTCAGCCATGTTCTGGATGTAGGCTTCTCTCAGGATTTTTTAAGACACAACAGCTATAGTTATTTGGACTTTTACTCTCCCTTATAGTAAGAATTTAACTTCAGGCTGTCATTTATTTTACGATAGTGTCTACCCGGATTAGATCCGTGAAACCTATCCCAACACACCTATCAAATGGTATATCTGGAGAGCTCTACCTCTCATTAGATTTTTTTTCCTTAAAATCAACATTGCATATTGAATTTTGTAAAGATCGTTCTTGGGAGTGAAGCACGAAATATATAACCAAAAATTTTGTTGATCTTCGCAAACCAAATATTAGCACCAACAGGAAGTATTTTTGTTCTATACATAGATCCCTAACTTGCAAAACCAAAATCAAAGAGAATATTTCTTGACCTAGCATGATGACAAAACTATGAATGCCATCTTATTTTAGGATCATCGAAGTTAAAACTTTGATTAAGAATTGTATATTCTATCCGGACAAATTTATTTAATGATCAAAATTGAGGCTACTTTTTCCAGAGCACAAAAGTATTAATTGATAAAACTATCTCTATTTTGTCTAATGACACAAATTACCCAAGTGTTTTAGCTCGAAAACTTTATAGTTTTAAAAACAGAAAAAAAAATATATATATCTGAGTTTATCTTGTGAGATTAAAAAAAGTGAATATTTAATTTGGGCTAAGTTTGAAAAAAAAAGTAAGCTATGAAAAAAATATTTTTATCTGAAAAAAAAATCAACAAACGAGCACTATTTTGTCATCTTTGACAGCTATAAAATTGTACGCACAGAAACTGATTTCAAGTCTTTGTCCACAGACCCGTGTCGAGCTGTGCCATGGCCTGGACAATTGTGCTTTCTTTGCTATTTCTTTTCCTTAGGGCCGCTTTAAGTATGTAAAATGTTTATATATGTGTTATGGTCACTTCATTATTTGAAAAAAAAAAAAAAACAATATAAAAAAGAAGAAAAAAAATCATTCTTAGCATATTTATAATTAGAGATAAATTCAATGACGATTCAAAAAAATTGTACTTTTCCCAAAGTTAGAACATGTATGAGGCCAATGTTGGTTCTAAAAAATCTGAGAAGGCTGTATTACATGAGTCTGTAAACCTGGTACATTTAATTCTTTTCTCTTCTCAGCGACCTGGAATAGAAAATGTTTTACAGCTGCTTAAGTTTTTTTTAAGTGGAAATAAAATGATTAATCATGAGGGAAGTTTGTTTTGTGTGAAAATTAAACAATTAAAAAAAAAACACAGCTGATAAAGTGCTTCAGTTTTCTTTTTCACCTGATAAAGTATTTAATCTTATCGTTTTGTTCATAGTTGTTTCGTTTGAATACATTTAAATAATATCTAAACTTTTCTCAACAACAGCATTACAATGGTCTTGTATTAGTTTTGATTAAAAAATATAGAAGTGAATGATTAAGTTTTATTTTTTGATAATAGATAAAGCTAAACTTATTTATTAAGTGAGTTATTACAAACATTCTAACCTTAGATGTTAATGTTTTTACCTCAGGTAATCCAATGTTTACTCCAAAAAACTTCGAATATACCAACAACTGCAACGATAAGTATCTTGTGGAATGAAAAGATTTTTTACTTATTGAATTTGAGGCAAATGGCAGTAACACTACCTACCCGCTTAATGATGGTCTTGATGGACCACAGTTTTATTACTCAACAAATAGACATAACAACCATATCAATGTAAGCGTCAATTGACTGTAACATAATATTTATTTCCATGTCTATTCCCTCCATCAATGTGTTTTCTTCTATGTGTTTTCCTCTCTTCGTATTTCGATTTCCTCTTTTTGACAACATATGTCGGATAATAATGTTTTCAATTCGATTTACATTAACTTTTAAAATGATATGAGACCTTCAGGCACAAGTCAATCAGTTAGAGCATTTTGAATTACAAGAATTTAACTGTTTAGTATTTATAATAAACGATTATCAACTTCCGAGTAACATATCTCTGTAAAAAAGCGGTCTTATATATATATATATATATATATATATATATATATATATATATATATATATATAATTTTAAGCATATCACTTATTGTGTTTCCTTAGTATGAGTTTTTTATTTAATTATTTGAAACCAAAAAATAATACTTGACAAGTGCATAAATGTTCCTCAGAAGTGCATCAAACTTTGAAAATTTTAATATTATCAATCATTTATTTTATCTATTGAAACAAAATTGACATAGGTTATGTCTTAAATATTAATCAAATGATTTATAGCATAAATATTCTCTCTTATTTTAAAGTAATATGAAAATTAATTCCACTGCTATTCAAAGCTGTATTTTTTCAAATCTGCATGAATTTGAATTCCACTATGTGCATAAACAATTCGTTTATTTCTAATGTCAGTCCTTCCTCTCATTTTTCATTGTGATAATTAGACAGATAAAAATAGGCGTTTATTATTACTTTTGGGGATATTTTGTATTTCAGCCCTGTAGTTGTTTTGAAGGTATAACTAATGCATGCACAAGTACACCAGACCAACCTAATGCGTGTTCATGTTTAGAGGTACAACCCTTCCAAGTCTACCGGTGCACCTACAACATGACAGCAGAGCGAAGTTTAAGCAATCAAAGTGTCTGGATGGTGTGGCCCGGTCCTCCTGAATTAGTTAGTAAATCATATAAGATTCCTGAAATAAGAGGTAAGTTATAACCTTAAGTAAGATTTTTTTAAAAGAAGACTCTTTTCACATTTTAATTAGAACAAAAAATAAACAACGCAAAATATGTCTTTGCTTTAAAAGTTATTTTAAAATTGTTTTTCATTTTTTATCAAATAATATGAATGCCTGTCTAGAATGATTTTAAAAAACTTCAATATTCATTGTAAAATTAGCTATGTGCATCAGACTATTAAAATTTACTTGAGAATTGTTTTCACCCTTATTTATATTTACCGATTTTGATAAAAAATAAAATAATGTTATCTTTTCTATTGCCTCTGATTTCTTTGTTTCAGCCGCCTGCCGTAAGTACCTCTTTATTAATAATATTAAATATCACTTTATTTACAACTTTATCTCTCCATTATTTTATTCCATCCTCACGTCATTATATATATATATCATGACTTCCTGACATCCATATATGTCTGTTAATTGTCACTAATTTACTTTGAGCCATATCAAACATTTTTTCGTGCTGTTTTCCCCTGCTGCTCTTCCGATCATTCCATTTGTCACACGATTTTCTAGTTTCTGTTTCCTCAGCACAGCCAAAACAAGACTGCTTCGTCTTTTCGTATTCTTTTCATGTGTGATCTTTTTCTTTTGGATTCTCGTAGCACTGTTTTGGTTGATATAATATTTTTTTTGCAGTCCATGATATTTCCAGAAATCCCCTTAGGAACCACATTCCTGTTTCCTCCTGTTTCTTTTGTAACTTTTATTTAAAATTATCCAGCCCTTGCATCCATTCATCAGAGTGGCTTCAATAAACCGCACCAGGTCTCTTCTTCTTTTGTGCATCGAGATGTGGTCATTGATAAGTACTTATTTCATTCCCTGGTGAGTCTTTTTTTCTTGGCCTATTCTTGGTGCAACTTCAGTGTAAGTTAAGTCCATCACTTGATATTAAAGTACCCAAGTATTTGAATTGATCACTTTGCTTGAGTTTATTTCCGTTCATATGGATGTTGATGGGCGGTCCCTTTTTTTAACTAAGGGTTCAATTCTAATCGTTCCATTTTGCTTCCTTTGTTAATGTTTGTTGCAAGTCTCTATTTTTTTCTGTAATTAATTCAAGTCCTGAAGCATAGGTTAATATATTTACATTGTGCCTTCCTACTGTTATTTCTAAATATCCCTCTACGTTTCGCGTGATTATTTCACTCTAGAGAGTAAATAGGTCCGGGGATAGCACATATCCTTGTCTGACGCCCCGCTTCCTTTCTTCTTGAAAAAGAGCTGATTTCTCTATCAACTCCCATTGCTGCTCTCAGTTAAGAGTACTTGCTTATGATGTCTTGTAGATAATATTTCATCTGTCTTCAACTGTGTGGCCAATGAAGCACATAAACTCTTTTTTTATACCTCTAGAGCTCGTTCGAAAACAGTTTGAAGGGTGAGGGTTGCGTTGTTGTAAGCTTCGGTTCCACAAATCCACACTGTTTCTCTGCTACTTCTGGATTTTGTTTCTGACTCTCATCATGAATATTCTTACAAGTAATTCGTTTATATGACTTGTGGCATTGATCACTTCCTGTTGTCCTTTATTATTATTATTATTATTATTATTATTATTATTATTATTATTATTATTATTATTATTATTATTATTATTATTATTATTATTATTATTATTATTATTACTACTACTATTAATATTTCTATTCTTACTGTTTTCAACATTATCAATATTTTTTAGGAGAGCCTTAGTATGTAGGCGCATATAAACAAACATTATTTAGTTTCATGTTTAGGCGCTTTGTATTTTGGCAATATAAATAAACAAGAAAAAGATTTTCTGAACGAATCTGATATCGTTTTCTCTTCTTTTATCAATTCGCTCATTTTTCCCTTCTTGCTGTGCAATTTAAGTGCCTTTGATTTTTTTTACTCAATTCTAAGATGTTTAAGTACAAGTTTATAACTTTTCTTACAGCACCGGATGATTACTTATTACATGAAATAAAATGGATACAAATAAAACTTTTATTATCTATTATTCTTTTCCTATATTATAAATATGCAGCCAAGATAGAATTGCTGAGTTTCCAGTCTTCGTTCAAAGAAAATGAAGATTTCCTTGTGGCAGGAGAGGATACAACAGTCATCCAATTCGAGGTGTCTGGGAATAACTCTGTCCACTCTTTTGATGGGAAAAATGGACCACAGTTCTACTTTACCACAACAGACATGGTGTCTCATGAGGCAAGTTATGTATAATGGAACGGACACTGCGTAAAAAGAAAAAAAAAGAGAGAAGAAATAGTGTTTTGCGCTTAGCGGATCAAAAACGATCAGTTTTATGAGCTGGATTTTTCCACAGATTGTAAATCACAACTACTGCATACCTATTTATGACATTGTAAGGTTAATAAATATTTTGGTTTCAAACATTTTTTAACTGTACACATATTGAGACGTCGAACAAGAAATCAAATACAATAGTGGGAAATAGCTTTATCGCAGTGTTGCTTGTTCTAGAAATAGTGAGAGATGTAAAGTAAAAAAGTTTTTGTTTACATGTTTACATACAATTGTTAAAACAATATATATATATATATATATATATATATATATATATATATATATCTCCATGTAAAATGCCATACCAATAGCAATGGAAATGCAGTAGCATACAAGGCAGTTAACTTTTTATGACATCTCAGGGTGCCTGGGCTTTGATCCCAGTACCGGATCATGTACAAAGCGAACAGGAGTCAATGACGCGTGCTCTTGTGAGATGAAAACCTCGAACAAATTCTGGCTCAGTTACACCAAAACAGCCACTCTCGATACCAGTAGAGCAACCGTTTACTTACTCTGGCCTGGCAAACCCGATCTTCGATCGGACAACTACACCTTTCCAGAAGTAAGAGGTTGGTCTTCTTTTAACTTGATTTTAAGTGCACTTGATAAAACTTAAATCATTTTTTAAAAGAGGGTTAAGGCTCAAGTAGATCGAGTAAATATTTCCTATTCATTGAGCTTTTTGGTCGGTATTGCCTGTTAGAATATGCTAATCTTAAAATTATTCTTCATCCTATTTTATTTATTGTACAGGAAAAATTCATTTCTTTTCCAGTTGTTTATTTCCATTATGTTAATTCTTTAAAAAACATCTGATACTCATTGATATTAAAAAAAAAAAAAAACTTTTTTACTAACATATCTCCTTTTCTAATTTAATCAGGATTGAGTTTTTCAATATAACACCATTCGATATGAGATGATATACATACAGTTCTTCAAACCTATACTTCCATTTTTTTTTAAATGAATGGTTTAAAAATATCCGCAATTTGTTGCCATCTCAAAACATGTTCTAATTTTGCTTTTTTTTTTTAGGAAAAATCAGTAATATTTCTTTTCGATCACAGCAATGTTGAATGGTTTGGTTATTGTCATCATTATTGTCTAAATGCGACTTTCCTCATTGACATGCGAAATCTTTATATCTCAATATAATTAGAATAAGCTGTAACGATTAATTCAAAGCATTTTATATCTGATTCTCATTTTTTTTTTACTAAATTTCGAGTTGAGCTTGAATGTCAGATATACATTAATAATTTATCTTCATTATCGTACATTTGGTCGCCTTGGAGGAAATAGCTTTCAAAGAACTCAAAGTTTGCTTTAAAGTAAAGATAGCGTATGAACTAGGAAATTTAAACCTTTTAAAAAGTACTTACCCTCAGTACAGTGCATAGAAATATTCAAAGTTTTTTGAAGATCCCATTCACATGATATGCTCCTATCATCTATAAAGTGGTTACTCTTTTCTTTCACTAATGACACTTCTGTTGTTACTGAATGAATAATTGATCTTTCTTCCCTTTACATCCAAAGCTAGCTTCGGTGTCACGGAGTATATCAAGTTATTCATCGGTGTGGGAATTATCTTTCTTTTGGCAACAGTCGCAGGTGTTGGTGTCACGTGCTACAATAGGACTGATACTTTGTCCTTAAAGAAATCCTGAAACAATGGAAATATGATGGACGTTTTGTCGTGATTTATACTTGAGACTATGAGAAATTCTTATAATGATCTTCAAAAATGAAAAAAAAATTGATAATGATGACTTAAATGTGAGACAAGGGGAAGGAGAAAGACTGAGTTTAGTAAGAATGATGAAAAAATAAGTAAAGCAGCACTACATAGTCATATATATCCTTGCTTTAATTTTATCGTTAAATGTATTTCTCTCTTCAACTTATTATTAGACCTAAACAAAAAGTTATATCAAATAAAGGCTACAATAACTGGATCAATAAATTAACAGATGAAAGTATGGAAATAATAATAATAATAATAATAATAATAATAATAATAATAATAATAATAATAATAATAATAATAATAATAATAATAATAATAATAATAATAATAATAATTATAATAATAATAATAATAATAATAATAATAATAATAATAATAATAATAATAATGATAATAATAACTTAATGCTGTGAAGGTTTACGTCGAACATTGAAGTAGACTGGAATTATAAAAACAAATCCTGGATCTAATTTTTGAAAGTTTTTACAATTTGAGATAACATTGAAAGTTCAATAACAAAAAAGTTAACTTTCCGTAATTTTTTTTTACAAGCCTGAAGATAAAGGATATATATCATTAATGAAAAGGGTCATTTAGATATTTCTCTTTTCTCCAAAGGAAGTGCAGAAGCAAGAAACATTAACACGTAAGTAAATGTATGTCCATAGCAATAACATATAGTTGTGTAATAAAACTACTTCTCCTGCATTATTAGATAATATGTTTCAACAATACTTAATTATACATTTTACACAAAGTCACAAATGTCTCTTAACTAAAACTTAGGTCCTCTTTACCAAGGTATATTTTAAGATAACCATCAGACCTTACAATTTTTTCGTAATCCATTTTTGTTTATCACAACAGCAGACACGGTCTTTTAGGATAAACAAATACACTAAGTAGGCCAATATTTTCAACATCGATAGGTACCTTACCTGATTAGAGTGAACTAAATTTTATCGAGTTTTTAAGCACTGTTTGTATATTGGCCTGTCGTGTACGAACCAATCAACTATTGGTTCACTTTTTTCTGTATTTTATCCATACCTTGTTATACATATCAATTTGATGTATAAATTATCATATCAGCCAGGGTCGAGTTCCTGCAATTGCTAGAACCCAGGTGGAGACGGAGCACAACAAAGAAACTGGAAAAACAACAGGAGGCAGATAATGAAATACAAAATTTACACACATCTCAGTCAAACTGATGCCACTTAAGTAGAGAGAGAGAGAGAGAGAGAGAGAGAGAGAGAGGGAGAGAGAGAGAGAGGGTGGGGAGAAAGAGAGAGTGAGAGAGAGAGTAAGCGACACAGAGTGGGAGAGTTGTGAATTGGAAGAAAAACATAAGAAGTAGGGAGAGAAAAGGGAAAGAAAAAAGAATGCTTTATAGAAGGATGTGGGATATTGATAGGAGAAAAAAATGAAGATTGGCCTAATAGGGTAAAAGAATGAGTGAGATGAAAAGATGCACAAAACGAGAAAGAAGGAGAAATTGGGTTTGGCGAGAACATGAAGCAAGGGTGGGTGAAGGGGAAAAGTGTGGCGGCAATAATTAGGTGATAGAATAGTGAGCTGTCAGTACGAGGTTTTAACACGTTGAAAGCGGGCCCTAATCTGTAACCGGGTAAATGTGATTTCCTTCAAGTAACTCTGATAAACTTGGCTTTAGAGGATCTTGACAGACTGGCTGTTAGTCAAAGCCACAACCCTAGCTACTCTTGTTAAGTCTCACAGGCAACAAGACAAAGCATCGTATCGTGTTAACCTTTACAATCTAAATGAATATTCAGATCCAGTCAAGCCTTTGCCAAGCCCATAAACCGGATGTCAAGCGATTAATATTCGGACGTTTTTACCTTTACACTAGTGGTCAACAACTTCTGGCGATTCTAGAACATCCATCTTGAAGTGATACAGAGCAGTCGCTAATATCTTTATCGCACTGATTTCATCATTTTGAATTTAGAAATTCACATGGATAGAGAAAATATACAGATAGAATTTTTTTTTCTTTTTTTAAATGCCAATTTAAACATCCAATCTAATTATGTAAGAACGTTTTTGGTTATGTAAGAACTAGAACATAACTAAATCAGTGGAGCTTGCAGCATTGAAGCCCTCTACTTTAATACCATCGTTTCTTTGTTTAATCTATCATTTTTAAACGAAAGTGGAGAAAAATAAAACTCTACACCTGCAGTGAAAAACGAATATAGGTTTATATATATATATATATATATATATATATATATATATATATATATATATATATATATATATATTTAACTCATTTAGCCAAGCTTTAAAAAACAAACTATAAATCGGACGCATCTCCCAAGCCCGACCTGGATCTAATGTTTCCTTAATCTACCTTTTTTTATCTTAATAACGGACATTTAGATCTTTTTCTCGTCCATTCTGTCCCCTTAACATTCTCTTGTTCTTTCATGCGTTCGTCTAACTATATCTATCTGTCTGCCTGGATGTTTTTCTGTCTGTCTTGTTCATTATGTCTTTATCTCTCTCAGTTTTTCTTTCTTTCTCTCTCTCTCTCTCTCTCTCTCTCTCTCTCTCTCTCTCTCCTTTCCCCACTGTTTCTTTCTTGTTCTCTCGTTCTGTCTCTGTCTCTGTCTGTGCGTGTGTGTGTCTCTCTCTTTATCTCTCTCTCTCTCTCTCTCTCTCTCTCTCTCTCTCTCTCTCTCTCTTTTAACTGATATAGGCAAGCTAAAACAAAAAACAATGAATAATCAGAATGATCTCCCGAGCCTGAGCCGGATCTAACATTTCCTAATTTGGTTTTTTTTCCCCTTATTAGCGGCGATTAAGATAATTTCCCCGGCCGTTCGGTCCTCTAAACATTTGCCTGTCCTTTTATCTGTTCGTCTATATCTGTCAGTCTGCCTCGCTGTCTGTTTTTTCTGGATCTCTCTCTCTCTCTCTCTCTCTCTCTCTCTCTATCTCTATCTCTCTCTCTCTCAATTATCTTCCACTACCTACTATGTGCTTCCAGATCTTTATAATCAGCATAGCTCTCTGTATCTCTTGCCTATTTTCCTTCTCCTTACATTTTTGTCACCCCCCGCCCCCCGCCCCCTGTCTATATAAGCAGCGCTGATGGTATGAAACAAGGGCATCCGTGAAAATGTATAAAGAACCTTCGAGCACGCCCTGTTGAATACAGAACGTATGGTGGTTAAAGGGCATGACAGATCGGTAGTTGATTTAAGAGTCTTATCTTTTCTCCTGCACCACGCCTGACGGGGATTCGAAGTTAAATATACAAAAAGATTTGAGGTTACCGTGTTCGCGCCACCAAACCACACTCTATCCCCTCCTTGCCTTACTGTCTCCCTGTTTCTGCCCATCTCTCCTTTTCTCCTCCCATCTCCTTTCACATCAGTGTAACTGACCGTCCCTCTCTCTCTCTCTCACTCTCTCTATGTATGTATATATATATATATATATATATATATATATCACTCTCTTTCTCCGTCGACACATGCCTATTCCATCAGTTTTTTTAAACATCTTTCGTCTCATTTGTCGGCTTCAAGCTAGATCTAAGTTTGTGGTTTTTTCCAACTCTATCATACCTTTACTTTCAAGGGGTGGCATTTTTCAATCCTAAGGTCTAGCTCCAGTCCCTATCGTTGTTTGACAATATTCTGTCTGTCTGTCTGTCTGTCTCTCTCTCTCACTCCCTATCTCAGCAGATAAACAAAACAATATCTTAAAAAATGTATGTATATAGAGAAAGAGTGAAAGAGAGACAAAGGGATATAGACATAAAGAGACATTGGCAGTGATAGAGAAACCATGGGAAAAGAAAGCAATTTGGTCGACAAAGATCCAGACAGACTTTTGACAAAGAGGCAAGGAGAGAAAAAAAAGAAAGAGACAGACATATAGATAGAAAGAGAGAGAGAAGGAGGATGAGAGAGGGAGAGAAAGAGACATATAAACAGCAAAAAAGACAGTTTAAAAGAGAAAGAAGCAGAAAGTCTTCTAAAAAAGAGACTGAGAGAGAAAGAAAGAGAGAGAGAGAGAGAGAGACACACACACACACACACACACTAAAAATCCGATAGAAAATTGAATCCCAATGTATTTTTTTGTTTTTCTTTTCTTCGATTTTTTTTTCGAGAAACATTGTTAACACGTACTTATACCCATACATTAAAATGACATTGTTGAAAAATACAATTATTATGAAAAGCTCCAGTTTAAACAAGAGATGATACAAAAACTAACCTAAAAACTATCATCGTTGAGGATAAACGTACGTAAATAATGATATCGAAGAGAGTTGATAGATTTGTAAACTTTATTAAAATCAAAATCTCTAAAAAATGAAAGAGGTCAGAATGAATTGTTAAGACAAAGAAAGTGACAGACTTTTGACAAAAAGGCTAATAGAGAGACAGATAAGAAGAGGGTGAGAGACAGATATAGAGAATAAGACCGAGAAACAGGTAGCTAGAAATAGGGAGAAAAAGGGAGATTGAGAGAAAGAGAGACAAACATACAGACAGAGAGACAGAGATGAAAAAATACAATTAGGCAGGCTCAAAGACACATTTTGATAAAAAGGCTGAGAGAGAAAGAGGAGAGAGAAAGAGTGAGAGGGATAAATAAAAAAAGACAATTTGGTGACCAAAGAGCCCGACAGACATTTGAGAAAGAGGCATAAAGAGAGAGGCAGGGAGGGAGAGAGAAACAGAAAGAGGCAGATAAAAAGGGAGAGAAAAAGGAGAGAGAGCGGGACAGGGGCAAAAAACAATGAGAGAGAGACAGAGAGAGACAGAGAGAGAGAGAGAGAGAGAGAGAGAGAGAGAGAGAGAGAGAGAGAGAGAGAGCGACACTGAGTACAAAAATTAATTAAAACATTGAACCCCAAAACAGCTTTATTAGGAATACCCTGCATTAATTTTTTTTTTTACTAAATACGATTTTATGTTGAGATACATTATAAAGACATAATTATAAATTTACATCAAAATGACATTACTAATTAAAAAATTACATTTTTTTAAACAATTTAAGATTAAAAAGAGATGACAAAATTAAATTATATCCCGATTAGAATTAAAGAGAAATTTAAAAAATGGATGAATAGTTTAGAGATTTATATTTTTTTTGATGTTTTAAATCATTAAAAAATGGAAATATGTTATAAAGAATTTAATTAAAATCTTCGAACGATTATGATCACTGTGATGATGATGATGATGATGATGATGATGCTGATGATGATGATGATGATGATGATGATGATGATATTGATGATGAGTATGATTAAAAAATCTAAAAAGTATAATAATAACAATAATAATAATAGTAATAATAATAATAATAATAATAATAATAATAATAATAATAATAATAATAATAATAATAATAATAATAATAATAATAATAATAATAATAATAACAACATCAACAATAACAACATCAACAAAAACATCAACAATAAAAAGAACAACATCAACAACATTAACAACAACAAAAGCAACAATAACATTAACAACAACAACAATACTTTACACCCGGTAGGTATTCTGAATTTTGAGTAGAAGTTGCGGTCGGTCTTATGTTGCAACCAGAGTAAACTCAAAATATGAACAAAGATCTGTACGTTAATTAGAACGTGAGCACTCTAGCTTTTCTCCCCAGTGCTCTAGCAACTGAACCTTTATGGCAGTCTTTTTGCGGATCTGACCTTAATAAACTATTGTCAACGAAGCATGATTCTTTTTTTATTTAAAGAGCTTAGACTTTCAATAGAGAAAGCTGTTAACAATCAAGTTACTTAGGTAATATTAAATTACTTGTGTAAAAGAGAGCGTAGACATTAGATACCTTATAATTAACAAATATGAAATGATTTAAACATGATAAAATGAACCGCCACATGCTTCTATTAATTGTTTACAAATCATGCTAGCCTTTACTTAACCGCTAAAAGATTGTGTATCTCTTGTTGAAATAAACATCCTGATAGCCCTCAACGTCTTGTATTTGTTTTATTGCAGCAAATCACGCGTGCAAACTGTTTTCTGAAACCTTTAGCGCATGAGAAATATATGTAGAAGTTGGAAGCGTTGTTGAGGTAGATGATCGCTGCAAATGTGAGACATATATTCGACGATATTATCGTGCCGAGATGGCAGAATAAGATGGATCCTTCCTCCAAGATCGCGCCGAAAACTAAGAGGATAAATGCCACAGGAAATGTAAAAACCGCAAAGCAAACGACCGTTACGAACATCATTCGGGTCAATTGAGTCTCCATGGTGACAGAGCGTTGAGAATTCTGCTCTGATAGTGGAGCCATGTTTTTCCTACGTCGAACGTGATAAGCGGTGAGGATTGTGAAAATGATAATTAAAACACCAGGTATAATTATATAGATCAATGAGCTAAGAAAAGAGTTCGCCACCATTAGTTCAATGCTTTTAGATTTATCATAAAAGAAGCAGAGGTAAGTCAGGGGAAAAGGAACTAAGCTCACGATGAAGGCAACACCGACACTGAGAAAAGTGGCCCGTGTCGTGTAGAGTCTGGACTTCTGGAAAGGATATCGAACCGACACGAATCTCTCCACACAGATCAACACCAGAATCCAGTGGGAAAAAATCTGGAATAAACCGCTGACAGAAATACACATCATATCGAATGATGTGAGAGAATCGGCATCGACGGCGAATCTGTAAATCGTCGAGCTGGCGAGTATAAGAGCTGCAAAGTCCGAGATCGCCAGAAAACTTATGTACCGCTTAGTAGGACTGACCGCCATGCTGGACAAGGTGACCAAAGCAAAGACACTTCCGGGTAGCCCGAAAAACAGGGCGATGGAGAATATGGTGTTCACTTGAATCTTAGTCGCTGTAATCAGGGCCCTGATCAGGCGTATCTCTTCTTCGGAAGGTAGTGGGCAGCGTCCAACGAGGGTACCGTTCTTGTCCAGAAATGGCAGAATGGAATTGTTTCCAAGAAATGGAGTCTGGTTTAGGTTTGGGATAAAAGTCAAGTTATTATTGACGTACCCAGCTGTAGAAACCCCAGGACTAGCGATATCATATGGTCCCCAGGTTGAAGAGGTCGTTAACTTCATGGTGCATGAAGCTCTTTTGGGATCTTTTCGCCTCTTGCTTGGAGAGTGTGGATCAAACCGAAAGTTTTACCAGCACGAACAAACCTTTCGAAAGAATGTCTATCAAGTGGTTAATAAAGTCGGTAGAAAATTTTGAAAAAAAGTGTCACTTTGAAAATAATTATCAATGAAATAAAATAAAGCTAATAAATATGCCTAGAACATCTGTTAACGTGACGATTTCACTTCAAACACAAGATATGATGTTGTAACAAGTGTGAGAGAGTGTTAAAATAATGCACTGGACACCACAGTGACATATGTAATGTTATACCGGCGAACTGTGCATTCTGGCCCATGCTACGGGAGAAACTGGTGACAAAACTGAAGTTCAATTTGTTTTATCCCACTCAGGGCGGCCACATAGAGCAAGTCGTTTAATTTACGTCCGCGTAAGTGCGCTCTACTGGGTAGTAAAACTAAACCAATGCTCTTATGAAAACAGTCGCGCATACACAATGAGCTATCTGTAGTAAGGAGCGGCACTGAAGCTGTCGGGAAATTATCTACACTCTTTCCAAATTCCAACAGCCGTCTCCTCATTTTGTATGAGTCAAGCAATGTATTTCTCATTGAAAATGCCAGCCATGAGAAAACTACTATCAGTTTTAGTTCTGTTATTTCTAGTTCATCCTGTTGTGATATCCTTTGTTTGCATGTTTCTAATCCTTTTTATTCTATGAATGAAAGATGTATCGTTAATTCGAGGCAGTAGAGGAAAACTATTCTAATTGACCTTTCTAAGTTTTACAAGAGAAGGAAAAACTTTCTCATTTCAATAAAATATTATGTTAGAATCCGTAACGCACATATAATGTAAAACAATGAAGTTCTATTTGTATTACAAATCTATTTTCCCTTTAATCTGTTTTTTTTTTCCTCTTTTTTTTTTTTTTTTTTTCTTTTTTTTTTGCAATCGGATGATTTTATTAGATAGAATAATTTTCTTCTGAAAAATAGTGAGTGGAAAAAATTAACATGTATTTAATGTGTGTTAATTTTTAAATGTCACATTGAATACTCTTCCTCTCAGTAAAAAAGCCAATTCAAATGCCGCAAGATAAATTTAGAAACACGTTAGAATACTAACTAGCATTAAATTTTCGTACAAATTAAAGCAACTAGTGACTGAAAGCGTGCAATTGATATTATCTGGTTAGTTATTACTGTTGACTCATATAAAGAACCATGAAAATGAAACCCAACTGACTTATTTCAGTTAATAACATAAATAAGAAATCTTTCTTCTGTTTTATTCAGAATGAACAAATTAAACAAAAACACTGGAACAAATTCTTAAAATCAAAAACTAAAAAAAAATCGGGGTTCCTGATTATTCCAATAATTTGCACATCAACTTCTTATGAATACAAACAAAGAGTACCGGTATACTAATGTTACAGTATAAGGAAAAAAAATATAATTCCGATACCCTGTGTATGTTAAGCTAATCAATTTGTAATTATGCAAACAATGAAAATGTTTAATACTTTAAAAAATGAAAATTACGATATTTAAAGGTTTTCGAGTAAACCAATTTACACTATGCTTTGTTCATCACTAGTGAATTTTACGACACATTTCTCTCATGCTCAACAGATATGTTTACAATATATACTTGTCTTCTCCGGCACCACACACGTATTTTAACCTTTATGTCATTTATTTAAGTATATATATAAAGAGTAAAAGCATCCCATGAGGTACTTAAAAATAGTTTTATGCAAATTCTCTACGAACAAAATTGAGAGTAAAAGTATTCCACATGGTATTTAGAAAAGTTGTATGCAATTTATCTACAAAAAGTTGACAGGAAAAGTAGTCTGTGTGGTACTTAAAATAGTTTTAATTTATAAGCTGTTATTACAATGGGGAAAAAATTATTATAACCTGCACACTTAGAATAGTTTTCTTCAGTTTCATATTCTAAAAGAGAGTACAACTATGGTAAGTAGCACACTTATAATTCTTTTTTTAAAAGCAAACATAAAAGGCAAAGATATAATACGTTTTTTGAAAAGGGTGTAACTCTTTTAATTATAAAGCTACAGCTCCAATATTTTTTACACAGGTTGCGCCCCTTTACGTTTAACATAACAGAATATCTTAATATTGACCGAAATTTCAGTAAGAATATTTTTCCTCTACATTTTGTAATTCTCTGGTTGCAGATCCACTTTTGTAATTTTGATTTGATACATAGTACAGCTCTTAGAAGTTTTTAATTCTGCAATTTTCACGGAGAAAGAAGTAACTAGGAGCTCAATGATTTTCTGAGTAGTTAAGACACTATAACACTAAGTCAGTGATGTATGTAGAACATTTTTTTTTGTAAAATGTAAGATAAAATCTTGTAATTCTCAGCGCTTCCGAGAGGACCAAGTCATAGTGTTGTATGGATTTTGCTTTCGCTCTCACCGAATACCTGGGGATTTGATTTCTTGGTTTAACTGATTGGTAGATCGATTGATTGATTGGCTGATTTTATCGAGTTATTGATTACTTGATTGAGTGAATATGCGGATAGATTGCAATTATTATTTTTTTTAATTGTTTTAAGTGATTAACTGGATGCAAAAGAAACTTAAAAAGCTTTTATTTTGCATCAGTTTAACGATTTGTACGTTTTTATGGAATTACTTAAAATAAATATAAGCACAAATTTCAAAGAAAAGAGAAATAAACGATTTACAGAACCACGTTTCTAATTCAGTGCTCGCTATTTCGAAATATTTCGATTTTTTTTTTTCGAATAAGAGTTTCAGCATAAGTACAGTTTATACAGGGAGAATTCAACAGGAACCGATGGCGTACCTTAAAGGATAGTGGGTCCTCTTGGTCACAATTGTATGAAAGGTTTCGAATGTCCTGCTATCGACCCAATAACTCTCGATGGCATACTGGATAGTGAATATAAGCAAATTTTGAATTGAAGATATCCAAACATCTCCACGGTAAAACTTTTTTGACCGTCTGTATAGCCGACAAAACTCTAGTAGACCGAAAGACCTTATCAGGCTATTTGGTAGTTCCGCGATAGTTTGTAGCTTCCCAAACACATCTCCATAGAATACAAATGATGTAAGCGTCCTTATTTTAGCCTTTGAGACTTCATGCAATGAGGAGTAACAAAAGCTTATTTGTGATAAAGAAAACAAGTGGGTGCGTCATTGCAATTAGGAAACGTATAAATTAATTTGTGAAATCTTAAAACCAAGAGAAACTTTCTCAAATGATGCAAAAATAGAAATTTACAAGGTTTTCAAATATTTGTTAATCATATTGACAGGTTCTAAACGCTATGCCTTCATACAAATGTAAGTATTTAACAAAGACCTTACAATCTCTTCCTGTTTATCGATAAAGTTAGTATTGCACAACGATATTACATTCCCTTAAAGTCTATAAACATTTTTGATATTTCACAAAAATCTTTCAAATCCCCAGTGCCTAATATTTGCCCTTCATATTTGACAAAGACCTTATAATCAATTAATGTCTACAATGAAGTTAATATTTCACAAATAAGGCGCACAACGATATTACAATCCCTTAAAGTCTATAAACATTTTTGATATTTCACAAAAATCTTTCAAATCCCCAGTGCCTAATATTTGCCCTTCATATTTGACAAAGACCTATAATCCCTTAATGTCTACAATGAAGTTAATATTTCACAAATAAGGAGCTTACAATCCTTTAGTGCTGCAACAAATAAACTGCGCATCTCCACAACGCCAAAAGAGCGAAAGTCACAATCAAACTCTTTTTAACAACTATTTTCTTATAAGTAACTAAATCATTACTCATTACCGTATTATTCAACTTTAAAAAAACAATTATCGACTCATGTTTGATGTAAAAAGGATATGTTTTTAATAATAGCCAATACAACTACAACTGTTACTACTACAACTACTACTACTACTACTACTACTACTACTACTACTACTACTACTACTACTACTACTACTACTACTACTACTACTACTACAACTATTACTACTACAATTTACACCACCACTACACATACTACTACTACTACTACTACTACTTCTACTACTACTACTACTACTACTACTACTACTCCTACTACTACTACTACTACTACTATTACTACTAGTACTACTACTACTACTACTACTACTACTACTACTGCCACTACTCGTATTACTACTACTAGTACTACTAGTACTACTACTACTACTTAAACCACTACTACTACTACTACTACTACTACTACTACTACTACTACTACTACTACTACTACTACTACTACTACTACTACTACTACTACTACTATTACTACTGCTGCTGCAACTGCTGCTACTGCTACTGCTATTGCTACGGTCGTTGGTAGACCTACTGAATGTGCAACTGCTACTGCTACTACTAATGCTATTTCTACTGCTATTGCTACTGCTACTGCTACTTCTAATGGTACTTCTACTACTATTACTTCTGCTTCTACTGCTACTACAACTACTACTACTACTACTACTACTACTACTACTACTACTACTGCTGCTACTACTACTACTACTACTGCTGCTGCTACTGCTACTGCTATTGCTGCTACAATTTACTGCACCACTACTACTGCTACTACTACTACTACTACTACTACTACTACTACTACTACTACTACTACTACTACTACTACTACTACTACTACCACTCCTACTACTCCTACTACTACTACTACTACTACTACTACTACTACTACTACTACTACTACTACTACTACTACTGCCACTACTCGTATTACTACTACTACTACAACTACTACTAATACTACAACTACTTCTGCTGCTGCTGCTGCTGCTATTGCTATCACTGTTGATACTTCTGCTACTTCTGCTACTGTTACCGCTACTGCTGGTAATGCTACGGTTGCTACTTCAATTGGTACTGCTATTGCTAAGGTTGTTGCTACAGCTACTGCTACTGCAACTACTACTGCCACTGCTAATGTTTCTGCTGCTGCTACTTCTACTGCTACTGGTAATACTACTGCTACAACTGCTACTACTACTACTACTACTACTACTACTACTACTACTACTACTACTACTTCTACTACTACTACTACTGCTCCTATTACTCCTACTTCTACTACTACTACTACTACTTCTACTACTACTACTATTACTACTACTACTACTACCAATACTACTACTACTACTACTTCTACTACTACTGCTGCTACTACTACTACTACTACTACTACTACTACTACTACTACTACTACCACTACTACTACTACTACTACTACTACTACTACTACTAATACTACTACTGCTTCTGCTACTTCTACTTTTACTCCCACTGCTACTGCTACTGCCACTTCCACTGCTACTGCTACTGCTACTGCTACTGCTACTGCTACTGCTACTACTACTACTACTACTACTACTACTACTACTACTACTACTGCTACTACTACTACTACTACTACACTACTACTATCACTGCTGGTGCTACTGGTACTGCTATTGCTACTGCTATTGCCACTGCTACTGCTACTGCTACAGCTACAGCTGCTGCTACTTCTACTGCTACTGCTACTACTACTACTACAACTGCTAAAACTGCTACTACTGCTGCTACTACTACTACTACTACTGCTACTACTACTACTACTAATACCACTACCACTACTACAACTGCTACTACTACAGTAACTACTACTACTACTACTACTACTACTACTACTACTACTACTACTACTACTACTACTACTACTACTATTACTACTACTACTACTACACTACTAATACCACGCTACTGCTACCGCTACTGCTATAGCTACTGCTACTGCTGCTGATACTGCTGCTACAACTTTTACTCCTAATGCTATTACTATTTTTACTACTACTACTACTACTACTACATGATGGACAACATGGCTGACACCTGTTGACACCGAGCGAAAGCTCGGTGGATAGTCTATTCCCAATTGTATTCTTGTGGATATTATTAATTCACTGTGGATCTGTTCTTCAGATCTTTTAATGAAAACCTGAAAAAGATCGCAGAGCAGAGGGATCAGTGGAGGATACTATGCACAGGAATACAAAAGGCAGCCGAGGCGTTGCAGTCTGACGACTACGATGCGGAACGGCGATAAGTCAAGTAAGTCAAGTCACTACTACTACTACTACTACTACTCCTACTACTACCACTACTACTACACTACTAATACTACTACTACTACTACTACTACTACTAACTACTACTACTAGTGCAATGCTACTGCTATAACTTCTGCTTCTACTACTACTACTACTACTACTACTACTACTACTACTACTACTACTACTACTACTACTACTACTACTACTACTACTACTACTACTACTACTACTTCTACTACTACTACTACTACACTACTATTACCACTGCTACTGCTACTGCTACTGCTATTGCTACTGCTACTGCTGCTGCTACTGCTGCTACTACTTCTACTGCTACTGCTATAACTACTACTATTACTAGTACTACTACTACTACTACTATTACAACTACTACTACTACCACTACTACTACTACTACTACTACTACTACTACTACTACTACTACTACTACTACTACTATTACTACTACTATTACTACTACCACTACTACTACTACTAGTACTACTACTACTATTACTCTCACTATTACTAGTACTACTAGTACTACTACTACTACTACTACTACTACTACTACTACTACTGCTCCTATTACTCCTACTTCTACTCCTCCTCCTCCTCCTCCTCCTCCTCCTCCTCCTCCTACTACTACTACTACTACTACTACTACTACTACTACTACTACTACTACTACTACTACTACTACTACTACTACTATTACTTCTTCTGCTGCTGCTGTTGCTAGTGCTACCACTGTTGCTTCTTCTGCTCCTTCTGCTACTGTTATCGCTACTGCTGCTACTGCTACGGTTACTTCTTCTATTGGTACTGCTATTGCTTCGTTTTCTGCTACAGTTACTGCTACTGCAACTGCTACTGCTACTGCTACTGCTACTGCTACTGCTACTGTTATTGCTGCTGCTACTTCTACTACTACTACTACTACTACTACTACTACTACTACTACTACTACTACTACTACTACTACTACTACTACTGCTGATTCTACTATTACTACTACTACTGTTACTATTACTACTACTACTACTATTACTACTACTACTACTACCACTGCTACTGCTACTGGTACTGCTACTGCTATTGCTACTTCCATTGCTACTGCTACTGCTACTGCTACTTCTACTGCTACTGTTTTTGCTACTGCTACTGCTGCTGCTGCTGCTGCTACTGCTGCTGCTACTTCTACTGCTACTGCTATTACTACCATACTACTACTACTACTACTACTACTACTACTACTACTACTACTACTACTACTACTACTACTACTACTACTACTACTACTACTATCACTAATACTCATACTACTACTACTTCTACTACTACTACTACTACTGCTACTACTACTACTACTACTACTACTACTACTACTACTACTACTACTACTACTACTACTACTAATTTTATATAATTTTTTAAATGAAAAGATTACATATGTAAAATGGGAGAGAACACCTAGCTTATCTCACTCACAAATTTAATCGTTGGCGGTATTTTTTTGCATTTCAACGTGAACTGCTTCAGGAACCACACAGACGAGGCGACTTCTAACTGTAGCTGGAGTGACTTCTATTACTAGGTTCTTTGTACACTTCAGATAGATCATTTTTCTATCAGTGTTTTTTTCTTCAACAATTCGTAGAAGATCATTCAATCAACGTTTTCTTTTTCATTCTTACATTTCATATTTTTTATTATCTATGTGGTTTATAAAGAAATATATTATTGTTTTTCTTCATGTCTTAGATTAACATTATTTATTTTAATTTTATCTATATTTTGCAGATCAACATTTTCATCAAATGTTATCCTAACATTAACTTAAAGAAAAACGACTTATGAACTTTTATCTATTAATTATTTGGTCAGTCTTTAATAATTTTTTATAAAGTTTTATACAATCCTTAATTTGAGGGAACAAGAATTTTGCAATATCTTTTTTTGCCTTTACTTTGTCGGATAACAGATTTGTCCAAAAATTTTCATTCAAAAGTCAAAATTTCATTTTTTTAAATCAAGTCTACCTTATTGTAAATTTTTAGGAGAGCATCTTATGATGTTTTTTTTTTTTAATTTTTTTATTCGCAGACGAACTTTCCACCGATTTTTATTCTTTCTTTTATTTTGTAGGTTTTATGCTTGTTGAATATTCTACATTTTCTTACAAAAAAAAAAAAAAAGAAAAATAAAGACGTGTTTCACTATATTGATACTCAAGTATTACAAAGATTTCAAAACATAAAATTATGAAGTTATCAAATAGTATAAGTAAGTATTTACAAAATATATGCTTGTAGAAAATGTCAAGGTTAAAGATATGATTTACGAGCTAGATCATTCTTATGTTGTGATCGTTCTTTTTCACTTTAGAGGACAAAGTATAACAAAAGACTTAGTGTATGTAGGTCTTTCACCATACAAGGTTTAAAAAGAGACAGGCACACCACTTTATAACTACGGGACTAAAAAAAGAAACAACACAAGTATAGATTAAACATAAAAACGTTTCGCCTTTATTGTGGCTTCATCAGAGTGTGTAGGAAAAAATTGACTTCAACAAGTTATACAAAACATTGGGAGAGCTGGGCTCAGACGGGACAAATGATTGGTTGGGGGAGGGGCAGTGCGCAGAATGCTTCAAGGTTCAGTGCAATGGCTAGAGATGGTGATGGCAGAGGGCGTGACCTCGTTGATATGAGGGTAAGATAAGGCTGGAGCGCGTGTTTGGAATAAAATATTAGGGTTAGCCTCCAAGTGTGGTATTTTTGCTTTTCTATTTGGATTTTTCACCATACAGACAGAGACAGTCAGACAGACAGATAGACAAAACCCAAAAAATCAACAAATCAGGATATTACTATTGGTTTAGGCAGGGGAACGGCATTTTACACCACAGCCAGACTTGCAGTTTAAACATATGGATTTATTTTACTTTTGGGCAACTATTGGATCTGGAACATTTTGTACGTTTGGGGTAAAGAGAGGAGATAACAATAGAGAGAGAAAAAGATAAAGAGAGAGTTTCTCCATCTTTTACTTCAGATTTACTGAAGTAAAGATAATTTACGAATAATTAAAAGTATGAGGGTGATATCACAGAGTAGAATCAATTATACTTGTTCTTCTAAAACAATTGTTTCCATTTTTTTATAAAAAAACAAAACAAATGACGTTTCGTGTGTGGACAGACATCCATCTCCGAATATATTCTCTCCGAGAACTATGCCTCAAGCAAAGTCTTCTTTTTTCCTGGTGCTATTCTTGGTAGCTTTCTTCTCTTCTTCCCTGGCCGCTCCTATTTATACGCTTACTTTTGGTCCTGGAGCTTGTTCCACTGAAGCTACCAGCACAACTAGGTCTGATATGTCTGCTACAGATGTTGCCGGCGTCATTGCGCTCGTTGCTAATATCATTGCTGCCGTCGCTATGTTTGGCTACACATCGACAAACGCAGTTGTCAATTTTAATGAATAGATGGCAAAATAAAAGTGTGTTTTACAAAAACAAATGTGGCACGCACTGTGGTAAATATTTCTTATCGGATTATAGACTGCCAACAAATTATATATCCATATGCAACATTCTGGAACTCATTGTTTCTTATCGTAAAAAGAAATTTGCAGGAAACAAAAAGTTGTAAGTAGCAAAGTATGTCAAATTTTAATTAACTAAGATCTATATGTCATTTTTTATGTATTAATTTACTTTCTAATGTTCAAAATGTGGTACAAATTTCAAGTCAGTGCACATGTTAGTTTTTGTGTTACATCTGTTTAAAATCTTTAAACTTCAATTTCTCGAAAAGTGTCGTGCATCACATACAACCCTCTGGTTATAAACCCTCGATAATTGTATGCATTTCTTCAGAATGAATTAAACGAGGACATGACAAACATTCTACAAAGACTTAACTTCAATGGCTTTGGTAAATAAACGTATCCTTGTAATATAAGTATAACTGAGTTATTAAATACAAAAATAGCAATGGACCGTTGGTATAACGTTAATTCTTTTGTCAACTAAAAGCAATAAAATTTCCTTGATTTATTAACGTTGTTTTCTATACAATTGTATAATCGCTGCTTGCGAATATTTAATTAAGAAAAAAGAAACAAAAACACAACAACAACAACAAAAAGATCAATGAACAAACAAACAAAAATCAAACGTAGAAGTTTTTGGGTTATGCAAGCCCATCAATGATTCAAGTAAATCGGCATTTTTATAATTATGTTTCTCAACTCACATTTGAAATTTGAGTTGACATTTTTACTAGCGTGTTATTACATGTGCCTTCCCCATGTTTAAATTTTAAGATTTGTTTGAAAAAAAATATTTTTTTTTCACTTTATCACATTTTTAAACTTCCAATATACAGTCTGTCGTAGCGTATTTATGGAGGAGAAAAAATATCAACTTTGGACTGAAAATAATTCTTTTTAATTTAAAAGATTTTTATTGATTTCGTTTTGACAATGATGGTTTAAACAAAGGAACGATGGTTTTAAATCAAATGATATTGAACCAGGCATCTTCAACTAAAATAATTATGTTTTACATTTTACATTAAGGAAAGCTAGTTAGGAAATTAGACCGTTCATCAACATATCATATTATACGCATGATTGTTTTGCTTTGTTGTTTTTTTTTAATTATAATATTCACACAGTTTTTACCTGTTTATATTCACCATCTGCTATAAATCTCTAAAATGTAAGTGATGAAATCAGTACTACGAATAGTATAGTAGCGACAGCTCTGAACCAGATCCAGATGGACGTGCCTGACGCTCCAGAAGTGTGGAGACAGCTAAGATTGAGATAGAGAGGTTCGAGTTTCTGACCTAAAATGCGACCGTGTGCTTGGCTTAGGCTTGGTCTAAACTTAATATTCTTTTAGATTATTGACGTTAAAAGGACATCATGTATTTTCTTGTTACCCCTGATCCTTAACAACAGCTGCACGGGCTGCGGCTTTTAGAGACCAATCGCATAGAATGGGAGCAGGATCCTAACCTACAATCTGTCTATTTATATCCCAAAGTAGTGAATACTTTTACTGTATTCTGAAATAAATGTTATAAATTTCTTTGAAGCTAAATTGATCATTGTCACTAGGATGAAACTGCACTTTATTTTAGGCTTCCTTTTCACATGGTAACCTCGACATTTTTTGTTTCCGCCAACCTCTTACCCTTTCACCCACACTTGCTTCGTCCTCTCTCTCACTCTCTCTCTCTCACACACTCTCACACTCTCTGTTTGTGGGTTTCAATCCTTTTCATCTCTTTCTGTATATCTATCTATCTCTCTCCGGCATTAAAAAGGTACCAATTTGACTAAACACTGTATTCTGTGATGTGTCTAAATTTTGGATCCATCTTCTGCCTTTTGTTGATTTTCCAAGATTTCTTTCCCATGCTTCTTCTCCAACTGGGTTTCAAGGTACACGGCCCTGGCTGATGAGAAAATTAAATTTATTATCAATTTATAATGCATAACACCGTATGAGTTTGATCTTTCACATTTAATCCTAAATCAGTAGTGAGAAAATTGATAAGATAGATTGATCGTCAACGAACTTGTAAATAATAAACAGCTCATTCTTTGTTTACTCTGATCGTATAAAATACATAGTAGAGGTGAAAATTATTCTACAACGATATGGACCCACATATTGTATTTGTTTATTCTGAATTCTGGGTTTTAATTTGATAAAATATTAATAATTTACACAATATATTGAGGTTAGATGTAATTGAAAACAAATACGGTTTTGTATTGCATATGTATATTAATAAAAAAAAATATAACGGAATCTTAGTGTTATTGACATACATTCTATCATCCATTTTTCTAATCTTTTCATCAGCAGTACCTTAGAGAAAGGCATAAACAGGTAAAAAATCTTTAATTAGAAACTAATTGTGCCTTAATACCCAGGAGAGGAATGAGGGAAAGAACTGAAAATGCGATGTTATTTTTATCAAAGATTTTATAAATTACTTCATCAATCAACATAAACTTAAAGAGCGTTGTCGTAAAAAATATCATTTTTTTTCATTTTAATTTCACTGTTTTCAATGATCTCTCTCTCTCTCTCTCTCTCTCTCTCTCTCTCTCTCTCTCTCTCTCTCTCTCTCTATCTCTCTCTCTCTCTTTCTCTCCCCCTCTCTCTCTCTTTTCTCTCTCTATGTGTGTGTGTGTATTTGATACGAAATGATTGAATAAAAAAATACTTACAATTTGTTCTGTTATTTTTTTATCATAAAAGTGTTCTTCAACTTGTCAGTTAAGCTTTATATATATATATATATATATATATATATATATATATATATATATCTATATATATATATATATTAAATCGATGGAAGTTCTATCTCTGTTGCACCCCCAAATCTAAATTATTCTCCCGCTCACCCACCTCGTTCTCTCTCTCTCTCCCTCTTCTTTTTCTCCCCTCTCTCTCTAATCTCTCTCTCTCTCTCTCTCTCTCGCTCTCTTTCTCTACTTCCTCTCTTAATATGTATGTATGTATGCATATATTTTCATCATTCTTCCCATGTCCCCACTATTAATTTAAATATTGATAGAGTTAAAAAAAACTAGATTTTTTTGTCTGTTTGGTCAGTGAAAAACATACCAGCATATTGTTGTACACGACAAGAACACCTGTAAGTGTTGCCAAAAAAGAAAAGACAACTCCTACACCGATAAATATCTTCCGGTACACAGTGTAGTAACGACGCAAGCCATGAATAGCTTTTTAGATGCTTTAGGTTCCTGAATAAAATGAATATAAAAAATAAACATTAATGAATGATAATAAATTAATTAGTGAAAAGAAACGAAGCAATAGACTTGTAGCATGATTATATTGTATTAACGGGGGATCTTGAAGAAATATAAAAAAACCAACCTCTAATTAGAAAGAATTTTCATATTAAAATCTAGATCACTAGTAAATGTTGACTGCCATCAACCGGTTCAATGATATTTGGAATGCTTTTTTTAATAATAAGGACAGCGGTTTAACAATATTTAAATAAAAATGTCGCAAGAAGCAAAGATATGCTTGAGATTATTGAGATTCAATTATTATTTTTTCTCTTGAAAATAAACAGTTCCATTTTTTTTGGATCATGAATTCAAATTTACAATAAAATAATAATTATAAAATAAAAACGAGAATCATGCCCTCCAACGAAAATCTCCTGAAAGATGGGTAATGTATAATTTGTTGATTTATTAAGTCACAAATTTTTTATACCTTTACATATGAAAATAATTTTACGTGGACTAAATTTGCACATCACTTTGTACTGGTGACAATTGTTTTGAAATGTTTTTTTTTTCTATCGTGCTGGCACTAAATTATTTCGTAGTAGTAAAACAGCAGAATTAAAAGTAACTCATTATTTGATCTTTCAACATAAATAATAAGAAGCAAGTAATTTTTTTAATAAACTCATACTCATAAATTAATTCAATGATTGGAAAGAATAAAAACAAAACCAAACCAAAAGTCCCTTTTGGTAAGCAATCTCAATTTAATTTGTGTAATTTAAGCATGATAAAAACATGCAGTGGCCTATTCTTGTTTGCAAGAGCGATGCAATCAGTTTTGATCGTAATGGTAATATTCAGTTAACCAAGCTGACTGTTATCATGGTGATGAAGTTTTTAACACAAAACTCTTGACGATTGTGGTGAAGTTGGTTGTGTTAATAATAATGCTTGTCATAATGCTTGTGAAAACAATATCACCAGCTCTTGCGATGCCTTGTATGGTCATAATATTAATAACAATGATAACAAAGACGGCGATAAAGGTTGAAAAAACGATATAATACATGAGGGGAAGAAACTAAGGGCATTTGTAACTTTTAGAGGTTAATCTGTAGATTTAACATACTGTAGTGACAGAATTAAGAAAAAAGGTTGAAGAAGTTTAAAAACGAGTTACAGTTTTTAAATTAATACTACAGAAGGTACTTACGGCAGGCAGCTGAAACAAAGATGTCAGAGATAATAGAGTAGATTGTTAGCTCAATCGTTTCATTATATTTTAATGGTAGCTGTTAGAGAAAAGATACGTTTTGAATTGAATTTTGCTCAAGTTTTTTTAATGGGTGGTAATATACATATATCTATGTAATTTTTTACAATACTATTTTATTGTGAACGAGTTTAAACTCCTTTCACTTGTTTTGCAAAAAAAGACTAAATATTTTTGAAATTCATATGGTTCTATAATAAGTTTTTTTTCATATTTTCGATGTAATAAATATTTTCTTTCTCCTGTTTTCAAGGTTTCGAACTTTTGATTTCCTCGTGTTGTGTGCTGGCCAAGCTTATACCGTAAGAACTGATTAACATAAGAAACAATCACATTTGTTTTAACTGTTAATTGCTAAAAGGGAAACAAATAAAAAAAAGCATGATAACTTTCCACGGATTTCAAAACGTTAGGGCAGTTTAGTTAAAGAGACCTAAAGAATTAGAAATCTTCCTTTGTATTATATTTCGTAATTCTTACTAAGCCGTTCTCGCCTCAAAAACTATCAGACAAAATAGTGACGTTGATGTAAGAAAATAAGTTTAAAAAATATCATACATGAGCTATTTTTTAAGATCTCTTCGATGTGTTTTTCAAAGTAAAAATTTTGAACAAGAATATAAGGTAATTAGCTTTTTTTAAGAGGTTTCAATCTTTTACCAAATTAGATAGTGTGAAAAATAAATATTTAAGTCGTTTGGAAGTAATCTCCATCACGGGAATTGCTGTTGAGTTTTAACTTACCTCTCATGGCTGGGAAATCTTATAAGGTTTACACACAGCAGTGGAGGTAGACCACTAACCACACAATATAAACAGTTTGGTTGCTTAACTCCCTATCTGCGGTTAAGTTGTAGGTAAAACGATAGACAAGGGAGGTTTGGACCTCTAAACATGAACACGCATTAGGTTCGCCTCGTCAGTTTGTGCATTCACCAGTTCCAAGGGTTAAAGCCAGTACAGGCTGAAATTGACAATTTTAAAAGAGCTGTGAAAAAATTGAGACAATACTTCAAATCGGATAGCATGTTTATACTGCGAAAATATTCTATCAATTAACAGGTTTAACCTAAGTCATTTTGTTATTTTCACATAATTGCTCAAATCATTATACTTCATAAAATGGAATTTTCAATTGTTTTTCTGCAAGTGGTAAAATTAATTTACTTTTGTATACATCCCTATCGTTCTGAATGACACAAGCGTAAAAACAGAAAACAAATCAAATGATCACAAATTGATTAGTACCCAGTCATATAACGAAGAAAAGACTAGTTACCTTGAAGACACAGGCTCGTTATCGATATTTTTTTTTTATAAATACCAAACAGTCTAATTCTTGTATTTTTTAAGCACTCCGTGATGATGGACTATACGTCAGTTGTTCTGGAGGTGTCATATCATTTTGAACGTTTACATGAATTTGATTCGACAAATCATTACTGGAGATATGAAGTAAAAATCAGTAAAATGCAGTGAGAGAAACAAACATAGCAAAAGGGAGATAGATGGAGGGATCACACTTGAAAAGATATATTAATTAAAAATCAGTTCATTCTTACGCTGAAAGGGTTGTTACTTGTTGTTAAGGTGTAATAAAACTTTGGTCCATAAAAACCGTTATTAAATGGATAGGTAGAGTTACTGCCAGTTGCTTCAAACTCAAATATTAAGAAATCTTTCCATTCCACAAGATAGTCATCGCTGCACCTGTTAGTCTTTTCAAAGTTTTTTTGAGTAAACGTTGGATTACCTGAGAGAAAAAAAAATATTGTTAGATTTTAAAAAGATATAGCTAATTGAAGTGAGATACAACTTGGAGCATAACAAAACTAAAAATGTAAAAATAAATAAATAAATATATATATAGATAGATAGATAGAGAGAGAGAGAGAGGGAGAGAGAGAGAGAGAGAGAGAGAGAGAGAGAGAGAGAGAGAGAGAGAGAGAGAGAGAGGGGGAAGGGGTAGGTAGATCGAGAGTTGACCACTCTTATCGATTATTTCAAGTGATCTTCAATCTATATGTGTATATATATATGTATAATCGATATCGGTCGAGAGACCAACATAAAAACATTGAATGATTTCTATTCATTATTATATTTTTATGAGAATATATGACGTAAATGCTTTTTTTTTTGTTCGTTTTGCCAGCAGATAATTACACCAAAAGAGAAATCATGAAAAAAAAAATTAAAAACATGACATTTTGTCATGTCACTGTCATTTTAAAAAACATAAACAACCCTAACAAGTGTTGTCTTTTCGGTCGCTAAGCAGAAAGAAAACAAAAAAAAACTTATCACTCTTCGTCTCATCAGACTTTTTAAAACCGACAA
>JAWDGP010000162.1:0-10178 GCA_033675545.1 Elysia crispata | reverse complement strand
TAAACGAAAAAGGAAATGAAAAGTTCAATACTGAAGATCAGATAGTGAACATCTTGGTTCACAAGCATTAAATTGTAAACAGATTAATATTCAAGTAGACTGGTATAAATTTACAATCTTCGGCTAACACGTGTGTATGTATACGTACATATGCCACCAGTAATCCATCGATCAATTGAAACATTATGTGTAAAACGCCGTAAAAGCATGTCGTGTGCCAATGTATTAACCTAGAATATAGTATATCTAGGTACAAAAGAGAGGTGACATAAATGCCAAATTCACAGTTTACATTGACTTTCTTATGAAACATCATGACATAGCATTTATTTAGCCTTGCCGGAATATGCTGAATTAATTAAAAACAAGACGATAGTTGATAAGTAAATAATGAGTTGCAAATGATATAAGTGAGGTAGTGCATAAATGTGCAGCTCACAGGACATATTGGTTCACAATGCATCGGTTTGGAAACATCATGACGCCGCATGGGAATTAGCAGAATTCGGCTGTAGCAGTATTAAGTTATAAGATATATTGATACAAACAAAGGGTGGCCTGAATGTGTAGCTTACAGGACATATTGGACCAGAATTTATCGGTTTGGAAACATCATGACGCCGCATGGGAATTAGCAGAATTTGGCTGTAGCAGTATTAAGGGTGTATAAAGATATATTGATACAAACAAAAAAAATAAAAAAAAAAAAAAAAAAAAAAAAAAAAAAAAAGGCCTGAATGTGTGTGTAGCTTACAGGACATATTGGATCAGAATTTATTGGTGAGGAAACATCATGACGTTGCATGTGAATTAGCAGAATCTGCTATAGCACTATAAACTCGCAAGATATAATTTTTGATATAACTAAATTTAGCCACAGGGCAAAAGTCCAGAAATAGAAAAAGCATGACATTGTATCTGGCTCTGAGAACGTAGCCTCCTACCGCTATCAGGTTTCTGGTTATGGCACAGAACTGTTCTGCGTGTGAGGCAGCAGTAGGCTAAGTACAGAGAGGAGTGTTGTGTTGATTCCCTCTGTATTTGGATTTGACGAGCCTAGTCTATCAGATCGATATATCAGGATCAAAGTAAATTATTGATCTAGAAATTTAGATTCAATGATCTAATCTTTCCAATCAATGTATCATCAACATTCACATCAACAACTACCAAGGTCAAGGTTTATTCAAGATCATCACTGCTCATAACTGCTGCAGCAAAATAAGCTGAGTCCGCTACCTGAGTCGCGTCATTATGTTATTTCCAACTCCCTGGGTTTGCGGTGAAAAACGTTCAAAAGTCTGCGAAGACTTCCATCGAATCTAAGGTAAAACATTGGCGGTATCTGAGTTAACCGCAGCCTTTGTGGCCCCAGCAGCCCGGCTACTGTGTGCGGAGTACTTGACCGTATCAATCCGTGCCTCTGCCAGGAGCTGTTTGAAGACTTTGAACCATTTACTAAAAGTCTCGAGACTAACCGTCTTACGTCGGAGAGATTACACTCACCAAATATTTATCAGACTGATGACAATCTTTTGTGCGAGTCAAGTAAAACGTACCTACTTTGTGGTGATGCTGTGTTTAGAAGATCGTCTAGCACAAGAGATGCTCCTTACTTAGTACAGACAAAGGAGTTAAATAAAGTGATGCGATGGTTTGCACCCGTTGCCGAGTTGTGAGGGCAATAAGCTTGGTCGATTTGAGACAGAGTCTGCGCTAAAACAACTCGATATCATCACCAGTAGGATTTAATGTAATTCAGAATTACCGAAACATCTAAAAATGCTTTTATATTTTAGATATTTGGGGGGGGGGGATGTTGGTGAAACTCACCTTTCATAAACAATTTCAATAGTTGTCTACTTTTTCAGTCAATCTCAACTAAGAGGGACACTGCTGACTAAGCAGAATTGATACCACTATAGCTGTATCTGTTATCTACCATTATATTGCAGAAAGTACATCAATAACATTGCGTCCCCTGATCCTGAGTCCCTTTTTCTGAGATGACAAATGTTATGAAATAATTTTTATATTGTTAGTGGTTAGACTTTCCTCTGGCTGGCGTATTGGTGTAACACTTTTTGCTTTACGCCATCTTTGGCTAATCTCAGCCTGAAATGAGACAAGTCATCATGTGCAGTCTATCAGCTATCGGGTGTCTCTCGATGGGCTTTCTGCTGTGAATCACCTGAGCCGATTAGCATGAACCAGAATGTGGCAGTTATAAAACTGGTTGCAAAAGCTTTGCGATCCCATGAGAACTGCTTGGAGTTCTAAAGCATTGCTTGTGCAATTTATGGTTTGTGTTGAACCAAAATTACTGACTAGTGTCTGAATTGCCTAGGTGTGCCCCTTATTCCAATGGGCAGGAGTCTGTATTCAAGAAAAAATGAGGGTTAGTCATGCTCCCAGGTTTTGTGGAACTGATTCCCTCAGGGAGTCACCATCACATTTCAGTCTTACATTCTGGTGTGATGCATTGATCAAAATTATAAAACTGATGTTTTAAGGCTTGTATTTTCGTCATTGCCATAATTATCCCTGTGAAATAACTGACCCTAAGGAACTGCTGTCATTGAGCCAATTAATCTTGCCAGTTGACGGTTTAATGGGCGTCTTATTACCGGTATGCAATATGATTGTATACCTAACATGCAAGGATATCTATTGGTGTTAATATTGAACATCACAAACCAGCTGGGATGGTGACATTCAGCCCTGAATAAGGGAGATCCAGATATTGTAGGGTAAAAAGTAAAATGTATTTCTTAAATACTTGCATGAGTCACCGTCATGAATAATGAGAAGCAAAAATGAAAGAAAAGTAAATGCGTTTGAATGTTTGAAAACAGCACAAGAACATTCAACCTGAAACAAGTTCTAGAATCTTTTCGCAAGAATCTACACCTAGAGGGAAACAGTGTGAGCCCCTGGACGGACCAACGCGAAAGTGAGCCTCCACGGGCGTGACCAGCCTTTCTTAAGTGACCTCATGAATATTAAGTGGGTCCGTAGAATCTTTTTACACCTGGAAAACGGCAACCTGATACCGAAGTTTCATGAACGTTTGGAATACTTAAGTTGTCTCCCCCAAAACTCTCTTTATCTCTCTAGTATGGATACCAAAATATAGGGTAACCCGGCACCATTCGTGGTTATCTCTTCAACAGGAGATGGTTCCACAGCTACCTCGTTTCGGGTCAAAGCTATTATTTTTTTTAATTTAAAGATTCGAGTTGGAATCTTTCCTCAGGAATAAACGCAAAAGAAAAGGCTGTAGCTACACTGTAAGTAAAATGTGATTCATCTCCTCGTCCTTTTTGGTGTGTCTTCAAGCGAAACAAAGTTCTCTCTCTATCTCTGCAGGACCAGTTGGCGAAGTGGTATAGCGCCGGGATCAGGGTATGAAAGTATGGGTTCGAATCCTGGCGCTGTGCAAAAAAAAAAAAAAAAAAAAAAAAAGATAACAGGGAGACACCCGGGAGTCATGACCTGGGTGTGGCCCGGCCCCCTTAGAGTGTCAGAGGTTCAGGGCCGAAACACTTGCCACAAGGGGGGTTTCTTCTCTGAAGACTCCCTGTTATCTAGCTCCCCAATGAGTTTCTACCTACGCTCTAGTTAAAGCGTTGGTGGATGAATTGCTACCCAGTGCGGTATGAAAAAGCTGAATTTGAATGAAAGTAATTGTACCTGTGTTAGCTCGTTACTGAACGGGATATAAGCCGTACCTGTCAGTGCTTACAAATCCTGTCTTGTCCTCTCTCTACCCAAGATTAGCGACGCAGGAGTCAATGCCTTTACCTCATTCAGTCATGTGTCACCCCCGTGTGTCTCACGCCACTATATTGACAGCAGATAACAGACCGTTAATCCACAAAACGCTCTCTCACTTCTGTTCCCTCCTAATCCTACCAAAGAGGTGAAAAGAACTTCATGTAAGATACCTGACACACTGTCACAAACGCCTGTTTACTGTTTGGGCTGATAATCTTACTCCTAGTCCGTAAATAGTGCTGTTTTAAAATGTTCCACTTATTAGTCATAGATCAATTTTTGTGGCAGGATCGAGTATACATGGCGCACTCTTATCTGATTTCCAAAAACAAACACAATAACCTTAAAATAGCCATATTTTAAACCATATCCCAAAAGGAAGCTACAGAACAGGAACTCGACATTTTGTTCTTTCGTTTTTTTTATTGTTTTTTTTTTTTTTAAAGATATTGCGATGTTTTAAGATTGAAATACTCAAATACTAACGTTTGATAAAGAAGTTCTCTAACAGAAACTATCCCTGCTATCACCGCCGATGGTGGGCAGGGCTTACTACAATGTTCATTTTCTCAGTCTAAGACCTAGGCAGCGGCTATGCGCTAAAGTTAGGGCAGAGGCCAATATCTGTGATATGTATGAAGGTTAAAAAACAAAACATGTCGCAACGCGCTTTATTTATCAACAGCGAGCTGGTTATCTTATCATTTTTTTGTAAACAGATGGAACTGTTGACATCACAGTGATATTTTGATTTTTTAAGTGGGTGTATCAGATTCTATGATTGTTAATCAGTTTAAACCTGTTGCTGATGATATCTTGACCTTGACACTAAAAATAGCCGCCCTAGCCTTGAGGCAACAAAGCCAAGCTGTTTGTTTTACTGAGAGTAAGTTGTAGATAGCCAGAATCGGCTGTTGCCTGACTTTGCCTGCAGACATGGTCGCACCACCTTGTACAACATCTTATCTACCCGGCCCTTGCGAGTGCTACGGTTTTCTTCGGTGATTTTATTCTTGTGTCGACCACGGTTGATAAAAGATCGCTTGGTTTTCTTCTGCTCTCAGCAAACACTCTGTTTTTTTTTTGTTTTTGTTTTTAGATCGGTTTTGGGGAGAAAAAGAATAAAGAATAAAGATTAAAGAGAACTTAAATAACCCACGACAGTGCTCTACGGCCGAGTTTGTTGTTCGGAATCAGAGCGTATCGTGGAAGTTTTGGGCTAAATTGGTATCAATCTGAGAACAGCTGTTAATATGTGTCATAATGGTTTTCTTCAGGCCAAAAGCACTTTATGTCGGCCTGTCTCTAACTTTCTGTGTGATATTCTAAAACTAGTGCCTACCATGGTGGCCGCGGCCGGCTGTCTAGAAATGTGCTGGTTGTGAGCGCGGAGCCGGCCTAGCCAGCCATTTCACTAGCAGTCGCGGCTAACAGCACTCGCCGTTCATGTAACGCTGTTAGGACCCGATCCTTTCACTTCTCCGACGCTTCTATCCCGCTCCTTGCGATCCTAGTTACAGACCGTGTGGCACATTGCTATATGTAGAATCTTCTGAACCTTTCCCTCACTCACCGTTTCTCGTTGATTGGGCTCTCAGTTAATCAGGCGCCGTGTTCTTTAGCGTAGGCGATCATGACTAGCCACGCATCTCTATCCCTCCTCACTGTCAGTCTTTGTGTCACTTCCTGCTTTCAGCCTATTTGTCAGTCCATCCAGCAATCTTTACTCGCTGTTTTCCCCTGCAGCTTTTCCCTCGATCATTCCAGTTGTCACAAGATGTTCTAGTTTCTCTTTTCTCACCACACTGGTCTCTACTATGTAAAATTACCCTGCATATTTAACAGAATAATAAGCGCACAGTTCAAGAGGTTGAAGTTAGAGGAGAGAGAGCAAACAAGAAGTTTCTGGATCTCCATAAGGGTTACCGAAAACTTAAATGGATAACCACTGAGAGCGTGATGAGGACTTTGGAACCTGTGTTAGCGGCAGCTCTCTAGACCGGTCAAGAGCATGATTGTTCATGTTGGAGGTGATATGCATGTCAAGAGAGCAAGAGATACTCCAAAACGATGAGAAATATTATACTTGCATACCTTGTCCCCTTCAGCAAAGTTCACGCCAGTTTTCTTTTAACGCTGCGCGCGCGCGCGCACACACATCATAGCTATCAATGGCGAAGGGGAAATAATCAAGAAAATTACCGAGTGAATTGTAGATTATAAATGGTGGTTTTTCCTCTGCTCGCTCAGCTTAAACGAGATGAGGCTAAGCGACTACCAACACGTCTAGACTCTAGACGGTAGTGGGCTAAGCGGTGTTACTCCGCAGACTTGTCCGCCCAGGTACTCAGCAACGGGGTGTAGAATGATCAGGTGACTGTCATCATCAGCAATTTCTTTCTGGGCGCAGGTTCGAGTCTCGCGTGATATAATTTGAGAAAGGGTCTTCCGCGTTTGAGCCCTGCTTTGGCTGGTAGATCGCGTAGGGGGAGAAAAAGGGGGGGGGGGGAGGAGAGAGAGAGAGAGAGAGAGAGAGAGAGAGAGAGAGATAGAGATAGATAGAGAGAGCGAGAGCGAGAGAGAGAGAGAGAGAGAGAGAGAGAGAGAGAGAGAGAGAGAGAGAGAGAGAGAGAGAGAGAGAGAGAGAGAGAGAGAGAGAGAGAGATTTTCTTTCTTCTTCCCAAAGTCTAGATTTAGTTAGATGCACAGTTGATTCTCGAGTTATCTCGTATCGTATTCGAACGACTACATCATCATTATCATCGGCTTTAGTTTCGGTACAGCTCGACTTTAGACCTGCGCATGGTGCGTATTAAGAATTAAATCTAGGCCAGCAACAAAAAACAAGGTCAATGAGGCTGTCAGTCCATGACTAATAATAATTATAATAAACAAAGATGCGAGTGTTGGTTCAGACTAAGCCGTATGGCCCTTGACCCTTATTTTACTTTGCAAGGTTATCATTAAGCTAAGTTCTTTCTGTAGTTTCTCATTCTTTGAGTCGATTAAAGATTTTTCTTACGAAGTTGCTCAGACCCTTGTCTGTTTGTTGTAGGTAGAAGTTTTGTCATGTCAGACGACTTTCACGACCCGCTGTTAAGCCGTGTTACCCTGCTATTCTAGTACCGGGTGACGTAATCTTCAGAATGGAATATTCACTTGAAGTATTTATACTGGCAAACCCGAGAGGGGAGAGATAGAAAAATAAATAGATCAGAAGACAGATAGATAGATCAATAGATAAGAAGATAGATAGATCGATAGATGGATGGATGAATGGATGGATGGATAGGTAGGTAGATAGATAGATAGATAGAAAGGTAGTTGGGTGGATAGATAGATAGATAGATAGATAGATAGATAGATAGATAGATAGATGGATAGAAGGATTGATGGATAGATAGATAGATAGATAGATAGATAGATAGATAGATAGATAGATGGATAGATGGATTGATGGATAGATGGATAGATAGATAGATAGATGGATTGATGGATAGATGGATAGATGGATAGATAGATAGATAGATAGATGGATAGATAGATAGATAGATGGATAGATGGATTGATGGATAGATGGATAGATAGATAGATCACTATATTCATAGATAGATACACAGATTACTATAGAAAGAGAAGAGAAAGGGGTGCGAGATAGAGAGAAAGAGAAGTAGCGAGAGAGAGAAAAAAAAAATAATGTGTGGAGACATGACCATGACTAAGTGGAAACAAGGATGGTGTGGGGAACAGAGACTTTCTTTCTTTATATTATTGCTTCCTAATGTCCAGTCAATATCATTAATTTAAAACCAACTGTCCTTCATGTAGGGTGATTTCAGCTTGTCACATGAATACTGTTTGCATACACTGTGCTTTAACGAAAAGATTAAAAAAAAAAAAAATAAGAAAATTGAAAGATTTTCTTCGAGACACTTTGCTCTCGGACCAGAGGATCCGCGGTTCGAAACCTGTGTAGGCCAGGTGCTGATGTGGAGAGTCCGTAGGTGTTAGACCTACATGTAAATCTATTCTTATCCTACAAATGTAGATCTATTCTTATCACGCACCCATGTAAATTTATTCTTATCACACACACACATGTAGATCTATTCTCATCCCACACATGTAGATCTATTCTCATCCCACACATGTAGATCTATTCTCATCCCACACATGTAGATCTATTCTCATCCCACACATGTAGATCTATTCTCATCCCACACATATAGATCTATTCTTATCACAGTGTGCAAGAGGGACGCGATTGTCTTAAAAACTGCTCCTCCTGGAGTTGAGAAAGGAGTCTTGGTCGATAATACTGATAAGTATCTGAAGGGGAACCTTCTGAAAGAGCTTCTGGCATTTTAATGGGATAGCGCCTTTGAGCAAAGTTAATTGTTGAATTTATCGAGTTTATAATTTTTTAATGATAAATAAATAAAAAAAAATATATTTATAGACATACATTTTTCACTGAAATTACCATTTTATATTTATATACACCGAAATGTTGAGATCTTAATTTATCCAGGTCCACATCACACAAATCACTATATGAAGTACAACACTGAGTTTTATGGTGAACTTTTGTCTTGGTTTTCATGTGTGGAATGAATTTTTATTTTAAAAGAATATCAGATGTAAGAAAAATAAGTCATGGAACATCGAACAGTTTAGAACAAGCATGGATGTTCTCTTGATTTTCCCAGTCTCCACAGTGCCAGGCGTGGAGAGATGAGCGGACTCGGCGAGACTCAGGTTTGATTTCTAGCACAGTCTGTGTGGTGATGGGGACCATCGTATTGAGATGTTGTGGTTTAAGCAATATTGCCCTGTCCGTTGTGGTTGGGACTGTATGTGTCACATTTGTCAGGTTGATCAGTGGTTTTTTTTTGTTTTGTTTTTGCACAATGACCTTCTGAGACAAGAGAAAACTTTATTCATAAGATAAGAAAAAACAACAAAACAATCAGACTGTTTCTCTGACTGCCCAAAGTGTTCACATTCAATAGAAATATGTTCTTTTCAGCTTCTGAATCATGGTTAGACAAGCAAGTAATTACTTGTGAAGGCTAGTAAATTTTTCTGTTTCAAAGATGTGAAGAAAAAAAAAAGAGGAATAACTTGTAAACTTGATTCAATACGACAGTTTTTGAATCATATTGACTTTAGGCGCAAGAGCCTTGCAACATCTTCAATACGAGCCTCAAGATGCGAGAAAGTCTGAAGCACTAAGTCGTGGAAATATATTGTGTTCGATTAAAAACAATCTTTGTCCCATCTTTGACACCAGCTTGATAGAACCGTTCAAATCTCATATCTATGTCAATATGCCTCAGAAAGCTCACAAATGGAATGGCAAGCTTAACACTGTGGTAGTGGGGTTCGTTTTTTTTATTTATTTATTTATTTATTTTAACCTTTGAAGGGTGGGAGAATGAAGTGTCATACTAAATGATATAAGAATTTTTTTTTGCCTCTCCCAATCTTTATCAGACTTTCTTTTTTTTTTTTTTTTTTTATAATTTATCATACCCTCAGTATGTGTGCCTAAACGATGATTATATGTTACGAAAAAAAAAAACCCAATAAGTTTTATAATTTTTTTTTAATTTTTAGTTTTAAGATTTGTGCATAAATCTCAAAGGGATTGGAATGTATAAGTCTTAATGTTGAATTAATTTCAGCATGTATGTCAATTTTGGTCAGCCTTATTCCATGTCTACTCTCCCCAGCCTTGTGGGTGCTCTGCAGCTTTCGACTAAGCAGTTATTACGGAATTTAAACCTTTCTGCCTATGAGCCATTAACAGCTCTAATATTGCTATTTTTTTTGTCATTTTCCTCTCCAGATAAACTTTCTCGCCTGCCAGCTGGTGGCACTGTGTGTGGCGTTTCCCTTCAGAAGCATCTTCTCCGTGGAGAAAGTGGGCACCAAGACTCGCCACTACATAGAGACTGGGGTTGGCCTGCTGCTTACTCTGTTTTGCTTTGGATAGTGAGTTCAGTGCATAGAACGACATATGTAGTGCATAGAACTACATATATATATAGTGCAGTGCATAGAGCTACTTATATGGTGCAGGGTATAGAACTACACATATAGTGCAGTTAATATAATTACGTTTAAAGTGCAATGCATAAAACTACTTATATAGTGCAGTGCATAGAACTACATAATTGTGTAGTGCATTGCATAGAAATACTTATATAGTGCATAGAACTACATAATTATAGTGCATTTTTCAGAACTACAAACAGAGTACAATGTTTAGAACTACAAATATAGTACGGTGTTTAGAATTACATACATAGTGCAGTGCATAAAACTACATATGTAATGCAGTGCATATAACTACCTATGCACTGTATGTACATCCAGGCCATGCTGATCTTATCTGC
>JAWDGP010000161.1:0-24921 GCA_033675545.1 Elysia crispata | reverse complement strand
AGCCAGTACTAAGTGAAAGCGTCCCATGCAACTGCTGTCCAAGCAGTTTTTTTGTCCTGCATGAGCAGGTTTTCGCACCCCTAAGAGCACATTGAACAGCGTTTTTTGGACTATAATCTTACTGCAGTAGGATAAATATTTCTCCTTTTTTTTTGTTTTTGTTTCAGCAAAGACAATGGGAAATGAGTTTATCCATCTCATTTGGAAAAATGCGATGATAGGAAAGGCTCTTTTTAGGCAAGTTATTTGTGTCATATTAGTTTTGCATTGGTTTTTCTCATTAACAAGCTTTTCATGAATTATCATTGTTAGAGCTGCAGTGATTAATTCTCTCTGGACAATCCTAAAAAAAGATGATTCAGCTTTTATATCAGAATATTTCCTCTCCTCCCTCCTCTCTTCCTCTCTATTTAAACCCACCCTATTCCACCCATTTTTTTCTCCTTCAGACTGCACAGCAGTTCACTGAGTCTGTGGATAGGATATTCAACACGTCTGACACCAGTTTCATCACATATCAGAGGTACCCTGGAGGCCCCTCTAGCTTATGATGCTGTCTGGGTTATGGCCTCTTGCCTTCCATAATGCAGCTGCCATGTACGTATGAAGAGGAAAAGGGTACTTAGGTTTTCATTGCAGGGAATGCCTGGCTTCTAAAAAAAATACATCTATATTTATTTTTTATAGGGAGAGAATTCAAGATCCTGTCGGCAACTTCTTATGTGTTCATCACTCTTGCACTGTCATTGGTCTCCAACAGCCAATCGTCATCAATGTGTACTTCCTCTTCATTTTCTTTATCATGATCATTAGATTTTCACATGAATTCTATTAAATTCTCTCCACATTGTCACTTTTCAAAAAAAGTCTTTCTCCAGGATAGAAACTCAATAATTTTTCTTGATAGAAACCTTACTTTGGCATTATCTGCCCACAAAATGATTGCCATACTTAAGCTAGCCAATACCTAATACTTTCTACAAATTGCAATAATTTTTCAAGCCAAGGTGTAAAGGCTATACAAGCCCTGATGTGATGTACATAGACAGAATTAAAACATAATAGAATATTTTACTTATTGGTTCAGTATAATCATCTTATTTGCCACTGCTCAGCACACTTCAGAAGCTTTATCTTGAAAGTATGTGATTCAATATAATAGGCTACAGTAATTTGCACACAAAAAGTAGACATGAAGCATGGAAGTGAAGACAGAAGAAGTCTTTGAAAAAACATATATTTTACAGACAGATAAAAGTGTAAAAATTTGAAATTTTAACATCATTATTTTTGTATGCATGTTTCCGATCAGTATAATAGAGAAATGTTGTTACTTATAACATCTACACTTAAATCTCAAAGATAAATTCTTGCAATGCTCAAATTTAAAAGTTTTGAAAATCATTAAAGGAAATAAAATTGAAATAGTACATAACTATTCTCATCTGACCAACAAATACTCTAGGGAGTGATTCTAACACAAGCAACCATGATAATGTTGTATTAGACATTTCATAAGGTACTGTCAACCAGAGCTCTTGGTTTAGAACTCAAGAAAGTGTTACTGTTCGTGGCACAAGAATTGGAAAATAAACTGGCAAAAGAAACTTTACATCATTTTTACTCTTAAGTAAACTTTAAAAAAAAGTAAAATAAAATAAAAATACAATGATGACACCTATTTCTTTTTTTAACTAAACCAGCTTGGAGGAAAGAGGGGTGAAGCTTGAAGACTTTGAAGAGATAACCGATGCCATTTATTGGGCTATGAATTTTACAAAATTGCTGAGAATATGCAAAATGTGGCTTTCACAGCTAAACATGTAATTGATTCAGGTGGAAGAATTTACCAGTAAGTTCAATTTTACTGGCTTTTCTTTTTTGCAGAGGTTTGGTATTTGTTTATTTAGTACTAACATGTGAAAATGTTTTCTGCCTTAAAATTTTTTTTATATAATATTTTATGAAAATATTTACATGTCTTTGAATAGTAAGTATAATTTTGTCAAAAAAAAAAACCAACATATTTTATGAATGTATTTTAAAACATTAAGTCACATTTTAGTATTTATCAACTTTTTGAATGATTGAACTGGCTTTGAATGGCTTGTATTTCAGAGTACTTGTTTATTAATTATCATTTTCTTTTGTAGGCTCAAGTATTTTGCTATGAGGTATTTCAATGTGGTGTTTCTTTACGTTAAACTAAATGAGATTTTTTTCTTACATGAAACATTACAGGTGCTGTGTGTTATTAATACCCCAATCTCCCTCATCTTCAGCAATCAGGAAAAAGTGACTTTTGACTTTGTCTCTCTGGCCAGCATGTTGTGCAGCTTCCTGTCCATGGGCCTTGTCTTTGTCCCAGAGGTATTGTTATTGTTTAATTGTTGTATGCCATAAGAGCCGCATTGATCAGTTATTTTTTGCACACTGAAAGCGTCTCATACAATTGTCCGAGCAGTTTTTTTTTCCTGCTGAGCAGATTCTCGCACCCCCTGAGAGCACATTGACCAACGTTTTTTGGACTATAACTATGCTCACAGCTGCTGTGGGAGCAGTCTTGTAGAGCCAACTATGCAGTCACCATTTGTTTCGTTTCATGCAAAGTATTTCCAAATATGAGCGATGACTTTTTTGAGTTAATATAGTTAAACTGAAAGAAACCATCAACCTCTATACCTGGTATCATTACAAACATGATAAAAGATGAAGAGAAGGGGCAATTTAGTACAATGACAAGGTTGACGCCTGTATCCAAATCTAGTTCAATAGGATGGAAAATTCTCTTTTAAAATCATCAATCAATCAAGTGCTGTACTCTTTAGCGCAGGCGATAATGACCTTCTATGCATCTCTAACTCTTGTCCCTTTCACTCTTTTGTCACTTGTCCTACTTTGATCCACTTTGTTAGTCCATCCAACATCTTTTCAGGTTGATTTCCCCAGCTGCGTTTTCCTACAGTCAATCCGGGTGTCACAAGATGTTCATAGTGTGCTATGGACATAATACACATGACCATTTACAACCTGCATGAGTATTTTTTTCCCTTTTTTTTTGGTGTGTGTGTGTGTGGGGGGCTCTTTTCTCAGACACAGAAATCACTAAATTTCCATTTCGAGAGTTGTGAAGATGGTGTGTGAGGGCTAAAGCTCAGTGTTGTATTAATCACACTGGAACTCGACCCTTACAATACTCAATTGAATGAGCTGGGTTGACCAGTATCTTGAACTCTTTACAATATTTCACCATAGCCTTCACTCTCACCGCATTATTTGTACTCCAGAAGTTTACTCTGAATAGTAAATCTGGCATTTTGTAGAGCATTTGATTTCAGATCAGTTGGGAATTTCCTCTTGCATCCCTCAGCAGCGCTTCTGCAATGGATGAGTTTGGGTTCTTACCTTTTCTGCCCTGTCTGAAGGTGACCAATTTGTTAGGCAAAACAGACAAAAAGTTTTCCTTTTCTAAAGAAGCTCTACCAATCAATCTATCTGTTAGTCGTTATAAAAATCAAATGAAAAATCACTCTTCAAGGACGTCATTGTATCATTTTATCCTTACTCATTTGATCTTCCCAGGCGTATAAGGAGACTATGGAAAGAAGTACATGTGGTTCATTACTGTTTGAAACCTTAAAAACTGGTACAAAGTGATTTTATGCATTGTGTCTACTTCAAGTTTCTCAGATAATTTGTAAATATGTAATTTCAGAGTTCAGTATTGAAGGTCCTTCCAGTCCCTTAAATTTTCCAAGTATTTTAGTAACAGATTTAGGCATGCTTTGTGACAGAGGAGACTGTTTAAATAACATAAAAGCACCTAGGCTGGTATGCTGGGCTGAAAGTTCAGGAAAAGTATTGTAATTATTATACTGCTCTAGGATAAATATTTTTTTTGCTCTGCAAAGACAATAGGAATTGTGTTTATCCATCTCATTTGGAAAATGGGAGATAGAGGCTCTTTACTTTTATCGTGTCATATTATCCTTGCATGGGTTTTTCTCATCTCATAAATTACTATCAGAACTGTGAGTCATTAATTCTCTCAGATAATCCTAAATAATATGATTTAGCTATATATCACAACATTTCCTTCCTCCTCCTCTCTTTTTCTGTATGAAAAATCTCCCTAATCTACCTATACTTTCTCCTTCAGACCACCCAGCAGTTCACTGAGCCTCTGGATAGGATGCTCAACACACCTGACACCAGTCTCATTACAACATAGGGTACCCTGAGGCCCTTGTGGCCTATGATGCTGTCTGGATTATGGTCTTTCCTCTTCCCAAATGCAGCTATCAAGTATGTATGAAGAGGAAAAGATACTTAGGTTTTCATGGCAGAAAATGCTTCCCTTTTTGAAAAAACATTTATATTAATTATATATATTAGATAATTCAAGATGGTGACTTACTCAGTCTTGCTATGATTATCAGTCTTGCTCTATCATCTCCAATATCAACATCACCAATGTCTTTTTTCTCTTCCTTTTCTTTTATCAGGATCATGAAATTTGTTCTCTCTTGGTAGAAACCTTTTGCATTTTCTACCAACAAAATATTTGCCATACTTCAGTTAGATAATACTTAAAGTTTTCTACAATTTGCAATAATTTTCAAGCCAAGGTGTAAAGGCTATACAAGCCATGATATATATATATATATATATATATATATATATATATATATATATATATATTTAATGCAGAGATTTGATTTGGTATTTGTATACAGTGCTAGCATATGAAAATGTTGTCTGCCTTTACATCTATATCAACAATTTCTTTTCGTTATTTAATGCTTTATTAAAACATTTATGTGTCTATATACAGTATGTAAATCGTATAGCTTACTGGTATGTCTCGATATATCGGCATATTTCAATTTTTTGGACCTTGCATGATTTTACACTTTGCTTTTGAATAGATGATAGACCTTATTGATACATACAGTTTTACTGAACAGTTTAGAAAAAATCCCTTGTCTACTGCAGTTTCAAACTCATATGATCCGTGCTGTGCTGATCCCAATACCTTTTAATGGACAGGCTCTATCAACATAATCTGTGTTCCTTATCCCAGGCTCTGTTTTCAACTTTCATCTGTGATTGGTGAACTTCGTCCAAGTGGTGTGATTGGCTACAAGATTATCCTGCTCACCTTTGGCATCTTCCTGGCCTATGAGACCCAGAGTGTGAGGCTTGAACAGGTCAATGACTCCAGATTTGTTGGCATGAGCATCTACACTGTTATGGCGAGGGACCAAAAGTAATTTCTGTCCTTTTGATTTTTATATAAATTTAAGAAAAGTAGAAAGTAAAGGGCTTTATTGGAATCCACTAGGTTTACTTTTGAGAAAATATAGAAGTTATCAGTCTTAGTCACAGAAAACTGCAGTTATGTTAAATATCAGAAGCTAAGCTGATACTTTTTTAAATTGATTTTCATTGAGGAAATATTTTTTAAAATGTCACAGTGACTCTTATTAATTTTTACAATATTGTCTAGGAAGAGTCATTCAGTTCCAACAAGGAAGGGGACAAATGCTCAGTCTTTTTTATTTGTAGTTTTCTTTTACTTAAATCATAAGAAGGCATTGAATTCAAACCAGATCACCAATTTGAATTATTGGCATTTTTATCAAATTTTTCTTGATATACTTTTCCTGCATTATGTAAGAAACTTTGAGCTGTCTTGTATAATGGCTAGTTTACCTTTTCTTTTCGACATCACAATTATATTTTTTATGTTGCTGCTTGCTGTATGTTTAAGATTTGCTTCCTTAATTATTTCTAGATCTGGCACAATATACAAATATTTTTTTAACACAACACCACAGGCATCAAGATTTCAAATCTTTCATAGAGAAACATTTTATTTGAAGAATTCAAAGATAGGAAGAAATAGGAAAGCTAGAAGAATTTATAAAATCTTTATTGACTTTCAATACGCAATTTGAACTAGATGTTTAACTTTAAACTTATTAAGAAAGTTATGTAATTGAAAACCTTGTCTGTTTATTTCTTTAAAACTTGGATTTTGTCAAAACCATATTATATGAATGTATTTTAAAAAAAATCAAGTCACATTTTAACATTTTAGCTTTTTTGTATGATTGAACTGTCTTTGAGTAGCCTGTATTTCAAAGTACTTGTTAATTAAATAACTTTTTAGTCTTTATATTATTTCTTTATGTCTTTATATTACTCACTCTTTCTCTCTACCTTTGTTTATGTATTCTATTTATGTGTAATCTTGCTGTGTCAGCTTCTCACATCACTGTTTTGGTTGATTTCTTTGCAGTCTGTGAGATTTGTGGAATCACATTTTGTTGCCTCCAGATTCTTTGGTAACTTTTGAAATTGTCTAGACCTTAATTCATACATCATAATGGGTTCAATATAGCACTCTAGGGCTCTTCTTTTTGTTTAAATCGAGATGTGGTTATTTGTTAATACTGATTTCATTCTCTAGAATTTCTTTTTTTGTTTGCCATATTCTTGATGCAATAACAATATAGTTACATCCATCACTGTATATTAAAGTACCCAAGTATTTGAAATGACCCCTTTGCTTGAGTTTATTCCCTTTAATAATGATAGTGATCTATGGACACTCATTACTTCGACTGACCATCGTTACTTCTATCGTTTTTTTTTTTTTTTCTATTCAATGCCATCTCTTTCTTTCTTTCTACTTTCTTCTTCGAGGTTGTCTAATAATTGTCGCAAGTCTTCTTTATTTTCTGGAATTAATACAGTGTCATCAGCGTATCTCAAGTGGTGTGCATTGTGTCTTCCTACTTTATTCTTGGATATTCTTCTAGGTTTTGCATAATAATTTCACTGAAGGGAAAGCACACATCCTTGTGTGACACCAGACTTTATTTTTGTTTAAATGAGCTGATTTCCTTATTAACTGGCATTGTTGCTGTCCAACTTCAGTACATGTTTTTGATCACTCGCAGATCTTGTCCATCTTTCTTCAATTGTTTGGTGTGTGGTATCTCATCATGTCGTACTCTGTCAAATGCCTTGGTGTAGTCCATGAAGCATAGATCTTCCAGAACTCGTTCAATCATAGTTCAAGGGCTTGGATTGCATTTGTTGTACCTTTTCCCTTGACACTGTTTCTTTGCTATTTTTAGTTTGATTTTGTTTTCGACTAGCATCATGATGATTCTTTAAAGTATTTTGGTGATATGACCATAAAAACTGTTCATTCTATGCAATTCACACTCTATTGTCCTTGGTTTATTTTGGCAGTGTTATAATTATGGATTTGGAGATGTCTGGTGGAATAAGACGTGTGTCATAGATTCTGTTGAGTAATGTTGTGATCTTATCAATTCTATAGTCTTTCAAGTGCTTCCAAAAGTTCCACTAGAGTAAACATTTTCCCTGGGCCTAAATTCACCTTTTTTTACTGCCGGGATCTCATAACAAACATTATTGATTAGTTTGGCTTCATTTACAAAACGTGGCATCAATAAGCTTTAGCAAACATCGAATTATAGCACGATTTTAGATAATCATTAAAAAAAAGCTAAAGAAGGTGATGGCTTTCTGCTTCTTGGATCTTTTTATACTGATTTAGGTCTGTGGTATGTGTAAAAATGTTGACAACATATTTTGAGGAAGTGTCTTCTTTGATTTTTTTTAAATACCCTAAAAAAATCTCGTACTTTTGTGAATGTTGCCAGAAAAAAGCTGTTTCCAATGCGTTAAAAACAAACCCTTGCAATCAATACTAGGCATTTCTCAAACAAGCAAGCACGAAAATTTCAATCAGGCTGAATTTAAGCCTGAAACTAATCTCAATGTGGAAATGTAGCTTCCTAAACTTTTGTTCACTCTTTGTTCTACAGAATATGTTTGCAACGTTTCAGCAGATATAGTCTGCCCTCCATGTGGGTGTTGCCCTTCAAACTGTGTTTTAGAAAAAGCCAGTATTTTAAAATAGAAACTGTCATTTGTCCCCATAAGATGCCAAACAAGTTTATTACACATAATTTTAAACCGGTATTTATCTTTTCTTTTGTGGGAACTGTTTGCGACTAAAATAAGCAACAAGGATACAAATAAGTCTTTGTTTCACCCTAATCTGTGACAAAACTAAAAGCATTTGAATTTCTGCTGAAGGATATTGTGGGAAAATCAGATAATAAACTGGAGCTAATTTTTTCCCTCTCATATATGTCCATAAGAACAGTCCCATTGTTAATTTTTTTTTCAGATTGAGTGAGAGAACCAAATCATAAGCTGCAGGAGAACCAAGAAAACTTGCTTACTTGGAACTTGACCACCACAAGCACAGCTCTATAACAAGACCTGCTGCCGATGATGAAGGATGAGTTTTCAACAGCATCCACCACGTCAAGGAATTTTCAATGGTTGATAGTATCCATCCCAACTGATTGGGGTTGCCTGTTAAACATCCAGAGATGAAAGTGTAAAACAAGTCAACAACTGCTGTGGAATTCCACGGTCCATCAAGCTCAAGGCCATCTCAGGAATAGTCAGACCCTAGTCAGCATATCAAACTAAAAAGAGATGGCTAGAAGGTACTGGATAAAGACAAAAATAGATAAATAAGAAGGGGAAAGACACAAAGGAGGATGAGAAATGAAAGATGGATGGTAGAGAAAATATATGGGTGGAGGGAGACGGATAGAGGATAATGCTATAGAAAGGAGGATTGAGTACAGAGATAGAGGACTAAGGATGGTAATTTTTTATATGGAAGTTGAGGGAGGGAGGATGAAGGAATAAAATTCCTCATTCTATCCTACAGATTTGATCTTGGTCATGAAATATTTCGCGCCATTTGGGATATCTTTTTGATGACAATGTGCAATATCAAGCAAATTATTTTGATGTGATAAATATTGTTTTGATGTAAACTTCAGTTGTAATCTTTGAATTAAGTTGGCTTTTTTTTTCTTTTTCTTTTTGTCGATGAAAGTTTCATTGTGAAGTATAATTAACTAATTAAGAATGAAGTTAAAAAAATTGGGAGTGGAAGAGGTAAAAAAGCATTAATGGAGATATTAAATGCAACATATATGCATTCTTTTTAGTATTTTTACATTTTTCCCCTTGTCTTTACACCGTAACTCTGTGTAACTATCTTTTTTTTCCCTTGACTGTTATAAGAGTTTATGTGTGTATATGTGATATCTAAAGATGGGAATTATATAAGCCTTCTTTCCAAATGTTATTTCTGTTACAGGAAATATTCTACCTGTTCTGGACTGTAGAAAGGAATATTTATGCTTTTGAGATTTGGATTGTTTATGGTACAAAAACATATTTTAGGAATAATATTAATTATGTTAATCATATATAATGCAACAAGGCCAATCTTTGAATCAAATTAGCAAATCAATTAGGGATGTGAATCAGGGATTAGTGAGATATTAATAATGTTTATCAATCTTGTAGTAAAAATATCAATCCTAAAGTTTAACCAATATTGCCGTAGCTTTGATTATTTTGCTTCCAAAAGATCTTATGTTATGTGTTATCTTTTCAATAAGTCCTGCTAAAGACTCTGTTTTCCTTTCATAATGTACTGTAAACTTCTAATATAAAGATGTTGCAAGGATTATTTTTGTTATTAAAGAATTGAAATCTTATTTTTCCTTTTGCTTTAGTTCAATCTAAATTTTAAAGTGAGTGAAAGGTTGAGTGGTTAATTGCTGCTGCTGCAATGATATGCTGTAAACACATTGATCTGGGACCAAAGTCCTGAGCAATATGGCAAATATGATTGCTGGAAATTTTATAAACTGAATTCGGATCCAAGCACATGATAATACTAGTCACAATATCCAACGCTTAAAATTGCTAGATTTCTGTCACTTTTTCACGGCATGCAGTTTCACGATCAAAAGCTAAACAGTTTGAGTTGAACTGGACACTTTTTATTAGAACTCGAAGAACAAAGATAAAAGAATGACTTGTGTCAATTTAAGATGTTACTGGCTTGAAGGAGTAATTCCTTGTCTTAATGGGTAAACATGCAAGTGACAGGATAATAAATCTAAAGTTATATTGTACCGTTCATGAAAGTGTTGTTCTTATTTTCCTTTTACTTGGCTATATCAGACAAAAAATGGTGAGACAAAAAGTAGATTGAAATATCTGTATGAAACAGTCTTGCACCGTTGCCTTGTTTTGGCTAGTATTTATGACAAAAACAACTCTCTGACGATTATATTAGTGCATGTGATTAGATAAAGAAAGTATTGTTACACTTTCATAAAAAGTATTTAAATCTTAACAAAAAATAAGCTATCACTTGAATCAGAGTGATAGCCTTGCTATGAAATGACTGAGGAGCCTCGTTGGGCATTCAACAACTTTGTCACTCTATTTCTCTCTCTCTCTCTCTCTCTCTCTCTCTCTCTCTCTCTCTCTCTCTCTCTCTCTCTCTCTCTCTCTTTCTCTCCCTCTCTCGCTGTGTTTATTTATTCAACCGTTCTTATCTCTGTCTGTCTGTCTGTCTCTGTCTGTCTGTCTGTCTGTCTGTCTGTCTCTCTCTCTTTCTCTGTCTCTCTCTGTCTCTCTCTGTCTCTCTCTCTCTCTGTCTGTCTCTCTCTCTCTCTCTCTCTCTCTCTCTCTCTCTCTCTTTTCTTCTCTCTCTCTCTCTCTCTCTCTTCTCTCTCACACTATCTCTCTTTATCTCTCTTCTTCTTCTTCTTCTTCTCTCTATCTTTCTCACTTATTCGCGCATTTTCTATCATTTTTGAATATTTTTTTTTTAATCGTTGTGTCCGTTTCCAAATCAGCCTATTAATCAGTGTTCCCCTGTCACTGTGTGTCGCTATTCTTTCATCTCTATCCGATTCTTCCTATTTCAATCTCTCTCTCTCTCTCTCTCTCTCTGTCTCTCTCACTTTCTATCTATCTCTATTTCGCATTTCTTTGCCTCTTCTCTGTCACTATCGAGTTCTTTTCTTTTCTTTTTTTTCCCTTCAATTTTCATAGAATCTCCATGGTAATTGATTAGTCTATCTTTCTATCGAACTTTGGGTCGAAATTTCTTTCTTCTATTTCTGATTTTTCCTCTTCAACACTATTTCAACTTCTGTCTGCCTCTATTACTCTTTCTCTTTGCCACTCTGTCTATCTCACTCCCTCTTGCTCTTGCTCTCTCTCTCTCTCTCTCTCTCTCTCTCTCTCTCTCTCTCTTTCTTTCTCTCTCTCTCTCTCTCCCCTCTCTCCCTCTCTATCTCTCCCTCTCCATTTTTTATCTTTCCGTATCTCTCTCTCTCTCTCTCTCTCTCTCTCTTAATCTCTCTATCGTCTATCTATCTCTATATCTATGTGTCTGTTCCTTGTCTCTATCCTGTCATTTTCGAATTTTTTTTTAAATTTTATTTTCATTGGATATGTCCATGGCAGTTCATTAGTCTTTCTTTCTTTCTAAATTACCATATGGTACTATATGTCGCTATTTCTTTCTTTTAATTCTGACTCTTCATCTTCCACACTATTCCTCCTTCTGCCTCCCTGTGTTTCATCTTTTTGGCCCTCTGTCTACTTCATTTTCACTTGCCGTCTCTCTCTCTCTCTCTCTCTCTCTCTCTCTCTCTCTCTCTCTATCTATATATATATATATATATATATCTATATATATATATATCTCCCTCTCCTCTCTGTCATTTTGTCTGTATATAGTTCACTCTTTCTCTATACCCGAGCGACCTTATTTCTTTCTTTTTTCATTTTATTTCCCTTAATACGCTCGCTCTCTCTGTCTGTCTTTCTGTCTCTTTCTCTGTCTGTCTGTCTATCTCTCTCCCTCTTTTTCGCTTTTTCCTTTTTCTTTTTCATGCGACTTTTTCTTTTTCCGGGTTCTTTTCCATCCACGCCCTCTCAATATCTCTGTCTGTCTGTCTGTCTGTCAGTCTGTCTGTCTGTCTCTCTCTCTCTCTCTCTCTCTCTCTCTCTCTCTCTCTCTCTCTCTCTCTCTCTCTCTCTCTCTCTCTCTCTCTCTCTCTCTCTCTCTCTCTCTCTCTCTCTGTTCATGTCTATATCCGACTACCTATCTCTATGTCTATCTCTCTTTTCTCTGCCTCTATCTTAGCATTTTCGATTTTTTTTTTTGTTGAAAATATTTTAATTTGATATCTCCATGGCAGTTTATTAGTCTATCTTACTTTATTTCTATGTGTCTCTCTTTCTTTACCTTCTGTTTCTCTCCTTCTGTCTCCATCTGTTTCATCTTTTTGATCCTCTCTCTACTTCACTCCTATTCTCTTTCTCTCTCTCTCTCTCTCTCTCTCTCTCTCTCTCTCTCTCTCTCTCTCTCTCTCTCTCTCTTTCTCTCTGTTAATGGTTCTGACCTTATTATAAATCTTTTTCAATATATCTTTCCTCGTATTACATGTTATTTCTATCTCTAATTCTTTATTGAACTCCTGTCAATGTACACGCTCTGACTCTACCTATGACTGGTCTTCCATTTTTTTAAACCACTGTTCTCTGCTGATGTTTCTGTATTTCTGTGGTTTTTTAACATTTATCGAAAAAAGTCGTTTTCATCTTTCTTATCTTTGAATCAATAGTTTCCACTGATCCTTTACCGTTACAATCTTACTGTCATCAGTTTCTTTGCTTTACATTTCCACTCTAATTGAGAGCCAGTTTCACGGAACCCATCTGTTTTAGGATTATTGGTTGGGTTTGTTGTCATTGGACTTTATTTTCATCCCTTGTCTTTCATTTTCTGATGCATCGGCCTGCAAATTGTGTCCCCAGTTTCTCTTGTAACAGCATGTGGGTGCTTCGGTGGAGTATTGGGGTCCATGTGGTGGGTATAAATGAGCCCATCTGATTGATACTTTTATGCCTCTTTTCCCGCCAGCATCCCTTGTGGCTACAACTAGACTACATTATACGAATCACTTTGCCCGAACAGTTTCTTGTCTTAGTTAATCATGATTGAGATCGTTATATTAAATCTCCTTGATGTTTTTTCTTCTTGTACCATAAACATCAATGCGTATTAAACAACATTATTGATTAATTAAATATGATTTACGAAACAGGCATACGATTGAGACGCATTTTGTATCTTTTTTCTTTTAATACTTTTTATAGATCAGTGGTTAATATTTCTACCCGTATGTAACAGATTAATAATGTATTCGTGGGCTTTTTCATTTTTCTCTTCCAGGTTTTCTCTTTCAGACTTTGTCTCCTTTTTCAGTGTTTGTCACTCTTACCTCGTCCTCCTACATCTCTGTCCCTCTGTATTATGTCTGTCTTTGTCTGTCTGTCTGTATGTCGGTCGTTCCCTCTCTCTCTCTCTCTGTCTGTCTGTCTCTCTCTCTCTCTCTCTCTCTCTCTCTCTCTCTCTCTCTGTTCTATCTGTTACTAATATTTTTTGTAAACATTGTATCCGCATCTAAATCAGTATATTAATCCGTCTTCCTTTGTAACTGCGTGCCGCTATTTCTTCTAATTCGTTCTTGTTATTCATTATTGTTTTCTCTCTCTCTCTTACTCTCTCTGTCTTTCTGTCTGTCTCTCTCTGTCTCTGTCTCTCTCTTTATCTCTCTCTCTCTCTCTCTCCTTCTCTCTCTCTCTCTCTCTCTCTCTCTCTCTCTCTCTCTCTGTCTCTGTCTCTGTCTCTCTCTTCATCTCTATATCTTTCTACCTATCTCTATATCTATCTCTCTTTTCTGTCAATGTATCTTTTCATTTTCGAATTTAAAAAAATTATTAGATGTGTCCATGGTAGTTTATTAGTCTTTTTTACTATCTTACTTTGCGTCGCTCTTTCTTTCTTCTATTTCTAATTTTTCATCTTCCACACTTTCTATCCTTTTGTCTCCCCCTTTTTCATCTTTTTGATTCTCTCTCTACTTCACTCCCATTCGCTTTCTCTCTCTTCTCTCTCTCTCTCTCTCTCTCTCTCTCTCTCTCTCTCTCTCTCTCTCTCTTACTGTTAGGGATTCTGACCCTATAAAAATCTTTATAAATATATCTTTCCCTTTGTTACATGTTTGTTCTATCTCTAATTCTTTAATGAACACTCGTCGATGTACACGCTCTGTGTATGCCTATGACTGGTCTTCCATTTTTTTGAACAACTGTTCTGTTCTGATGTTTCTGTATTTCTGCGGTTTTCTAACCGCTATCGAAATTAGTCGTTTTCATCTTTCTTGTCTTTGAATCAATTATTTACCAGCGATCCTTTACCGTTACAAGCTTAATGTCATCAGTTTCCTTGCTTTACGTTACCGCTCTAGATGTTAGCCGGTTTTTCTCGCGAAACCTTTCATGGAACCCATCTGTTATATTATATGGTTACAGATTATTCTATGTTGGATGTCTTTCGAACATCGACATTTTTTTAGTATTTTCATCCCTTGCCTTTAAAATTTTTGATGCGTCGGCCGACATGTGTTTCAGCCTCTATGATTCTGTCTCTATCTTTTCTCTTTGCAACATGTGGGTGGTTCCGAAGGAATGAGGAAATTGCGGGTCCATGAGGTGAGTGTAGTTGAACCACAAAGAAAAAAAATTGCTTACCTTTATTTCCCACCCCCACCCAAGTTACTGCAATTGTGACATATAACACGAATCACTTTGCACGAACAGTTTATTTACTTTGTATAAAATCACGATTGAAGTCATTATATAAATTTCTTTGATAGTTTTTCTACTTGATTTAACTGACTTATGTGCATTAATTATCCTAACAATAAAAATTAATACAACTTACGACGGAGGCCTACGAAAAAGGAGCATTTTGTATGTTTTGTCCTCATAATTTTTATACATGAGTTGTCGTTAATTTTGCATTCAGCAGTTACTTTCTTTTAAATGTAAGTTCTACACGTATTTAATCGAGTTCATGCCCTTACTGAGTGATTATTTCGTGACGCTATTTCTTTCTATTCTTCCTGTGTCTCCTCTTTTACACCAGCTGTCGCTCTGTAACTCTATCTCTCTTACTCTCTCTTTCTTTTTCTCTTGTTGTGTCTATCTCTCCCGCATTCTTACTTTCTCTATCACACAATCTTTTTCTTCACATCTATTTTCTCATTTTCAATACAGTGTTCTATCTTACCGTATCTGTCTATGTCAATTTATAACTCACTATTCATATGTAACTGTGTGGAACAATTTCTTTATTGTATTTCTAGTTCTCCATCTTCGATTTTCTCTCTCCTCCGGCCGGCCCCACCCCCGCCTTTCTCTCTCTCTCTCTCTCTCTCTCTCTCTCTCTCTCTCTCTCTCTCTCTCTCTCTCTCTCTCTCTCTCTCTCTCTCTCTCTCTCTCTCTCTCTCACATGATCTATCATTTTGTGTTTATATACTTCACTCTTTCACTATACCCGAGCTACTTTTTTTCTTTCTTTTTTCCACTTTATTGCCCTTAGCACGCTCTCTCTCTCTCTCTCTCTCTCTCTCTCTCTCTCTCTCTCTCTCTCTCTCTCTCTCTGTTTCTCTCTATCTATCTCTTCTCACTTCCGATACATTTTTTTTTCTTTCTGTCCCTGTCTATTTTGGTCTATAATTCAGTATTTCTATCTTAACCATTGGGACTTTTTCTTTCTGTCTCTTTAGGTCCGTCCTCTTCCTATCTCTCCTTCTCTCTATCCCTCTCTCTCTCTTTCTCCCTCTTGTCGAAGAATTTTGATATATATTGTTTATTCCTCCGTCCAAGTCTGTATAAATCTCACTCTTTCTCTTTGACTGAGTCTCGTATGTATTTCTTTTTTTCGGGTCATTTCTCCTCCACGCTCTCTCAATCTGTCTGTCTGTCTGTCTGTAATTGTAGTTGTACTTGTACTGTTGTAGTTGAAGTTGTACTTGTACTTGTTGTAATTGTAGTTGTTCTTATACTTGTAGTTGTAGTTATACTTATTGCAGTTGTAGTTGTACTTGTCCTTGTTGTTGTAACTGTATATGTTGTAGTTGCAGTTGTACTTGTTCTTGTTGTAGTTGTAGTTGTACTTGTACTTGTTGTAGTTGTACTTGTACTTGTACTTGTTTTTACTTGTAGTTGTACTTAAACTTGTTGTAGGTGTAATTGTAGTTGTACTTGATGAAATTGTAGTTATAGTTAAACTTGTTGTATTTGTAGTTGTAATTGTTGTAGTTGTAGTTGTACTTGTGGTAGTTGTAGTTGTACTTGTACTTGTTGTTATTGTACTTGTACTTGTTGAAGTTGTAGTTTTTACTTTTACTTGTTCTAAATGTAGTTGTGGTTGTACTTAATGTAAGTGTAGTTGTACTTGTACTTGTTTTAGTTGTAGTTGTACTTGTTGTTTTTTACTTGTTGTAGTTATAGTTTTACCTGTACTTCTACTTGTTGTAGTTGTAGTTGTACTTGTCCTTGTTGTAGTTGTATTTGTACTTGTTGTAGTTGTAGTTGTAGTTCTACTTGTTGAAGTTGTAGTTGTAGTTGTACTTGTTTTAGTTGTACTTGTACTTGTACTTGTTGTAATTCTAGTTGTAATTGTATTTGTTGTAGATGTTGTTGTACTCGTACTTATTGTAAGTGTTTTTTACTTGTACTTGTTGTAGTGATAATTGCACTTGTATTTGTAGTTGTAGTTTTTTTGTTTTGTACTTGTTGAAATTGTAGTTGTACTTGTACTTGATATATATCTCGTTGTACTTTTACTTGCTGTTGTACATATACGTATTGTAGTTGTACTTATTCTTGTTGTACTTCTTCTTGTTGTAGTAACAGTTGTTCTTGTTGTAGTTGTAGTTTTAGTTTTATTTGTACTTATTGCAGTTGTAGTTGTAGTTGTATTTCTTGTGGTTGTAGTTGTAGTTGTCCTTTTTGTAGTTATAGTTGTTGTACCTGTAGTTGCCGTTGTACTTCTTGTATTTGTATTTGTACTTGTACTTCTACTTGTTTTAGTTGTAGTTGTACTTGTTGTAGTTGTAGTTGTACTTGTATTTCTTGTTGTTGTAGTTGTGCTTGTACTTGTTGTAGTTGTACTTGTACTTGTACTTGTTGTAGTTGTACTTGTACTTGTTGTATTTCTAGTCGTACTTGTACTTGTTGTAGTTGTAGTTGTAGTTGTACTTGTTATAAATGCAGTTGTGCTGGTACTTGTTGTAGTTGTACTTGTATTTGTACTTGTTGTAGTTGTAGTTGTAATTGTACTTGTTGTAGTTTTAGTTTTACGTGAACTTCTTGTAGTTGTAGTTGTAATTGTAGTTGTAGTTGTACTTGTATCTTTACTTTTGGTTGTTGTAATTTTACTTTTACTTGTTGTAGTTGTCGTTTTAGTTGTACTTGTTGAAGTTGTAGTTGTACTAGTACTTGTTGTAGTTGTAGTCGTTGTACTTACGTTTTTTGTAGTTGTAGTTGTACTTGTTGTAGTTGTAGTTCTCGTTGTACTTGTTGTAGGTGTAAGTGTAGTTGTACTTGTACTTATTGTAATTGTAGTTGTACTTGTACTTGTTGTAGTTGTAGTTGTACATGTTGTTTTTTACTTGTTTTAGTTATAGTTTTACCTGTACTTCTACTTGTTGTAGTTGTAGTTGTACTTGTACTTGTTGTAGTTGTATTTGTACTTGTTGTAGTTGTAGTTGTAGTTCTACTTGTTGAAGTTGTAGTTGTAGTTGTACTTGTTTTAGTTGTACTTGTACTTGTACTTGTTGTAATTCTAGTTGTACTTGTACTTGTTGTAGTTGTTGTTGTACTCGTACTTATTGTAAGTGTTTTTTACTTGTACTTGTTGTAGTGATAATTGCACTTGTAATTGTAGTTGTAGTTTTTTTTTTGTACTTGTTGAAGTTGTAGTTGTACTTGTACTTGATATATATCTAAATGTACTTTTACTTGCTGTTGTTGTACATATACGTATTGTAGTTGTACTTATTGTTGTTGTACTTCTTCTTGTTGTAGTAACAGTTGTACTTGTTGTAGTTCTAGTTTTAGTTTTATTTGTACTTATTGTAGTTGTAGTTGTACTTCTTGTAGTTGTCCTTTTTGTAGTTATAGTTGTTGTAGCTGTAGTTGCAGTTGTACTTCTTGTAGTTGTAGTTGTACTTGTACTAGTACTTGTACTTGTTTTAGTTGTAGTTGTACTTGTTGTAGTTATAGTTGTACTTGTATTTCTTCTTGTTGTAGTTGTGCTTGTACTTATTGTAGTTGTAGTTGTACATGTATTTGTTGTAGTTGTACTTGTAGTTGTAGTTGTACTTATTGTAGCTGTTTCTTCTACTTGTCGTAATTGTAGTTGTAGTTGTATTTGTTTTTGTTGTACTTGTAGTTGTATATGTTTTTGTTGTAGGTTAAATTGTACTTGTTGTACTTGTAGTTGTATTTGTAATTTTTGTACTTATAGTTATAGTTGTACCTGTTGTAGTTGTAGTTGTAGTTGTATTTGTACTTGTTGTAATTATAGTTGTAGTTTTCTTGTTGTATTTGTAGTTGTAGTTGTACTTATTATTCCTGTTGTTGCAGCTGTATTTGTTTTTGTTGTATGTATAGATGTAGTTGTACTTGTTGTTGTTGTAGTTGTGGAAACTTCTTGTTGTAGTTTAAGTTGTAGTTGTACTTGTACTTGTACTTGTTTTAGTAAAATTTGTACTAGTTGTAGTTCTAGTTCTATTTGTACTTTTTGTAATTTTTTTGTACTTTTACTTCTACTTGTTGTATTTGTAGTTCAGGTTGTTGAAGTTGTAGTTGTAGTAGCATCTATTGTAGTTGTAGTTTTACTTGTACTTGTTGTAGTTGTAGATTTATTTGCACTTGTTGTAAATGTAGTTGTACTTCTTTTTTTTAGTTGTAGTTTAAGATGTGATATTTGTAGATGTAGCTGTACTTTATATTGTTGTAGTTGTAGTCGTATTTCTTCTTGTTGTAGTTGTGGATATTGGTGTACTTGTTGTAGTTATAGTTGTACTTGTACTTGTTGTAGATGTAGTTGTTCTTATACTAGTTTCAGTTGTAGTTGTACTTATTGTAGTCGTAGTTGTAGTTGTACTTGTTTTTGTAACTGTATATGTTGTAGTTGTAGTTGTATTTGTATTTGTTGTAGTTGTACTTGTATTTGTAATTGTACTTATTGTATTTGTTTCTTGTACTTGTTGTAATTGTAGTTGTAGTTGTACTTGTTTTTAATGTAGTTGTAGTTGTAGTTGTTTTTGTTGTAGTTTTAGTTGTAGTTGTTGTACTTGTATTTGTATTTGTAATTTTTTTAGTTGTAGTTGTAGTTGTACCTGTTGTAGTTGTAGTAGTAGTTGTAGTTGTAATTATAGTTGTAGTTTTACTTGTTGTATTTTTGTACTTGTAGTTGTACTTATTATTGCTGTTGTTGCAGTTGTATTTGTTTTTGTTGTATTTATAGATGTAGTTGTACTTGTTGTAGTTGTAGTTGTGAAAACTTCTTGTTGCTTGTTGTAAGTTGTAGTTGTACTTGTTATAGTTGTACTTTTACTTGTTGTTGCACTTGTACTAGTTGTAGTTGTAGTTTTATTTGTACTTTTTGTAGTTTTAATTGTACTTGTACTTGTACTTGTTGTATTTGTAGTTGTACTTGTTAAAGTTGTAGTTGTAGCTGTACCTATTGTAGTTGTAGTTTTACTTGTACTTGTTGTAGTTGTAGATTTAATTGTACTTGTTGTAAATGTAGTTGTACTTCTGTTTTTTGTAGTTGTAGTTTAACATGTAGTATTTGTAGATGTAGTTGTACTTTATATTGCCGTAGTTGTAGTTGTATTTGTTCTTGTTGTACTTGTTGTAGTTATAGTTGTACTTATACTTGTTGTAGATGTAGTTGTTCTTATACTAGTTTCAGTTGTAGTTGTACTTATTGTAGTTGTAGTTGTACTTGTATTTGTTCTTGTAACTGTATATGTTGTAGTTGTAGTTGTATTTGTTCTTGTAACTGTATATGTTGTAGTTGTAGTTGTACTTGTTGCATTTGTAGTTGTATTCTTACTTGTAGTTGTAGTTGTAGTTGTTCTTGTACTTTTACTTGTAGTTATAATTGTACTTGTTGTAGTTGTAGTTGTACTTTAAATTGTTGTAGTTAAATTTGTACTTTTTGTGATTGTAGTTTTACTTGTAATTGTTGTAGTTGTAGTTGTACTTGGACTTATTTTAGTTGCAGTTGTACTTTTACTTGTTGTAGTTGTACTTCTCTTTGTTGTAGTTGTACTTCATATAGTTGTAATTTTACTTGTTGCAGTTGTAGTTGTACTTGTACTTGTTGTAGTTGTACTTCATATAGTTGTAATTTTACTTGTTGCAGTTTTAGATGTAATTGTACTTGTTGCAGTTGTACTTGTATTTGTACTTTTTAAGTTTAAGTTGTACTTGTACTTGTATTTGTTTTAGTTGTAGTTTTACTTGTTGTACTTATACTCGTATTTGTTGTAGTTGTAGTTGTACTTGTACTTGTAGTGGCTGTAGCTGTACTTTTACTTGTAATTGTTGTAGTTGTAGTCTTACTTGTACTTGTTGTAGTTGTAGTTGTACTTGTACTTATTGTAGTTGTAGTTCTACTTGTACTTGTTGTAGTTGTACTTCTCCTTGTTGTAGTTGTAGTTTTACTTGTCGTAGTTGTAATTGTAGTTCTACTTATCCTTGTTGTAGTGGTAGTTGTACTTGTACTTGTAGTAGCTTTAGTTGATCTTTTACTTGTTTTAGTTGTGGTTGTACTTGATGTAGTTGTAGTTGTACTTGTTGTAGCTGGAATTGTATTTGTTGTAGTTCTATTTGTACTTGTTGTATTTGTACTTTTATTTGTACTTGTTTTAGTTGTAGTTGTACTTGTACTTGTAGTAGTTTTAGTTGTACTTGTATTTATTGTATTTGCAGTTGTATTTATACTTGTGGTAGTTGTAGTTGTAGTTTTACTTGTTGTGTTTTACTTGTACTTGTTGTAGTTATAGTTCTAGTACTTCTACTTGTTTTTGTTGTAGTTTACTTGTTGTACTTGTACTTGTACTTGTTCTAGTTGTAGTTATACTTGTACTTGTAGTAGCTGTAGCTGTACTTGTATTTTTTTATTTGTAGTTTTACTTGTACTTGTTTTAAATGTAGTTGTACTTGTACTTATTGTAGTTGTAGTTGTACTTGTACTTGTATTTGTAGTTGTACTTGTACTTTTTTTTAGTTCAAGTCGTACTTCTGATAGTTTTTTTTGTACTTGAAATTGTTGTACTTGTAGTTTTATTTGTACTTGTCGTAGTTAGACTTGTCCTTCTACTTGTTGTCGTTTTAGTTTTATTTGTACTTGGTATAATTGTAGTTGTACTTGTACTTGTTGTAGCTGTACTTGTATTTGTTGTAGTTGTAGTTGTACCTGTTGTAGTGGTAGTTTAAGTTGTATTTGTAATTGTTGTAGTTGTAGTTATACTTGTATTTTTTTGTAGTTGTAGTTGCACTTGTGGTATTTGTAAATGTAGTTGTACTTATTATTGCTGTAGTTGTAGCTGTATTTGTACTTGTTGTAGTTATAAATGTATTTGTAATTGTTGCATTTGTAGACGTGGTTTTACTTTTTGTAGTTGTAAATGTAATTGTACTTGTTGTAGTTTTACTTGTTGTAGTTGTAGTGTTAGTTGTACTTGTTGTAGCTGTATTTGTTTTAGTTATTGTTGTACTTGATGTTGTAGTTGTACTTGTTATGCTAGTACTTGTTCCTGTTTTAGTGGTACTTGTACTTGTACTTGTAGTAGCTTTATATGTACTTGTATTTGTTGTAGTTGTAGTTGTACTTGTAGTTGTACTTGTTGTAGTTGTAATTGCTGTTGCCCTAATAGTATAGTAATTGTACTTGTTGTATTTGTGCTTGTTGTAGTTGTAGTTGTAATTGTACTTGTACTTGTTTTAGTGGTATTTGTTCTTGCAAGAGTTGTTGTTGTAGCTGTAATTATACTTTTTGTAGTTGTAGTTATACTTGTACTTGTAGTTGTAGTTGTAATTGTTCTTGCAGTAGTTGTTGTTGTAGCTGTAATTATACTTTTTGTATTTGTAGTTGTACTTGTACTTGTTAAAGTTGTAGTTGTAGTTTTAATTGTACTGGTTGTAGTTGTAGTTATAATTGTACTTGTTGTAGTTGTGGTTGCACTTGTTGTAGTTGTAGTATTATTTGTTTTAGTTGTTGTTGTAGTTGTACTTGTACTTGTTGAAGTTATAGTTGTACTTGTACTTTACTTGTTGTAGTTTCACTTGAACTGGTTGTAGTTTTACTTGTACATGTACTTGTTATAGCTGTAGTTGTACTTGTACTTGGTAAAGTTGTAGTTGTACTTGTACTTGTACTTCTTGTAGTTGTAGTAGTACCTGCTGTAGTTGTAGTTTTTGTTGTATTTATACTTGTTGTAAGTGTAGTTGTACTTGTACTTGTTGTAGTTGTGGTAATACTAACACTTTTTGTAGTTGTAGTTAATTTTGTTGTTTTTGTGGTTGTAGTTGTATTTGTTGAAGTTGTTATTGTACTTGTTGAAGTTCTACTTGTATTTGTTTTAGTTGTAGTTGTAGTTGTACTTATTGTAGTTGTAGTTGTAGTTTTATTTGTTGTAGTTGTAGTTGTACTTGTACTTGTTGTAGTTGTAGTTGTATTTGTACTTGTTGTAGTTGTACTTGTACTTGTTGTAGTTGTAGTTTTACGTGTTTTAGTTGTAGTTGTTGTAGTTGTACTTGTACTTATTGTAGTTGTAGTTGTATTTGTACTTGTTGTAGTTGTACTTGTTCTTGTTGTAGTTGTAGTTGTAATTATTTTAGTTATTGTAGTTGTACTTATACTTGTTGTAGTTTTACTTGTTTTTGTACTTGTTGTAGTTGTAGTTGTACTTGTACTTGTTGTAGTTGTAGTTGTACTTGTAATTGTACTTGTTGTAGGTATAGTTTTACTTGTACCTGTTGTAGTTGTACTTGTACTTGTTGTTGTTGTACTTGTACTTGTTGTAGTTATAGTTGTACCTGTTGTAGTTGTAGTTGTAGTTGTACGTGTACTTGTTGTAAGTATAGTTGTACTTGTACTTGTTGTAGTTGTAGTAATAATTGTACTTTTTGTAGTTGTACTCGTACTTGTTGTAATTGTAGTTGTAGTTGTACTTGTTATTGCTGTAGTTGTAGCCGTATTTGTACTTGTTTAGTTGTAGATGTAGTTGCACTTGTTGTAGTTGTATTTGTAGTTTTAGTTGTACTTGTTGTAGTTTTATTTGTTGTAGTTGTAATTGTACTTATTGTAGTTGTAGTTGTAGTTTACTTGTTGTAGTTTTACTTGTTGTAGTTGTAGTTGTACTTGTTGTAGTTGTCATTTTTATAGGTACAGTTGTACTTGTTGTAATTGTAGTTGTAGTTGTACTTGTCGTAGTTGTAATTGTACTTGTTGTAGTTGTGGTTGTACTTTTACTTGTACTTGTTGTATTTGTACTAGTACTTGGTGTAGCTGTAGTTGTACTTGTACTTGTTTTTGTCGTAGTTCTACTTGTTTTTGTTGTAGTTGTAGTTGTACTTGATACAGCCTGTACTTGCTGAAATATACATAGAATTTTTTGCCCAAGCCCTAGAGTTGGACAAAAGTGGACTAAATTTTATTACGCATCATTTCCACAGTGAAATGAATTTCAGACTTAGATTTAACGTGATTGAGATGTTCATGCTTGTTTGATGAGAAATGTTTAGGATTAATTACAAAAGGTTTATTTTTAACGCGCTAGAGACTGGACCTTTTCCAGGACAACATTCTCCAAACACTGAGCTTGTCGAAGTTATTTTTTTTTGTGTTTGTTATGAGATCCGGGCAGCAATAAGAAAGATGAGATTAGGCAAAGCAACAGGCCCAGGCAGTATATCAGTAGAACTTTTAGAAGCACTCGAAGACTTTGGAATTGATAAGATCACAACATTATTCAACAAAATGAATGGCACCAGACATCTCTCAATCCATATTCATCGCATGAGTGTGACTTGGATGCAATGAACAGTTTTATGAGCCATATCACCAAAATACTTTTAAGCACCATCACGATGAGAGTCGGAAACAAAATCAAACCAGAAATAGCAGAGAAACAGTGTGAAGGATAAAGGTACAACAAATACAATTCAACACTTTTAAACTATGATTGAACAAGCTCTGGGACTACAAAAAGAGGTATATCTGTGCTTCATTGACTACACAGATGCATTTGACAAAGTACATGATGATATAATCACACAACTAACAGAGTTGAAGATAGATGGAAAAGATCCAACAGTGATCAAAAAACCAGAAAAAGTCAGAAGAAATAGCTGCACACAGTTACACAGGAAGACTTGGTAATATACTGATTTAGAAACGGACAGAAAGATATTAAAAAATAATCAAAATTGAGAGAACAGGCGTAAAGAAGAGAGAGAGAGAGAGAGAGAGAGAGAGAGAGAGAGAGAGAGAGAGAGACAGACAGACAGACAGACAGACAGACAGACAGACAGACAGACAGAGACAGAGACAGAGACAGAGAGACAGAGACAGAGACAGATAAAGGTAAAGCGAAATGGAGATAGAGAGGGAGAGACAAAGAGAGAAAGGGAGAGAGATAGAGAGAGAGGCAAAAAGAGCGAGAGAAACAGAGGGAGACAGAAGGAGTGACAGTGTCGAAGAGGTAAAATCAGAAATAGAAGAAATTGTCCCCATATCCTCCCCTCTATCTCCCTGTCTCTCTCTTTCTGTCTCTGGCTCTTGCTCGTTAGTTATCTTTCTTTTTTTCTGTTGTTTGCCACTCTTTCTTTTTCCGAGTTTTTTTCCTTGTGCGCTCTCTCATTCTTTCTCTCTCTCTATCTCTCTTTATATCTTTCTCTCCCGGCCTATCTCTTTCTAATTTACGCGCCTCTTCTTTCACCTATTAATTACTCCTCTTCTGTAACTGTGAGTCGGTATTTCTTCCATTTCCTTTCGGTTCTTCCTCTCTCACCTTCTCTCTATATCTCTCTCCC
>JAWDGP010000159.1:0-20278 GCA_033675545.1 Elysia crispata | reverse complement strand
TAACTGGTAAAGAAATAAAAAGATTTAATCAATCTACATTTTTAAAAATACTAAAAAAAGGGCATTTTTCCGATTACTTTTTAATAAAATCAAATTCATCAAACTTAGTTCTCTTGGGCTGGCTGAAAGGTTCTCGCGCTGTAACTGATGTTAAAATTGGGTGTGCCAATAGAATAATATGGCACAAAGCAGAACATATAATATGACACAAATAGAAAAAAGAAATATAATAAATATTACAAACAGAACTTTATAATATAATAATACTTGACACATAAAACAACATATCAATAATTATATTGATATGAAAGAAAATAAAACATATCAATATAATAATATGACATAAAATAGAACATATGGATATTATAATATGACACAAGATACAACATAACTGTATCTCAAATAACACAAAATAGTACATATCAAAATAAGAATATAACAAAAATTATACTACATATCAATCTAATAATATGAAAGATACTGATGTAGAAGTGGTACCATCTCCCAAGACTCTTGACTGACTGTTGAAAACATGCTGATTGGCTACTGTGAATGTCGTCGTCGCATTTATCTTACCCTTCCTTACTGAGAGATCTGCAGGACTTCTTCGGTTTGAATTTCATCCTGCACCATGCCATTAAGATATAAATATATATATATATATATATATATATATAAATATATATATATATATGTGTGTGTGTGTGTGTGTGTGTGTAAATCATACACACACACATATATTTACGATGATGATGATGATGATGTTATGATATAATCATTATGTCGAGGAAGGACATTGATTTTTGTTTTATTTTGTTTAAGACGGTGAAAGATATTATTGATAATGATGTAGCTTATGATAGTGTAATGTTTACAAATAATTGTTTAAAAAAATATCTATTGCAACTGCTAAGGCTTCCTGTGGAACAAAGACACTAATCTATACTCTATTTTTCCACCGTCATCAGTCAAGCATCACAACTTAACCCACCCGCAGCTTCTGCACTTAACATTACCAGCCGAGCATTCCACAACGACCAGAAGCTACAACAGCATTACCAGCCGAGCATTCCACAACAAACACCCGCAGCTACAGCAACATTACCAGCCAATCATTCCACAACAACCACCGGCAGCTACAGCAACATTACCAGCCGAGCACTCCACAACAACGACCAGGAGCTACAGCAGCATTACCAGCCGAGCATTCCACAACAACGACCAGAAGCTACAGTGACATTACCAGCCGATCATTCCACAACAACCGCCAGAAGCTACAGCAACATTACCAGCCGAGCACTCCACAACAACGACCAGAAGCTACAGCAACATTACCAGCCGAGCACTCCACAACAACCACCGGCAGCTACAGCAACATTACCAGCCCGAGCACTCCACAACAACCACCGGCAGCTACAGCAATATTACCAGCCGAGCACCTCCACAACAACGACCAGAAGCTACAGCACGGCAACATTACCAGCCGAGCACTCCACAACAACACCCGCAGCTACAGCAACATTACCAGCCAAAGGCACTCCACAACAACGACCAGAAGCTACAGCAACATTACCAGCCGAGCACTCCACAACAACCACCGGCAGCTACAGCAGCATTACCAGCCGAGCACTCCACAACAACCACCGGCAGCTACAGCAATATTACCAGCCGAGCACTCCACAACAACGACCAGAAGCTACAGCGACATTACCAGCCGAGCACTCCACAACAACCACCGGCAACTACAGCAACATTACCAGCCGAGCACTCCACAACAACGACCAGAAGCCCGCCAGCATTACCAGCCGAGCATTCCACAACAACGACCAGAAGCTACAGCAACATTACCAGCCGAGCACCCACAACAACCACCGGCAGCTACAGCAATATTACCAGCCGAGCACTCCACAACAACGACCAGAAGCTACAGCGACATTACCAGCCGAGCAACTCCACCACAACAACCACCGGCAGCTACAGCAACATTACCAGCCGAGCACTCCACAACAACGACCAGAAGCTACAGCGACATTACCAGCCGAAGCACTCCACAACAACGACCAGAAGCTACAGCGACATTACCAGCTGAGCACTCCACAACAACCACCGGCAGCTACAGCAACATTACCAGCCACGAGCACTCCACAACAACGACCAGAAGCTACAGCGACATTACCAGCCGAACACTCCACAACAACGACCAGAAGCTACAGCGACATTACCAACCGAGCACTCCACAACAACCACCGGCAGCTACAGCGCTTAACATTACCAGCCGAGCACTCCATAACAACGACCAGAAGCTACACAGCGACATTACCAGCCGAGCACTCCCACAACAACGACCAGAAGCTACAGCAACATTACCAGCCGAGCACTCCACAACAACGACCAGAAGCTACAGCGACATTACCAGCCGAGCACTCCACAATACCCAACGACCAGAAGCTACAGCAACGTTACCAGCCGAGCACTCCACAACAACGACCAGAAGCTACAGCAACATTACCAGCCGAAGGCACTCCACAACAACGACCAGAAGCTACAGCGACATTACCAGCCGAGCACTCCACAACAACCACCAGAAGCTACAGCAACATTACCAGCCGAAAACACTCCACATCAACCACCGAAGCTACAGCAATATTACCAGCCGAGCATTCCACAACAACCACCCGCAGCTACAGCAACATTGCCGGGCACGGCTACAACCTCAGCCACGACAAAGAGCGACCTTGCCATGAGCAGCAGGAGGATCATGTTCGACTACCAGGCCATCAAGGAGGACGAGGTGACTGTGTCGAAACGGGGAGCTCGTGCAGATCCTGGGCACGAACCACCAGAACATGTTCCTAGTCCACCGCCCGGCCAATACCGTCTCGCCTACCTGCCGAGAGATAGGTGCCCACGTGACAATGACGGCTCAGGCAGTTTAAGGTATGTGTATGTATATTTTTAGTTTTTCTTTCTTTACAAACATCTCAGATGGATATTGTCCTTTTTTTCTGGAATTCACATGTATTCAAGAGATCTGTGAGATGTTCATTACGACATGGTTTCCCTGGAATAAATCGGAGTCTTGGGATGCCGTTACATTTGTCAATTAGACAGCAAATGCTAGAGATGAAATAACTTGATTTGCACCCACCATAAGTCACATGAACCTAGCGTCCTAAGAAATAAATTCTCAGTACATATCTACACAGCAAGAACAAGTAATTGAGTAAACATTCCTTTTGTTGTGTGAGAAGGAAAGGAACTAAAAGCTCTCAGTTTAGATGCGTTTTTCTAGGAGACTCAACTTGAACACACGTGATGCCATTGTGTTGAAGCTTGGTTTTTATGACCGAAGTGCTTTTCACTTTTATAACGCCCAAACGACTCATCAATGTAACATTTAGGCATAATATGTAATAGTTTTATATAAATATTATATGTATGTATGTATGTATGTTTTTGGGAAAATGTAGTAAACGCGGTCGTCTATAGCGTTTTTATTATGTATAAAGCATCCATCACTTGAATTTAAGGCAGTCATTGTTATTTATCAATAGACTTTTGCACAGGCAGAATCATAAAGGAATTCAATCACAGGATATAAAATATATATAAGTTATTTAAAAAATAGTGTTAATATTTATTTTAAGAACAGTATTAGTAAACGTTGTACTGCACATGTAAAGATATTAAAGGAAAGGGTGACTCCCTGGCCCACAGACTGTTTACGTAACAAAAGGTGTAATGGATTGGAATACAAAGATACAGCCCGTTTGTTCCATAGGTTTTGCAACGAACAAAATAACACTGACGGTTAGGCCTATGATTTTTTTTTTTAACAAAATCCTGCTTTTGTTGTAACAGTAGTATTTATCGCGCTTATGATTGAAAGGCAAAAGAAAAGAAGTGATACTTAAAAATTCACGCTGAATAATTTATGCGAACTTTTTGAACTATCAGATCAATTGACCTTTAGATTTTATAACGTTGTCAAAATATTTTTATGATTTTGCTTGTCATAGTAATATGCATCTTAGTTTGTAATTATAAAACTTTTAAATAATAATAAAGGTAAAAAATTTATTTCCAGTGTGGCTCATTAACAAAGAGTGTTTGAAAGTGGAAACCTCTTTTTTTTTCTTTTATAAATCTTTACAATGAGTCTAGGATTGTCCTGTGCTAAGTATAGCTCTCTTCTTCTCCTTCGCACTAGTCTTTGAAGGTCCTGGATTGACAGGTAGACTCTCATTTTCCAATAGCGTCTTGTCTTCCTCTGTACCCAAAAGCAGCACGATTGTTATCTCTCCGTAGTGGACAGTCTATTTCAATAACTAAAATATCCACATTATAAAGTTTGAAGTATAAAGACCGTTGGATTCAAGGAGTGTCACATTTACCAATCTCGTTAAGCGAGATGAAACAAGGCTGTGACTTGATTCTCTGTGCTGTGCTAGTAGCGCCTGAATCCTGCCTGTTCCGGCACCAGTTTCTATTCTGTTTCAAGATGGTAAACAAACCTGTGGCTAATTATTCTTTTAAGACATTTGGAGATGCAACTGGTCAAACTGATACAGTGATAGGCTGGTTCCTTCTTGTCTTTAACCTTTTTGTGGATTGGGATCATAGTGGCAGTGGGCCATACTTGTTGCACTAGTCCAGTTTTCCATCCAGCTCAGGTTGGAAACTTCTAGTAGTTTCAGTTAGGCAGTGTTTCCCAAATTTTTAATCATCATTGAGGGCATCTTCTTCCTTCATTTTTTTCAGCTGCTGACTTTTTTGTTTCCCTTTTCCTGCTCATTTTTAGCTCTTTTTTGCCACAGTGGGTCAACGTGAAGATCGCTTTCTTTTCCATAGTTGTCTGCAAAAACATTTGCTGCCTGCTTAGCGGTTAGTACCTTCCCGTCTGCTTCATGAGTTATGTTGAAATTTATTTAATTTGACTGATTATTCTCCATAGTTTCCTGGTATCTTTTTTGAGGTTTAGTGATACTGTTTTGTCTTGATAACTTTGTATTTTGAGCTGGTTCTTAGTTTTGAGAAACAGTGCTTTGGCTTTTTGTACAAGGGAAGCTGAAATAATTTTAAAAAAGCCTTATTGAATTTTAAAAGGCATTTTAAACTAGATATTTTACTTTACGCTTTTCAAGAGAATTGTATAGTTGAACACTTTATCTGTTTATTTCTTTAAAGCTTAAGAATTTCATAAAAAATCATAATTTATGAACATATTTGAAAAAATCAAGTCACATTTTAGATTTTAGCTTTTTGTGTGTGTGATTGAAATGACTTTGATAAGCCTTTATTTCAGAGTACTTGTTAATGTTTTGTTGCTTTTTTGTGCAGGTTCATGTATTTTGTATAGAAGTCAGCAGGGTGTTTGTTAACATAAAACTAAATAAGATTTTTTGCGTGTGAAACATTACAGGTGCTGTGTGTTATTGCTGACCCAATCGCCCTCATCTTCAGCAATCAGGAAAAAGCAACATTTGACTTAATCTCTCTGGCCATGGTGATGTGTGGCTTCCTGCCTGAGGGCCTCATCATTGTCCCAGAGGTATTGTTATGGCAGTTTAATTGTTTTATGTCATAAGAGCCGCTTTTATCAGTTGATTTTTACATACTGGAAGCATCTCATGTAACTGTGCAAACAATTTTCACGGATGTGTTGCTGTTTCTTTCTTCTTTTTCGGGTTCTTCCTCTTTCACTGTTTGTCTCTCTGTCTTTTTTTTGCGTCTTGTCTCTCCTTTTTTATATACATTTTTGATACCTGTGTGTCTACCTCTAAGTAACTATATTACTCACTCTTTCTCTGTAACTGTGTGCACCTATTTCTTTGTTTTCGTTCGAGTTCATCCTTTTTCACTCTATGTCTCTCTCTCTCTCAGTCCACCTGTCTGACTGCCTCTTTCTCTATCTCTGTTCTATGTCCGTTTAGTATCAATTTCTGTCTGACTGTCTCTACCTGACTCTTCAATGGCTGTTTAGTATCAGTTTCTTTCTTTCCCCTCTCTCTCATTTTTTGAATCTTGGTCCTATGAAATATGATCTATTTTATACCTTTACATCTCTGAGTATGTCAGAATATTACTCACTGTTTCTCTCTAACTATATTTAGCTAGTTCTTTCTTTGCTTTGCAGTTCTTCCTCTTCCACTCTGCATGTCTCTCTTCCTCTCCCTCTTTCTCTGTCTTTAACTTCTTTGCTTCTGTCTTCTCAATTTCGATGATTTTATAACTTTATGACTCTCTCTATGTCAATATTTACTCCCCATTCATCTTAAGCTGAGAGGCACTATTCAATTTTCCCCTTTCTACTTCTTCTCTATTTTTTCTGTATCCGGCTCTTCCACTTCCACTCTCCCTCTCTAGTTACCTCTCTTCCCCCACTTTAAATACATTTTTTAATCTTTATAATTTTTTATGTTTTTATATTACTCGCTCTTTCTCTGTACCTATTTGACCCTATTTCTCTCATTCTTTACCTCTCTCTCTAACTTTTTTTCTGTTCTTTCAGTTCCTATAATTATAATTTATATTTTTATCTATGTATCGGTCAGTACATTAAAAACTCTCTATCTCCCTGTTCGTCACTATTTCTTTCTTCCCTTTTTTCGTTCTTCCTTTTCTGCTCTTTCTCTCTCTCTCTCTCTCTCTCTCTCTCTCTCTCTCTCTCTCTCTCTCTCTCTCTCTCTCTCTCTCTCTCTCTTTTTCTCTCTCTCATTCTCTCTCTCTCCCTCTTACTTTTGATGGATTCTTGATCCATATGAAAGGACTTAACGCTTTCAGCCAAGATTTAATCACTCATCAAACACAAGAAAAATGCGAAATGGAATTTTCTTTTATGCTTCTGTCGTGAACTGTATTAAATATTTTTATGAAATGGAAATCACATAGATCTTTATGATGAAGTAGTAAAACTATCAAACAAATAAAAAGATAACTCTCTGTCTGTCTGTCTGTCTGTCTGTCTGTCTCTCTCTCTCTCTCTCTCTCCCTGTCTCTCTGCCATTAAAAAAAATTGTTCTCTCTCTCACTCTATTCAAACACCCCTTGAGAGAACATGGACCAAAAGTTTTTGGACTATAACTATCTCACAGGGAACAATCTCATAGGGCCAATTGTGTAGCTACTATTTGACTTTTTGTTTTGTTTCATGCAAAGTATTTACAGATGTGAGCGATAACTTTTTGATTTATTGTAGTGAAACCAAAAGAAGCCAAATTTAGTACAATAGCAAGATCAACGCCTGTTTCCAAATCTAGTTCAACAGAAGTGGAGATTCTCTTATGAACTCATCAATCAATCAATCAGGTTCCATGCTCTTAAAAGTAGGAGATCATGACTTTCCACGCATCTCTATCTCTCATTGCTTTAAGTTCTTCTGTCACTTGTCATACTTTGAGCCATTTTGTTAGTCCACCCATCATCTTTTCAGCCAATCTTTTCCTGCTGCATCAATCATTCCACTTGTCACAAGATGTTCTAGTTTTTGTCTTCTCATCACATGGCTAAAAAAGGTTGTCTGGTGTTTACATATTCTTTTTATGATTGATCTTATTATGTCAGCCTCTCGTAACACTGTTTTGAATGGTTTCTTTGCAATTTGTGGAATCTGTATCTGTTTTGGAATTGTCTAGGCCTTGCATCTACACATATCAGAATGGTTTCAACATAGCACTGCAGGACTCTTCTTCTTCTGTGAATGGCGTTATGATTATTTGTTAGCATTGATTTCATTCTCTGGAAACTTTTTTTGCTTGAGCTTACCTTACCCGTGGCACGCAGCAACACTGACAGCACATCGGGAGGCACGGCACCGAAAATTCCTAGAATTCTGAATCTTCAGGTTTTTCTTTGATCTACCTGAGCTGACCCGTGGGACTATGATAATCAGAATTAAAACTGTCTGGGGGCAATAAATGATCTCGCTGAACATCAGAGCAGGGGCAGATAATTGAGAGCTATACACGACTTGAAATTTGGCTGTACCCAAAACCCATTTTTAGTCATGGTCTTATCATTTTTTTGTTGGATATTTGTGGTTCACCGTATTCTTCAAGTTTTCATCTTTATTCAGATTGTTTTTTTATGTGAAATGCCTTAAAATTAGGCTCTCTAGAGCTATTTTTAAAAAGGTATGTAAGCATTTGAACGTGATAGATAACATTTTTTAATAGGTCATAACTAGTGAATCGCACCTACAATTTTAATGCTTGTTTTTTTAAAACCCGAAGAAAACCTTTGAGTAAGAATTGTAACAAAAAATATGCTTGGAAAGCAAACACGAAAAAAGTTATGATGCTTCAAGTCGGCCCTAGCACATCATTGGCAGAAATCATTACCATACCATATTAATTTTTAATGATATTATTAGTCTATGAATCATTAAATATTATTAGTTTCATCAAGTTAATGCAAGTGATTTTTAGTGCCTTTGCGATCATTAAGCTTTTAACATTGTTTGAAAAGCATGTATTCTAAAACTCTCAAGACAGAACTATTTTCCCTCGATTCAAAGAACTGACAAAAGAAAAAAATCGACATCATTGAAAATATACAGAATAGCCCATTATGTTTAGGGTAGACTACAAATTGAATGAACACGTCAGGAATGTCCTTATATATTTATATAGCTCTGCCTGACAAGATAAAACATATAAGGCAAATGAAGCGGTACATGACAACTTACAGACAGACATTTCTACACAGCATCAAATTATTGAGATACACTACCTAGATTTCATGGTTTAAATCAACCTTGGATTGACATTTCATAGAGAACAAGGTGGGTAAATTTTGCATTCGACAAAGCAAAGATAAAGAGAAGGACTTCTGGTATTCGGAGAAAAAGTAAGAAAATATCTTCATCTGCCTTAAAAACTGTGCAAGAACTTAAGAGATGGAGGAAAATGATTACATTATATTTCACGTCTCCACGTTGTAAATATGGGAATACAGTAAAATGAGCAAGTATAGTAGAATGATAGCACATGCACAAACTATTCATCTTGCTTAGTCCTGATCGTCTAACTTGTGACTGTTAGAAAACAATCCCAATAATTTGTGGGTGGTATAAATTGCCAATATCAATCAATCCTGTACCATTAACACTCCTGTTATCAAGAAACATGAATGACTCCAGTCAAGTTATCCCTGTGTTTCCCCGTAGCTGTCAGCTCTCTGGATCACCAGATGGATTATAAGTCCCGCAGTGAGTAGTGACTAAAAGGGCGCACCCCTAACATTCCCCGGCACCTTTGTAAACCCACACACGCAGACATACCCATATGCCACGTGTCCACAGTCTACAGTACATGTATTACACACATCATTTGGCATAGTGTCTTGAATTATGAATTATTTTTATGGCATCTGTTTCTTCAAATACTGCTCTCTTCACATCAGGAGTTTTCTGCCGGCTTTTACAGTGTGAGAGAAAAGTTATACTCGTTCAAAAACAACTAAAAATTTTCAGAAAATTTTATACAAATAGCCTTTTAAGGTAAGACTATTGCTATTAAATGTAGAGACTTATTTTACTGTGATTGGTACCATTGCAAACTTTAAAATCACTACTTCTCGATTATACCTTTTTCTTTTGAGCATAATTTCCTCTAATGAATATTTTGAGGCTTTTAATTATGGTTAAATCAGAAAGAAACTCATTCAGAATCAGCAGCCAGCACAGGTGAATTTTTTGGCCAGCAGCTCCAGACTAATATTTGACCTAATGAGCGTTGTCTATGGGTTTTTGCCAGGCAGAGCAACAGGTTACCTAAATAAAACCATCGTTCATCGCCGTGTAGATGCACAGTAGGCGGTACAATCACGGTACTGTGCCATGCGGTAGGATCCGTACTAGTCTCTCATTGACACATGCATACCTTCGTTTTGGAATGATTCTATGCTTAAAAATAAGATCATGAGCAGCGTGCAGACAAAATTAATAGGTGACAATTTTTTTTGTGACCTTCCTGCCAGACATCACTCAGCAGTCAGAAATCTCTGGAGGCGAGGGTCAGCGCTGCGCAAGGGAAATTTAGAAGAGGGAGAGGAAGGAGTAGGATGCAGTAATGAAATGATAACAAAAAACATCAACAGATGAAAATAGACAATCCTCATAGTATTAGACGGCAATCAATGCAAGGTTTGCTTGAGGGCTATAGTGTTAATCAATACACACTGCACTGGTCTCTTCAGTAGACTGCTGTGGCGGACTATAGTATAAGTAGTATCATCTTATCCTTTTGCTTTGCCATTACAAGTTTACTTACACTACTGTCTCAAAGGCTTATTACGCTTTAAAATAACAAATTTATAATTTATCAATGAAATCACTATCTTTTTATTAAATAACCATTTTCGTTATGTTTTCATTTTTGTTTATTGAGCTAAATCTAGTTGCTGCTGCACTTTAATTCTTTAAATTTTTATAATTAATAAATTTCAATTGTAACAGTATGTTCAGGTCATAACTTTCATTATTGTTATTTAAAAAAGTAAAATAATAGATTCATATTACACGTATAACTCATAAATGCATACCCTATTGTTTCGCATCAGCCCTGCTTACATGTCTCTGTTTTAATTCCTTAAAATATAGTTTTTACTTCAGTCAGTTTATTTTTAAATTGGATTATAATTGTGGTGTTAAAAAGTTCTTTCCTTACCGCTTTTTGCTAGGCCCAACCCTGCTCAATAAGCCACTGGCTTATTTTCCCCCCTGATGAAATTGTGTTTTACACTATGCAGCTGAAGTCTAATCCATATTTTTAGATATAAAAGACATTATGCCAAATGATGTGTGTAATATATGTACTGTAGACTGTGGACACGTGGCATCTGGGTATGTCTGCTTGTGTGGGTTTACAAAGGTGCAGGGGAATGTTAGGGGTGCGTCCTTTTAGTCACTACTCGATGACTCGAGAGTCCTCGCCTGCATTCAGTGTCAGATCCCTAGATGTAACTTAGGCCTTTTAATTGGGTCGTACCGTGTCATGGATCGGAATGTGTAGTGCTGTGGATCGGGATGTTCTCTGCCACGGATTGGGACATGCCGTGCCCACGGCACCCTGAGCCATGGGATCCGATATTCGAAGAGTAGTAAAATATCGAGTAGATCCCAGCACTACTACAGTGTATGTTACTCCGTCGAGTTAAAATATCCAAACAAGGACCAATGGTGAATAATAAAACATCATTGGTGATGTTGAACTTTCTGTTGTGGCTGACCAGAGGATTGATAGATGTTGATGAAGCTATGGGGGTAGTTTGGACGGAGAGTGCTTGTTGCTAGTAGAACAATGATTATTGTGGTGATTAATTATGTTTTGTGGTAATTGTTTCTATAAATTCTATGTTTGTACTTTGGTTAATCATTACTTCCGCTGTCTGTGTCTGCTAGTGGTACATCTAATGTGTCTCTGTTTTCTAAATTGTCTCAAGTGGGAGAAGTGTCTATGTGATCTGTATTTTTGTGCTGATATAACTGGGGGGAATCTTCTCTATCTGCCTCTATGCCACCACTGGGCCTGCTGGTATCACTGGTCCTACGCTGATTTCATTATCTGCATGGCTATCTGTCATCGTCTCAATTGTGTTTACAAGTGTGAGTGGTGTAGTGTTGTGTTTACAATTTAAATACTAAATAATGTCTAGTGGTATGAGTGTCTGAGTGGGTTTTATTTTCAGTGAATTCTCTCTTGGTCGCGTTTCTCTAAGTTTGAGAGCTTATACCTGCTTTACAAACACCCATGCCTTTAGCTAGGTTAAAGAAAGGTTGATATCACAGAGATGAGTTAATAAGAAATATGTTTTCGTCAAAGTCCCACCATAAAGCTTTTCTTGTCTGCACCATAGTCTTAGCCGCTTTTATACTTATGACACCTCTTCATTTTTCCATGCTGATATGTTTGCCTTACATTATATGGCAAACATATCTCGAAAAACAGTCTTTGTCTTTGGATCGATCCCAAACACCATGCAAATGTCATCACTAAGGTCAACGCTAAAGAACGGCTTTTTATATTGTTTTTCTCACTTTTTACTTAAAGTCAATTGGCCACATCTTTAATATGTACCGTTAATTTGTGTAAAAAATTTAATTTAAAAATTGTTTATGATTGCTGGGGATATGAAGCCTGTTAAATCAGGAAGAGAAATAATATTTGAAAACCATTGAAGAAGAAATAATGATTTGTATGTGCCATTTATTTGAAATTGTATTATTAAGTGGACACAATAGAGGTAAATTCATAAATCTTTGTTAACAAACGAAGGGAACAAAACAAAGCTCTAAAAGATTATAATTTTAAATATAAAAACACAGGAATTTCACAAAAATCACAAGATTGAATTGATAGATCAAAAGTGAAGAGGAAACTGTATAGGACATTAACAATTTTGACTGAAGCTTGGTAAACAAAGGCAGACTTTATTATGCTTCAAAGTGCAGTGCCCAAATGTCGGGCATACCTGTTTACCCTGCATAGCATCATCATCAGAGCGTATCTGACAGTGATTGGTTCACTGAAGACCGTCTTTGGTAAAGAGATAAGCAGGCAAATAGACGTAAACTAAATTATCGCTAAGACATGATTTTGAGACTCTTTGCATAGAGCTAAGCCAGCAATTCACTTGACAACCTTTGTAAGGGCTCAGGTTTCTATGTAGGGATGAGGTCAAATCTTATACAAGCAATCCTGCCTTACTCCTTATGGGGCTCAACACTAGCTGAAATTGAATTCGCATTGAAATGTGTGCCAGGAACTGATAAAACTATGCAATAATACCTCTCTTTTTCACCCTTATTGGTTGCAAAACACAAAGCATTTGATTTTCTACAGAAGAATATTGTGGGAAAATCAGACAACGAATTGTAGTTCATTCTTTCCCTTTGCATAGTTTTGTATAAGAACAATCCAATTTTTAATCTTTTTTCAGATGGAAGATCGAGTGAAAGATTCAAACGACACGGTGCAGGAGTAATCAGAAAAGGTCATACATGTAACTCAATTACCACAAGCAGGACAGCATCTACCATGACAAAGATTTGTCGATAGTGGACAGTATCCACCCCAACTGATAGGGGTCACCTATCATATATCCAGAGATGAAAGTGGAAAACAAGTCGACAATTGTTGTGGAGCTCCACAGTCTAAAATTCAGGGGCATCTCAGGAAAAGCCAGACCCTGGTCAACTTATCCAAATAAAAAGCAATGACTAAAACGTACTGGATAAAGAAAAAAATAGAGAATGAGGATGGGAAAGACATAAAAGAGGATGAGGAAAGAAAGATGGATGATAGTGAAAAGATATTGTTTGACATGGATGGAGGCAGACAAGATAGAGGATGGAACTAAAGGAGGGAAGAGTGAATACATAGAGGACTAAGGATGATAAATTTTTATATGGAAGTCGAGAGAGGGCGAATGAAGGAATACAATTTCTCAAACTATCCTATCCATTTTAATCCTGGTCATGAAATGTTTCAAGGCATTAGGGATATCTTTATATTTGTTTGTTTATGAAAAAGCACAATATCAAGCAAAGTTTTTTGATGTGATAAATATTGTTTTGATGCAAATTGCAGTTTTAACTTAATTTTTGACGTTTTTTTTTTTTCCCGAAGTGATGGTTTCATTTTGAAATAGAATTAAGAATGAATATAAAAATTTGAGTGAGATGATGGGGGGAGAGGGTAAAAAAGCATGAAGGGAGATATTAAATAGAACAGATCTGCATTCTTTTTAAAATTTCTACTTTTTTCCCATTATCTTTACACCCACAAGGAAGTTAAAGCTTAACTACCCAGACTCTTACTAGTATTGGTAAGCCACTGCTAACAAAATAATGAAGAAACAAATGCTGTATATATGTTTCATATCATGTGACCTTAAAGGACTAAATCACAATAATTTGTAATCTATTTTTTCTAGTTTGGTTTGTATCTAGGTCTACACCCCTTTTTAACGATCATAGTGTACTATGGAAATAATGCAGATGGCCATTAATAGCCTGCATTTTTTTTTTGTGTGTGTGCTCTTTTCTGAGACACAGACATCACTATAATATTTCCAATTCGACAGTTGTGAAGATGATGTGTGAGGGCTAAAACTCAGTGCTGTATTAATCACTCTGGAACTTGAACCCCACAATACTCAATTGAATTAGCTTGGTTGGCAAGTATCTTGAATCCTTTTCAATATCCCACCAGAAACCTTCACACTCACTGCATTATATGTACTCCAGAAGTTTGCTCAGAACACTAAATCTGATACTTTGTAGAGCATTTGCTTTCCGAACTGTGGAGAATTTCTTCCCTTGCACCTGTTAGCAGCGCTACTATGTAGTGGATGAGTTGGAGGTCTTACTGCTTTGTCTGAAGGTAGTCAATTGGTTAGGCAAAATGAACAAATAATTCCCCTTTTGTAAAAAAAATCTGTACCAATCAATCAAATCTTTAGTCACTCTAAATACCAAATGAAAAATCACTCTGTCAATGATGTCACTGTATCATTGTATTCTTACTCATTTGATCTTCCCAGGCGTGTAAAGAGAAACTTCATGAAGAGAAGTATGTGAGGTTCATCATTGGTTGATATCCAGACAATCAATACAAGGTCAAGGAAAATTGCCATATATTCACTGTGGAGGAGCTAGAGGAGGCCCTTGAGGGTCACTTCACAATAGAGCCTATCATCTACAGCAGAAGTCAAGCATGACAGAGGTTGGCATGGTAATAGAGTGGAGAAGGTGGGATTTGGGATTTTATAACATTGATTAAGGCTTTGTGTCTACTTCAGGTCTGTTAGATAATCTCTCTTTATGTTATATGATTTCAGAGTTCATTTTTGAAGGTCTTTCTAGTTCCCTAAGTTAACCAAGTATTTTAGAAATAGATTTAGGCTTGCTAAGTGACAGAGGAGACTGTTCACAATGACAGGTCGGCATGCTAGGCTGAAAGTTGAGGAAAAGTATTGAAACATTAGGAAAAATATATTTTTTTGAGTAGCAAAGACAATGGGGAATGAGTTTATCCATCTCATTTAAATAATGTGAGATATAGGCTCTTTACTGATATTATGTCATAATATCCTTGCATGGTTTTGTCTCATAAAACAGGCTATTCATAAATTACTGTCAGAGCTGTGAGTCATTAAGTCTTTCAGATAATCCTAAAACAAAATATTTAGCTATATACCAAAACATTTCCTTCCTCCTCCTCCTCTCTTCCTCTCTATGTAAACCCACCCTATTTCACCCTTACTTTTCTTCTTTAGACCACCCAACAGTTCACTGAGTGCCTGGACAGGATGCTCAACCAGCCTGACATAAGTCTCGTCACATCATAGGATACCCCGAAGTCCCTGTGGCTTATAATGCTGTCCGAGTTATGGCCTTTGCCTTCCCCAAGTATGTATGAAGAGAAAAAGGTATTTAAATTTCCACTGCAGAGAAAGCGTCGCTTGTATAAAAACAAACACATCTATATTTATTTTATATAAGGACTTCAAGATCGTGTTGCCACTCTTATGATTATCAGTATTTCACTGTTATCTCCAACATTAACATCATCAATGTCTTATTCCTCTTCCTTTTCTTAATCATAATTGTCACGATAGTACGGTATGGTTAAAATTAAAAGACGTAAGTCCTCTGTAAAACCAGTGCTTTCTTTAATATAAGATAAGTAATTCCAAGAAATGTAATTCACATGACCGTTTGATTGAGATGAACTTCAATACACAGTATTCTACAGATTTACGAAAAGTAACTTCACAACCAGTAATCAATATATATCTTGAATCAAGCACAGTAATAAAGAATTTGTGGTTAACAACTCAAGCACATTAATATAGAATTTATGGTTAACATTTCATGTCTCTAGGATTCGTGCTCTATATGGTAATGTAGAATCAGAAATGTCATTTTTTTATTAGAAGGAATCACAGCTTTCCTCTTTCTTTAAACAAAATTAGAATTGGGATATACTTTACACAACTGTAGAAAATCAATCGTCAATGATTTCCTAGAACTTGATTGGAAGTTAATTTAGAGTAAGATTTATGCTATCTCTCATAGGAGTAAAATATCCTACACAGTTTAGAGCTCAAAGCTGCCAATGAGCTATTTCTGTGATGTCTCCTCTCTTTCTAAATCGGCCGGTCTTTTTTGAGAGTTAGAGGTCCACTGACTAAGTTTTCCGTCTCAACTTTTCGTGAGGACTATTGAGTACCTTCTCACTCCGCTTATCTTGTATATGATTGGCTGTTATCTTCACAACAAACAAACAACAAATCAGTGTTCAGTCGTAATATGACTTCAAATTAGGATTCAAATAAGTATCTAGTTCAACAGATTATGTGATTAAAATACAATCTATAAGATTGTTGTTTACAAATGATTTATTACATGTGCCGACCATGACAATAATTATGAAATTTACATAAATTCTTTTAAATCTCTTCATAGTGTCACCAAAAAAAGTCTTTCTCCAGGATTGAAACTCAATTATTTTTCTTTATAGAAACCTTTCTTTAACATTATCTGCCTACAAAATATTTATCATACTTCAGCTAGCCAATATTTAAAGATTTATACAAGTTGCAATAATTTTTGAAGCCAAGGTGGAAAGGCTATACAAGCCATGATGTGCTGTACATACAGAAAAATTAAAACATTATAGAATGCTTTACTTATCGGTTCTCTATAACCATCTTTATTTGTTAATGCTCAAAACACTTTATAAGCTTTGTTTTGAAAGTATATAATTCAAAACAATAACCTAAAGTAATTTGCTGACAAAAGTAGAAATGAAGTCTATAACTGAGAACACAAGAGATATAAAAAAGAGATATATTTTATACACAAATGATACTCTAAAAAATTCAAATTTTTCAACATCAGAATTTTGGTATGGAAGTTTCCAAAGATATAACAGAATGATGTTTTTAATTTATGACATTTACACTCAAATCTCACTTTGTTAATTTCTTGCAACGCTCAAATTAAAAAGATTTTAAGTCATTAAAGGAAATAAAATTGAAACAGCCCATAACTATGCTCATCTAAACAACAAATCTGCTGGGGAGTGATTCTATTACAAGCAACTATGATTATTTTGTATTAGAATTTCATAAGGTACTTTTAACTAGAGCCCATGGTTTACAACTGAAGAAACAGTTTCTGGCACAAAAAAGGAAAATATACTGACAAAAGAAACTTTACATAATTTTTACTTTTTGCTAAACTTTAAAAAAAATAAAATAAAAATACAATAAGGACACCTATTCGTTTTTTCAACTAAACCAGATTGGAGGAAAGAGGGATGAAGCTTGAAGACTGAAGAGACACAGGATGCCATTTATTGCGCTATGAATTTTTTTGTATAATATTTTATGAAAATATTTATGTGTCTATGTATAGTATGTAGATCTTATACCTTATTGGTATGTCTTGATATATTTGCATATTTTAATTTTTTAGATAACTTGCATGTGATCTTTGACTTTGCATTTGAATAGATGATTGACTGTACTGATACAATTAGTTTTATTATTTTTTATCAGTTTAGAAAAACTCCCTAGTCTATTGTAGTTTCAAACTCAAATGATCCATGATGTGCTGATCACAATACCTTCTAATGGACAGACTCTATGAACATGATATGTGTCCATAATCCTAGACTCTGTTGACAACTTTCATCTGTGATTGTTTCACTTGGCGTCCAAACGTTGTGTTTGGCTACAAGGTTATCTTGCTTGCTCATTTTCCTGGCCTATCACACTCCAGAGTGTGGCAGGGGCTCTAAACAGGTCAATGTCTCCAGATTTGTTTGCACGAGCATCTACAATGTTTGTGGCGAGTAACCAAAAGCATTTGCATTCCTTTTCAATTTTTATATACATTTACGATAAATTAGAAATAAAGGGCTTTTTTTGGAATCCATCGAGGAATCTTGTTTAAAACGCTCCAGTGACTCTTATTGATTTTTAAAACTGACCAATATTACATATATATTTTTCACTATTCCAAACCAAACTCTTTCTTTCTGCTTTCTGCTTTGACAATGTCTAATGATTGTCACGTCTTCTTTTTTTCTGGAATTAATGCAGGTTCATCAGTGTATGTCAAGTCGTGTACGTTGTGCCCTCCTACTTTAATTTCTGGAAATCCTTCTAGGTTTTTGCATAATAATTTCATTGAAGGGATAGAAAAGGTCTGGGAAAAGCACATAGTATATATGCGTATGACTGCATGAGCAAACATGTTAACTTAAAAAGTGAACTACAATTTTTTTAATACTTTAAATTTTAGTGGCATTAAATTAATTTCCTATTATTGCTTTAATTATATACATTTTAAATATTTTGTCTGTTTCTTCATGTTCTTCAATCTGTCTACATCTCTTTCTTATATGCTGTTTCATACAGTCTCTTTAAGATATACATTTTTCTTAGGAAAGAAGTGATAAATTCTGAAATTTTATGTGTTTCATTTTAAATACGCAAAGGGAATTTAAATTCCATCTGACTCTAACTGATCTTGTTGTGTTTCATGTTTAATTTAAATTGTGGAATCACATTTTGTTTTTAATTGAAACTGTTTAGTCTGTATAACAAAATTCTTAGTTAAACCATCTTAGTATACAGGTCTCTGCATAAATCATTTTAAAAATAATAAAATTGCAAGTGGATATGTTAGAAGTAGTATTATTATCTGGATTAAAATAATTTGTTCTGGAAGAGTTTGATGTAAGCTTAAGTTTACAATGTGATTTATGGATTACAAAAACCTTAGTTTGCAATAGAAAGTAGCTGATTTATTTCAGTTCAGAATACATGTGAATATTATAATCAATATCAAGGTTGCCCATACTGATAGCTTTTTTTATATAAATACTATACTATGATAAGGTGATAGTTATACTTTATGATGAATTTAAAGACACAAAATGCATATACATGTATCCTTAGATATAAATTTTATTAAAATAGGAACACTGACTAACATTATTATTAAATAGCATAAAATTGTCTTTTGCTTATTTCAATGCTAACTTCTAGTAGTTTAATTGAAAGATAATTTCTTTGCTTTAAATTGCCTAACAATAATCATTGAATAATAATGGAATGAACCTAAAATCTTCCATATTTTTTTAATAAATTACCTTGGTTATGACAAGGTAAAAAGTTAGAATAAATACAGCTACATTTTTCAAACTGTACATTTTTGCACATGTTGAATCTGGATCACAGTATTGTATTAATGCTTAGAATGGTACAATATTGACTGATATTATTTGTCCAGGACAGGATGATCTGAAACATTTCTGCATAAATTATAAATACAATTTTGCAACCTTTTCATAGACCATTGAAATAAATAAATTGTCACAAGTTTCATTCAGCTCTTCGGTTGAATTTTTAAAGATTAAAGAATCAACATTGCAAAAGATGCATGATTTTCATTTTAACAAACATAGCTCTATTTTTGATGCTTTGAGGGAATAAATGAAAGAATATGGTTATTGCTCATCAAAACTGGTATAAGCCAATAAATTTGCATTGGTTTCAGCAACCAAAATCATTTTGTAATGGATAAAGTATTTTGTTAAACTAATAAACTCTATGTAACTGGTACATATGGTAAAGAGATTTCCTTAATGAGGCCATGACAGGTTTAACTCAATACTTTAAGAATTTTTTTTACTCTAATTAGTCTTTGGATTTCTGGCTTGCAGGGCTCTTCATAAATTCTGAAATATAGCCAATATATACAGTAAATATTTGTAAAATGTTAAGATAATCAACAGTATCATTCCAATTACTCTACCCTTAAGAAGTGCTAGATTCAGTTTACATTTCAGTGTATTATGAGAGATGTTAATTCTGTATCTCTTTGGATATTTCATTTTTCATACAAAAATTTCAAAGTCTAAATTAAATATGTGTTGGTAGCGAAATTTCAAAAAATATGAGTCATGTTCCGGACAATATGAGAAAACAAAAATCAAAAACTCGAGCTCCTTGTGTATTTTATAGAAAGCCCATAGCTGAAGCTTTATTTTGAATATCAAGAGCATACCAATTTTAAAGAAGAATTGAATCACAGTAGTTACAATGACTGTTTTGATGCCAGTTTAAAGAATTGGGCATCTTAAGAAAAAGGGAAATCTTCATAAGTCCCACACACATTAAAAAAACAGGAAAAAAAAAAAAAAATCAATACCAAACAAATAGGACTCAAGCTTCTCATTTGAAAATGCGGACCATTGCA
>JAWDGP010000157.1:0-7500 GCA_033675545.1 Elysia crispata | reverse complement strand
AGTGGAATGGTATTTAAACCTGGGACAAACATCAGGAAATAATGTAAAAACACAAAACTGCTTATATTTTGAAAAGAATTTATTTACCACGAATAAAATCTTCATATTCGTGTTCAGCGTCTCAAATTTCTTATGAAAAATGAAATTTTAAAGTTTGAAGGAATTTAGGCAGATTTTGTTTTCTAAAGTAATGAATTTAGTTTTAATTTGTAATGGTTTTATTTTATTTTCCAATGCAATTATAGTGAGTCACAAGTTGCCATCTCTTGTCAACAAGTTGTTCTCTCCCATAGCAATTCAAGCTATCCGTTACTCCAATCTCGCTTGAGCACCGTCTCCTCTTTCTATGAACTGAATCATGTGTAGCGTCTTTTTTGTTTAAAGTAACTGTTTATTTGTTAATCTCTGTCATTTATCTTGTGCATGGGAGATCATATAGCGATATCCTAGACACATCCTTTAATTTCTTAAGGGTATTTCAACGCTTTAGTTTACCCAATTTTTTTATATGTTTTGAGTCACCAGATGTTGTCCTCTGCTAGCTTTTCTCTTTACCACTATCATAGTCAAAGATTTTTAATGATAAGAAATCTGTTATCGTTGTTGACGTGATTGTTTCATTCTGTACTTAAGAACTGTGTCTTATTTAAACTTGCAAACATGTTTTGTGTTTTTATGCTCAAATTCATTTGGCGATTCTTTAAGGATTACCTTTTACAATACCGTGTAAATTTACAGTCTTTGCAAACAAAAATATGTTCAGGGTTCAAGGATTTGGGTTTTGCTTTGGTATGAAAAATTTTCAACTGCAATCTAGAAAAAAGACATAGGGTAAAGGTAAAACCAATAAAAGCTCATGTGTGGTGTACTAAATTTAGTGAAAGATTACTCAATAAATTGTTTTTGAGAAGGCTGTTTGAACATAGAATCTCCTACAAACTGCTTTTCAGTTACTCTCTTCCCCCATTGTTCTTTCTTTTGACTTCCAGCACCATTCTTCTGCCATTTTGTATGTTATTCTTTAGCATTCACCTCGATTCTTCCTCAATCTCTCTAACTACTACCCCCTCAATTCCTCTTTCCCCCATTCAATTCTATTGGCTAAAAACCCTCTCTTCTCTTTTCCAATCCGTTAGCTTTCATCCTTTTTTTCTTTTGCTTCAATTTTCAGTTTTTGCTTGGCCCCAATTTTCTTCACAAGCAGCAGCTCTTTTCCATCTTTTTGCTTGTATTATTTTCCTGTTACATTCCTTTCCCTTCGTTTGCTGGCTTTTGCTGTAAGTTTTATTTTTTATTTTCTTTCTGTCTAATTTTTCAATTTGTCTTTTGCTCCCTCATTTCTCCTCCTAGCCGGCCTTTCTCTTTCTGACTTTCTCTCTGGTGACTTTCAGCCCTTTTTTTCCATCTTTCCTTCTATCCAGTCATTCTTTTCTTGTTCATTCCTAAGATAATAAAAAAAAAAAACGAGGTCGCTTATTTGAGAATTACTAATCATAGCTTATGGAAGTTATTCGATAAAAGGAAAAAAGGGTGAGCGAAATTGGAGGCCACAGATACGAGAAAACAGAACTAATCAAAGCCGTTAGATAGATGAAAGATAAAGGAAGAAGTATAAACCATGGGATATGGAAAAATATGTAAAGGGTTGGATGTCATCGATGTGAGGACAGCAGAAGAAAAAAAAAAGTTTTATTTCTGACTTTCAGCTCTTCTCTTCACCTTTTCTGATACCAGACACACCAGATGGTCAGGGCGGCAGAGGGTTGCACTGACAGAATGGAGGTGCTACGTTTTAGTTCCGACCTGATCTATCTGGTGTCTGGAGGCTAACAGTCTCTATGACTGTAGAGGTTACAATGGCATTGCACTTAGTCATTGCCTCTAGGTTTGTGAATAGGCAGAGGTTGCATTGACATAGCACTTAGTCAATGCCTCTGGGTTTCTGAAACATCACAGGTTGCAATGACATTGCATTTGTTCATTGCCACTGGGATTGTGAAAAAAGCGGAGGTTACAATGGCATTGCACTGAGCCATTGCCTCTTGCTCTGCAAACAGGCAGAGGTTGCAATGACATTGCACTTAGTCATTGCCTCTGAGTTTACAGCTGAACGCACAAGTTGCGGCCCTGAAAGGCATGCAGCCTGAAGAGGGTGCAGGATCAGAAAGCAAGATTAAGAAAACCGCTCTATGACTCCAAAGTCTGGTATGATGAAAGGTGAAAAGATGAGCTGAAAGTCAAAGGGAAAACTTTTTCTTCTGCTGTCCTCAAATCGATGACATCCAGCCCTTTACATATTATTTCCTCCTATCCAATGGTCTATATTTCTTCCTTTGTCTTTCATCTATCTAATGGCTTTGATTAGCTATCACGGTTCGCCTCCAACATGTGGCCTCCAATTTCTTCTACCTTCTTTTCACCTATGTTATAACTTGCATTATCTATGATTTGTTTGTCCCAAATGAGCGCTTTTTTTTCTTTCTTTTTTTTTTAATTTTCTCCTATCCTGTGGTTCCTATCTCATAACTTCCATTTCCTCCATCCGCTGATTCCCATTACTTTTCTTTAAACTTATTGCCTCTAGTCTTCATTTTTTCTTCTCTCCAATGGCTTTTAATAGTTCCATTTTCCTCATATTAATGGCAACCAGTCCCTTTGTTACTTTTTCTTTCTACTTAGTGATCTCTATTCCTTCTTTTCCATTATTCTCTATCTGACTGCCTCCAATGCTCTTACACCTATTTGCTTATCACAGCGACCTCCAATTTTTTTATCCTCTATTTTCCTCTATCTGATGCCTTCCCTTAGATTACTTCTGTTTTTCTCAAATCGGTCTCAAAGCATGTAAGTCTCTATCCTTTTTTGTTTTTTCCTCTTTTATTTTTTTTTAATCCAGTGGCTTCAAAAGTTATCCTCTGTTTTCCTGAGATTCAAGGCCTTTAGCCATTATTCTTCCTTGTACTCCTACTCGATGATCTCTGTTTCTTCTTTTCAGTTTTCCTCTGATAATCCACTCGAATTTGTATTTTTTGTAAGATGTTTTTTTTTTTCCTTTTTAAATATTTTCCTTAATAGGTGTTATATACAAACTAAATTAAATTTCACTCTTTACGAGTGAGCGAGATTTAAAAAACAAATGGATTCAAATTAGAAATCCTATAAATTGATTATACAACCATAATTATGAGGTTCCCACATGTTTGTCAAATTTTAGATGCTCTGCACGTGATTTATATTAAGACTTGATATGGTTCCTGCCCTAAATCTCAAAGCCCCAAGATCATCACCTGATGAGGTTTGGGCTTATAAAAACAGTAAACCTGTCAATTACCAGTCCTGACTGCTTCTTTAATTATGGTAGCATGAGCAAGGGCTGATTATTTGATTGATTTTTTTAAAAAACATTTATACACGGCTTTGTAAATTGAAAAATAATCATGGACCAATCGCGGAGTTAGCAGCAAGGCAATGGAATTTTCAAAGGTGAAATAATACGAGGCATTTCTATCATATGCATGTTGTATCAAAAATTGACATCTGGATAAAAAATCTTCTCTATTTCATTAAGTAAAGATCAAGGAAAAAAATCTGTCGCCAGATTTTAACGAGAGTTATGGTCGGTGTGATTGATCGACCCAGCTCCTGGGCCAGCTGAAGAATAAAGTGTAGGATTATTCCTTTGTTGTAGTGTAATATGATGTAAAATAGGTTATGAACTTTGTGTTTAAAAGCCTACTAATTTAAACATATTATTTAATCTTGGCTTTATATCTCACCTTTTTTTTAATTTAAGATAAATGTAAAGATAATAAGTTATGTATGGACATAGTTTTGTCGTTGTGAGTTAGATTTAACTGTTTCACTACCCACCCCAGATATGCGATAGGACCCAAGCAAATTACACTACACATAGAAAATTTAGACAAGGTGACTTGAATGGTGAATATCCACATAACAAATTGGTAAAAATGAATGAGTAATATGTCACAACCACAGAATGAGAAAGGTGGAGCTTATATGTGAAATAATCATATACATTTTTTTAAAATATGTAGCTTATTTAGTTTCAAATTAGTACACCAAATTTCATGGAGATAATTTCATAACTTTTTGAGTTATCGCAGAATTACTAAAATGAGTGAAATGTGCTATATATGGTTTTAAAAAAAAAATTGGATACAAAATCTCATTATAGTTTGGCAATGAATTGAAATACCCATGTATATATATGATATATCTCATTGTAAAGTAAAGGAAATTGGATAGGCCAAAAAAAAAAACAAAAAAAAACAACAAAAGAGTAATGTTGAGTTAGTTATGTTTTTTGGTTTGTAAAAAAAAAAATTTAGCAAAAAAATTTTTTTTTTTCAACTCACTTTGCAATGCCTGCTATTTAATATTAATCCTTAGAGCTTGTCAGAGCAGGTGTATAATCCAGTAGTGAATATACACATCAGAGTTTATGAAAATATCTTGATAACTTTGTGAATTACATAAGGTTTACAACAGCTAACTTGCAAAAAAAAATAAAAAAAATTAGAAATTTGAAAATTAGGAAAAAAATTACCATAATTACTACGTACAATTTCTGTAAGAATTCCCTACACTCTAAGATTTAGCCTGATGTGTCAGATCTTGAGACAATTTTTTCTACAAAGGTAAGGCTTTTTCAGGGCAGATTGAACAGACATTTGTTCTTTTTCTTTGTCCTGGCTTACTGCAGACGTGACAGTTTTTGTCATCCTGAAATGAGTTTCTGCGGCGCTTAACTGCTGGAACTGGTACTGGCATGGGAATCTCCCTTTTTATGTTTTCTGCAGCAGCTTCATGTATAAGCTGTTTTAGCAATAAGTTTTTGAAGTCGGTGAAAGGAATTTTTTAATGGAACCTCTCTCTGTGGCCGCGTTTTGTTTTAGATGATGCTGGCATTGATGACTGAGATTTCAATCAAGAAATGAAATATTTTTTTCCACCACTTGTAGGACTTTCTTTTTTATAACCCATAGTACTGGATACTACTGGTTTGCCCTGTCACAACTATTCATGTACTGGTTGTATTCATCAATACATGATGGCTTATTGACAATCTCTCTTCTTCTTTGTATCTGTCAAGTGCTCACTTTCCCAGCTGTAGTTGCAACAACAACATTTTTCTATGCTTTTTTGTCTCTAAAAGCAGTAAGAAGAAGCTAATCAGCTTCAAACAGATACCGCTTTATTTTAAGAAAGTCTAACTTCAGGGTTTTGATTTCTGGAGGAAAATCATTCCTGCGGACATCCACTGAGCCAGTGTAGTAAAATCCTCTCGTCTTCAGATGCTTTAGTAGCGGCATAGAAGTATAGAACCTGTCTGCAAATATGTGGTGACCTTTGTCTAGATGCCTCAGTAGCTTCTCAAAGACTTTGATTGCTTAAGCTGATTTTGGGTTGTCAGGGTGGTAGCCTGTTTCGGATCTATAGGCCTACTATGTGAAGATGTTGATCATGTTGCCTGTTTGACTGTCGCACAGCCCAAAAGTCTTTATGTGATACTTCAATGGTTTGGACGTGATGAACTGTTTGTATTTCCACCTTGCATGACAACCAATAACTATTTTATCTATGGAAACTTGTTTGTCTAGGTAGTAGGCTGCTTGAAAAGATTTTTGTCACTTTGCTGAGGAAGGGCTCAATTTTTTCTTGGCGCTCTGCGTGCGCTCCAGCTGTATGGAGAAAGGTATGGAACAGTGCTTCAAATCTCTTGCGAGGCATGATCATTGAGTACCAGGGTGTGTATTCGTGATCTACATGGCTCCAGAAATACTTTATGTTGCCTCGTGGATTCAAACCCATAGCCAACAGCACAGCTAAAAACATCAGAAACTCATAGTGGGAGATGGGTGTAAAATTTTGAAAGACTGAGTTTCTCGCGCAGGTCTATTCTTTGCACAGAGGTCTTTTGCATCATTATTTATTGGATCTTAACAGATCCCTCACTATTTCTTCATTGTGAATAGCAAATCAGCAATCCAGAGTACAACTGTCCTCATCTAGATTTAATTCAGCATTGACTCTTGTTGTGTTTTGCTTTACAAAGGGAAAGGAATTTTGTGTGGTACCCGCTTCAACTACTCTCCACTTATTCTGCTGCCCACCCTCTAGATCTACAAGTCCATTGCCGTTACTAGATCTGGCACTTTCAGTTTCAGTTCTAGATCTATCTATCGGAGATCTAGATCTAGATCTATTTTGTTCTTCATTGTGGGGTCTACGGTGTTTTTCACTCTGTGTTGTGGGCAGCGCCCCTCTGTTGCTACATTTAGATTTAGACCTAGCATAATCGTAATCTGTTTCACTTTCACTAGAGCTGCTGTTAGAACTAGATCTAGATCCAGCGTAAGGAGAATCATCGTCATCGCTAAGTAAGTTGTCACTATCACTGTCATTGCTCAAGTTTTCAAGGCATTCAAGCATTTCATGCACTGCATAGGATGGGAAGCGATGAGGGGGGCGTCGCCCTGTCCCATTAGGTTCCATTTTGTCAACAAACTTGGGCACACACCACAAAAAACAATCTTTTTTTTTTTGTGTAAATTACAAACTAAGCAGTAGGAAGCCTACAATACTAAAGCTACACATGCACAAATTATTGCTTTTTCCCAACTGCTTTTGGTTTCGCAAAATAAGAATAATTTGGCGAGCCGGAAGCTTGGGCTTAAGGGTCTTTTATTACATTTTATTGAGCCGGAGAAGCTGGCTAAGGGTAGTGAAACAGTTAAGAAGATAAAAAATTTATCAAGGTAAACACCTCACCTCATAGGACTAAAGTGGAGAGATAACTTCATTATATGCAAATATTATTTATAAATTACCACACGTGAATATTCCACCAGAGTGTAGAGGCTTAGGGCATAGAGCATTCAGCTGGAAGATCAGGTTTGTGGATTCGAGTCGCTCACCGCTAGTAGATGAGCTTAAAGTCTCATCTTTTCACTCCCTGCCATTGCCGATGGGGGCTTAGTTTTGAAGAAATAAAAGCCCAAAAATCACTGTATTGGAAACAGACTTCATGGAAGGAATAATCTACCCTTCTTTAGTTTAAACATTACTTATCTTTTTTTTTATAGTACTCCTCACTTAATCCTTGCTCTCTCCAACTTCCTTTTCCTCTCTCTCTCTGTCTCTTTTAACTTCCTTCTTTTTTAAAATGTTTTTATGTTCCTTTATCAGATCCTGGATGTTATTGATCCAAAGAGTTCAAAAGCCCTAGCCTCTCTGCTTGAGCCATGAAAGTCAAGTGAGGTGTCTAAAAATCGAGTTCTGGACAGACGTTGTAGAAGCTGCCCTAAGGCTTGAGGGGGAAAATGTTTATCAGAGAAAGGTTCCCTACATCCAGATGATAAGTTTTTGGTAGTTTTAACATTTCCTTGAACTAAACAGTTTTAAAAATTCTTCTTAACCTCAGTATAAATCAAATTTTACAGGCCATTCTTTGACAATCAAGTGAATAACCTTAAAAGA
>JAWDGP010000156.1:0-11682 GCA_033675545.1 Elysia crispata | reverse complement strand
CTAATGATTTGTTAGATGTATTCGGTAGAATTTAGATTTACTTATTCACACTCATCTGTATCTTGTTGTCGCCCCCCTTGCCCTAAACCTCCTGATCAGGTCATGGCGTCGCAGACGGTGTGCGGGGTGTTTTCTCACAGCTGGGGCAAGCGGTCAATGATCTGCTGGCGCTCCCTGTGCGGGCATTCTTCTCCATGTTCAGTATCAAAGGATGAAACTTGATGGTTTCATGGGCTGACGATCTGTTTTGAACTGGTCACTGGGTGATATCCGAGATCGTAGAGATGGAAATGTGTGCTGAGAGGATGACAACATGGAAAATTAAATTTCTGCATGAGAAGAGAGGAGAACCAATATCTCTTCTACATCTACACGAGTTGTTCTGTTTGTATGTTTCTTAAATATCATTTTCATTGGTAAAACACAACTACTGGAGCTAAAAGAAAAGGAGGAGAGGGCGTATTAAACATGTAGTCATATAAAATTTAACTGTTGGGGGAATTAAACAATAGCTGGAATTTGATTCCTAAGTCTTAACCCTTTACGTAGCATAGAAATAATAAAAATACATGTCTGTGAAGGTCTTTCCTCGTTTTGTGATTAAGTAGACCTATTAAAAATAGACTAATGTAACAATTATAGTGTAACAGCAATCTAACTAGTGCCTTGTTGGATTGTTTTTTTTTTACTGGATTTTTTTTATTTTGTTGTTTTTTTTTTTCTTTTGTATCGTTTCTTATCGGATTCTTAAAAGGTTTTCAATGCTGTCAAGACCAACGTTATCTTCAGAAACCGCTGATATTAATTGTCGTCTCCATTATTTACAAACTATTAATTTCATCAAAAGAGATAACATTGATGAATAAGAAATTTCACATTGGTTGAGCTAAACTAAGATTCACCAATAATGAAACAGGCAAAAACATCAAACAAATTACTCATAAGAAAGATGAACATGGCTGTCATGAAAAAAGGAGATATTTTTAGAGGTTAAACTCTCACCATTATCTATGAAATTTTTAATTTATGATGATTGGGCTTCAGAAAGTCACAAGATGGGCAGGTAGGTTACAGAAACTTGGATCTATTCCAGTGTTTTAAGCACTGTGTCAGAGCTAAGATCTGAAAATATAAAAGATCTAATAGCAACCTACTTATTATTGAAGAATATGATAGAAAAGTCAGGGTCAGAAGTGTATCAAACATGAATCAATAACAACATGCGTGATTTTAGACTAGCATTCGTCATCAAAGGCAACAAGCTTTGAAGATACTATCCTTCTATAAAATATGTTTAATGCTTTATATTAACAATCTCTGTAATAAAAGAAATCCTTTTTTTTTTAAATATGGGTATCTTTTGAATTGTCTCCTTGGTTGGATCAATCACAAAGCAAAATAGAAAAAAATAAGGGAAGTTTTCCAGCATAAAGTCAACTTTATTGAAGAAGACGAGTGTTATTGTCTGATCAGATGCTACCCTCAAAGGGAGTTAAGTAAATCTTTCTCTTTGGCTCGTATTTCTTCCTCCCTGTGATCAGGCTACAGATTGGCCAAAGATTCACCTGGAAAGTTATGTTTGTTTTTGTTGTTGTTTTTTTCTCTAATAAAATCTATAAAGGTTGTTCCCCCCCCCCCCCCCCCCCAAGACACCATTGCCGATCTTTAAGTCTTCTACAAAATATCAACACTGAGTGAAATAACTTGTGTAATAAACTAAGGGAAATAATTACTGCCTCTGAACTAATTCATTCTTTGTTACTTCCCCTTGAGAATATGATAAGGACGTAAGTCATTCAATGGCTAAACATAAATTGAGTAAACAGTACATCATTTGGTGAGATGACTTCTGATCCTTTTTAATCGCATCCGTATTGCAATTCAAATCACTCTCACTCATTCACTCTCACTCTCACTCTCACTCTCACTCATTCACTCTCACTCATTCACTCTCACTCATTCACTCTCACTCTCACTCTCTCTCTCTCTCTCTCTCTCTCTCTCTCTCTCTCTCTCTCTCTCTCTCTCTCTCTCTCTCTCTCCTTCTCTCTCTCTCTTTTTCTTTACTTCCCTCTCTCTCTCCTTCTCTCTCTCTCTCTCTCTTTCTCTCTTTTTCTTTACTTCCCTCTCTCTTTCTCCTTCACTTTCTCCATTTATCTGTATTGCTCAATAAATACGTGGTTACGATGACGGTCTCGATTTTAACGAAGGATAAGTGGGGACCGTTCCTCAGGGGAAGATTTGCCGTGAAAAAAAAATAATTAAAGGGATGGACTAGGTAGAAAGGAATAACAAAGTACAATTTTATCTTTTTCAAGACAAAAGATAGTCAGCCAAGGTAATGTTGTGAAAAGGCTCTTCTCACCTAAAAAGACCAAGTTTTCTATGTTAAATCTAAAAATGTTTAATATTTCAACACACTTTTCAAAAGACTAAAAAATCGACCTCGTGACTCCATGACTTTGACCACCAAAGCATGCATTGAAGAAACTGGTGAGAGATGTGTGCAGAGGGATTGCCTGTGAAGCCATTTTATCAGTAATAACCTATTAAATTAAAGCTAAATGAAGAAAGAAGGAAATGATCAATCCATTCCCACTTTTTTATGCGAGTTAATCTTGATTGCCTGATACCAATGCAAGGTGCTTTTCTAACAGATTAATTTAATAGAATGTAAAGATATGTACCACGTATCGTAAAGGTGTACTTGAAACATTAAAACAATGTCAAATACTAACGCACGAAATTATAATTTATAAAAGGAAAAAAGGTGCCTGTACAATAAAATTTTTAGCGAGAAGGGTGGAAAACAAAATTTTAATTAATTTTGTTTCAAGTTTCTGTGTGACCTGAATGTCAACTGAGTGTGTATAAGATAAATACGAAGCCATCATGCATATTGACGAGCAGTCTTGCGCTCCCTTGCCAACACGGGAGAAACCTGTGCTTTGATAATATGATGAGCAGTCAAAGCAGGAAAAATTATCAGTGAACATGTACAGGTATTAGCATAAATATCCCTATAGCGACATATACTAAGGCTGCATCTAACAGATTTTTGCTACCAAGTAAGCTTTCGGGCAGAGCTTACCTAATTTGAAAATAGAATAACATTCAAGAAGTGAAATGTAAAAAGTTTTGATACTTGATGAATCTCAAGTTCTCAGAGAACTTGCTCTTTGTGTAAATAGACCTGAAGGATCACTTTGTAAACTTATCATACCAGGAATTGTGCACACAACAGTAACACGGGCGTTGATTAAAATAACAAAAGAGACGAAGTTGAAAGATCTTGAGCTAGGTTGGCAGTGGAAGATGGATTCCGAAAAGTTCATATTTATATCTTGTGTTCCTTAATTCAAATTCAAGAAATCATATTTGGTACCAAAAAAAAAAAAAGAAAGCAAGCAAGGACAGGCTTAACATAGCTTGGGTATGTTTTCACGATTACCACAGCAAAGAATTAAACAAAAGATTAATGATTGATAAACCAAAAAGGTGGCCTCACCACCCAGGGTTTGAAGTAGGGGATACAGCGATTCAACTTACTTGAGGTTTAATAATTCAGAATGACTATAGCGTTATGTGTTGAAGAAGATTGACAGCTGTTCAAGTTCTACAAGCTCGCCGTAGCAGAAGTCCCTTGGCCGACCCAACTTTGAGCTTCTGTTACGCGATTAAGTTGCCGCGGTTCGCCTCACCGAGGAGGAGAGATCCTTTCCTCCAGCGAGTTCACTCATAGGTCGATGGTCTCAGTGACAGTGCCAGGTATATTGGATAGACAATTGGTGGGCGTCGAGTAAAACTGAGGCGACAGTACTGGTTTAAACAGAGAGGAACATCAGTAAAAAAAAAAAAAAAGCTGCGGGTTAATTTAGCGAAAACAATACCAAAGAGACCATAACCGAATGGCGCACCAGGAAATGTATCTTCAGTTCCTAAAATAGTCACCAAACTTGTGAAGGGACAACTAAGGACAACCGAGCTGGACAACTAAAGACAACCGAGCTGGACAACCAAGGACAACCGAGCTGGACAACTAAGGACAACTGAGCTGGACAACTAAGGACAACCGAGCTGGACAACTAAGGACAACCGAGCTGGACAACTAAAGATAACCGAGCTGGACAACTAAAGACAACCGAGCTGGACAACTAAGGACAACCGAGCTGGACAACTAAAGATTCTTATATAATATTATGTCGCTCATTTTCTAAAAGAAGGATTTAAATACAATGTATTCAATATTTACCTCTCATCTAAGAAGTTGTATTGATTGCAATTTAAAGATAGTTGCCCATTTTCTGTATTTAAGTGGCGAGGTGGTGGTATTGCTAGATCCGGGTTGGGTGGCTTTTGAAGGACAAAGTCTTCATTAAATTTTACTGGCCATGGCATGAAAGTCTGTACTGGATCAACGGGCTGAGGCAGTGGCAATGTAGTTGCTGTTTGATCCACAGGCTGTTGGTATTTGCAAGGCTGCATCAACATGAAGAAGCAACGATGCAAACTTGTCAAATAATCTCTTTATGCCATTTGCATTCTTATTGAGTTTTTAAAACCTATTCACACAATGATTATGGTCTGTATGAAGCGTGGGAGATCATCTTAGGGCGTGGAGATACAGCTTATTGGCAATACATGGCGTGGGTCATCAGCACCTGGGCCCAAGCACGCCATCTACACAGACAAGTTATACCACTGGCCTATTGCAACAGCGACCACATGAAAGGTGCAAAAAGCCAACCTGAAAAGGCACACCCAAGTGGAAATTTAGCAAGTTTGGGATTTACTTCTGCATTTATCCAGCTAGGAACTGCTTTTTTATTTTCATCACATATTTATGCATTCATTGATTTTTATTGTATTTACACTATTTTCTTCATTGTTAAGTGTGATTCTTACACGATTTTATAGCTTTCTCATTCTACAGATGCATCCTCTTTGTAAGTTTATTCTACAAATACACAATATTTTGTTTTATGCTCAGTTTGTAGTTTGCCAACTTTTTATAGACGGTTTAGTTGAAAACATGGCGTTACTACATTTGACTTTTTGTTTCATTTATAAACGGTGAACCATGTTTATTACTCAACCTTGCCAATTATGAGTTTATATTTTCGGCTATATTTCATTATTTGCATGAAGTTTTTAAACGTTCACATTCGTTGAGCAGGATGCAATTTTTTTTAAAATCCAAGTTGTTTTTATGTACAATCAAGCAGGTATATATACTTTATCAAACAAAATATAGATGTTCCAAGATATACGTTTAGGAAAGTATAAACCGCTCTGTGATGAAGCCCTGAGTGAAGTAAATTGTTAGGAAACACCGAAACCGTTGAAGGTGATGGCACGAAAATCTGCGACGCATCGCAAATCTCCTGATACTGCTCGTACACAACGTTTGTTGAGTCAAATCAACAAAGATTAAAACTTATTCTACCACCGTGAAAAGAATTTGAAGTTAAGATTCATAGCATACAAAAATTATATTTATGATTACACCACATAGACGAGAGGCAGTTAATGAGGCCGAGAAAATCAAGAATACAGGAAGTTCTGGGCGTTGAATCTATAAAGAACAGAGAAGAAGCTACGATGGGAAAAAAAACCAGTAGGTCCGTGCTTCTGTACTGCTGTGAAGCATGAAGATTCAATAATAGTAGCAGGAAAAAGAACAAACAGAAGACAAAAATCATATAAGTGACCTGAGAAATAGAATTAAAGCTCTGCTCGTAAGGAGAAGAGATAAAAAGGAAACAGAAGCAGAGGAAAGCAGTGGGACACAAAGAAAATATGAACGTGTAATCAACTATCTTAACTACAGCTGTAAAAGCTTTGCGAGAGCACCACTAGCAGATCTATAACCAAATATGACACACATGGCAATGAGATAGCTTCACCCTAAGTCTTGTATCGTCTCAGGGAAGTGTTGCAAACATATATTGTAAACGCAGTCATTGTTAAGCCTAAACAAACTATTTCTGTTGCGTGTATAGAGCGAAACAATAAATTTGCCCACAAAAGTTTCCCTAATTTATCTCGAGTCAATGATAGAGGTGGATATCAAGGACTTTCTCGTGAAACAGAGTGGGTGAATTGTTAAATCTTCCATTTAGAAAAAAAGTTATGTTATTACATTTTTTGTCACAAATAAACTAAGACGCAAATGTTTTCTTTTTTTTCCGAAAACCGCGTAAAAATTGCTTTCAATATAGTTTTTCATTACCTTTAAAAAGAGAACAATGAAACAAAGATGATGAAGACTCTTATCTCCTCGTATTTTTCAAGAAGGAAAATGAACGAGGAGTTTACAATTAAATGTTATCCGTGTATTTTGTCAACCAAGAGTGACATATCATTAGCGGCTTAATACAAGATATGCACTCTGATACAAAACTAGTTCAAAAGAGGGGAACAGTCAGAGAACTACTCATTCCATAACGACTAAAGTAAGGTATATGTTAAAAAAAAAAGAACTGGCAGTGAGACCAATTTTAAGATCAGCCTCCAGGATATTAATGAGTATTGGGCCCATAAAGATCAATGTACAAGCTTAGATAAACCAACAGATCAATTCTTCTCTGCGAATGTGTAAGAATCACATTCAAGAAGAATATCAGGCATAATGCAAAGGCAGTTGATATGTAATTTATACAAAAATAGTGAGAGTAGCGTAAATGATAAAAACAGCAAGTCAGGACTTACTAACACTCTAATATCAACAGAAGACACAAATCATAACAGTGACCAGAGAAATGGGATTTAGCTCCGTTAGCAATGGAAAGGGATGGAAAAGAAAACAGAAGAAGAGGATAGCAGCACAGAAACGAAATAAAACCAATGTCTAGTAATTCAACTGTACCATCTGAAATTCCATCTGTAACAGTTATTAATGAGAACATCATATAAAGATGGATGGAGATGACCATATCTGACACAGATGGCGCTGAGATATCTACACACTAGGTCTTGTATCTTAGTAGGGAAGTGTGGAAAACATGCAATGTGAATACAATCATTGTTAAGCCTTTTGAGATTTCTTTTCATGTGTGTGTGTGTGTGTGTTAATAACCAAATTATAAATTTGCACACATAAGTCTATCTAATTTATCTTGAGTCCATATTTCAAATGATACAGGTAACTATTAAGAACTGACTCGTCAAATGTAGTAGGTGAGTTTCCTTTGTGAAGTTTTTGTATTTTCTATTCAGAGAAATGGGAGTTTATTTGTTACAGCAAATTAAATGACATAAGACGCAAACGTTTTCAAATTTCGTGAAAGTAGATGTGTGTAAATAATAGTTTGAATGTAGCTTCATCATCTCTAAGGTGAGTGCAATGACAAAATAAGATGGAAGCTGGATCTCAGATCTCCTCGTGTGTTTCAAAAACGAAAATTATCGAGGAGCTTATAATTCTTCTCTAACTCACCTGTGTATATTGTGTCAACCTAGAGTGACATATCATTAGCAGGTTAATTCGAGACATTCATTCATTCTGAATTACAACTCGTTCATATGAGGGAAACAGGTAAACACCTGTCCATTCTCTGGTGATTTTAAGGAACGTATGTACATAACAGAATATATTCGGGCGGCTGGACCTTTTTTTAGATCGGGCCATACTTCAGCCTCCAGGATATTAATGAAACCGACAAAATCAATGATAAATCAAGATCTTAGTGTTAGATCAACATCTATATATATATATATGTGTGTATATATATATATATATATATATATATATATATATATATGTATTGGTAGATTCGGCTGGTTGTTCGCCTAAGGCTCGAAAACGGCTTAACCAAATCTTATGCAATTTTCACAGAAGCTAGATCTTATTAAAATTAATGATATGTTTAGCTGATCCCTTTTTATTGATTTGTATTTTAATAAAATTATTATAATTAAAAATAAGTTAGTTCGCTATTGGATTTTCCGACATGGTTTTTATATTACCGGTAGGCCTACTCGGTTGGTTCTCTTCGCTCTCCATCGTCAAATCCAATCCAAGTTTTTAAGACGTCATACCGCTTAAAGTAAATTACAAGTGGCGTGACTACCAATGCATTTTATCGAGCAATCTATCCACACCGAAATCTATAATTAAGAATCTAGATCTCGACCAAACTGATTTTAGATTTATTATCAGCACCACGAGTTTGTATAGGACGAAATTTTCCAAGTTAAGTTCAAGTTGATCTAAATCTAGATCTTGATCTACCAACAAACATTTTCACCGTCTACATTGAGCCACTTATCAGCACTTTATTAGTATTAAGGCTTACCAGGATGCCCCGAAAACGTCGTGGCGGGTCAATTGGACGCTCGACACCAGATGCAAAGCGAGTGTGTAGACAACATACAGCAGGAGAGCAATATGGGGCAGAAGCAGACCAAACGCCAGTTCCTAGGCAAGAACGTCTTTCACCATTCCTTCCGATTTTACAGTCACCAAATCTGCAAACACGTCCAAATCCGCAAATTGAAGAACGGCCACCAAACCCGCAAATCGAAGAACGCCTTCAACCACTCCCACAACCACCACCACCAGCGTTATCATACTGCCACTCAAACTTTAAGAACACATGCTCTGTTGGCGAAATCTGTAATATATGTCAGGCTGCGAAATTCCAAGAAGCATCAAAGGCTATTTGTTGTGGAAATGGCAAGTACAGTCTAGACCCTTATCCAAATTTACCTGCACCTATTTAAAGAACTGTTTAATGGTGATTCTACAGACTCTGAGCATTTCCTAAAAAACATTCGACGTTACAACTGTGCATTTCAAATGGCATCATTTGGCTGTAAGGAGGTTCAAACCCATGGGTGGAATCCCAACTTTAAAATTCAAGGTTAAGTCTGCCATCTTATTGGTTCATTGCTACCCAAAGATAGTGAAACTTCAAAATTTCTACAAATCTACATTCTTAATGGCAGTGATCAAGTTAAGTCAAGAGTGACAATCTCAAACAATTTTGAGCTTAAGCCAACTCTCATGTATATGTTACAAGAGACACTCTATAACTACAACAAATACATAAGGGAGTTAAAGGCGGCCTACCAATATGCCAGGCAGCAAAACCTTCAAAATATAGCATAGCAATCCTTGAAAATATGAGACCCCAAGGTGAGCATGAGAGGCGATACAATGCACCAACATGTAAAAAAGTCGCGATTCTGATGCCGAACGAACCAGTTGGACATCGTGATATTGTCATATGTTCAAAAACTAAAGAACTGAGACTTATTTATGAGTTGCACCCAGCTTATGACCCTCTTCAGTATCCCTTGCTGTTCCTTACTGGGATCAGTGGGTGGAACCTTGATCTAAAGTTCCAGGAGAAAGTTTCACAGTTACAATTTTACTGGTTTCACCTTCGCGTAAGATATGGCAATTATCTGCTGACAGCCAGACGTCTTCTTCAACAGTTTATTGTGGACGTGTATGCTAAAATTGAATGCGAGCGCCTGAAGTTTCTTAGCCGTGAACAAAGTACTCTAAGAGCAGACAACTACAGAGATTTACGAGAGACACTTTATTCTACAGATGGAGACCCAAGAAACGTCGGTCAGAGAGTCATCTTGCCAGCGACATTTACGAGTGGACCAAGGTATATGTTTGAGAGATGAACCTCTTATGGGAAAAGAATCGTACTATTTTTTTCTTTACACTAAAAGATAATAAAAAAAAATAATTGACGAGCCTTTTGCGAAGAAACTGCCGGATATAGATGTATACCATATTAAATCAAAGTAGAAAAAGGCATAAGCTGGACTAAAATTTTAAATTAAATTATATTGGGCTCACTTTATAGTTTCCCTTGCAAAGAGACTGTTCTATTGTATTTAACCTGTTCATATGAACGGGTACCTCAGCTTGTTTATTATAAGCTGAGAAAAACCATCATGTCACTTTTTCTCTGTGTGCGTCTGAAAGAACATTCAAGAATAACAAAGAAAAAGCGAAGTCAGGTGAAAAGTAATTGTGAAAAAGATTAGTGAGAGCAGCGTGAATGAAAAAAAAAAACACTCTAAAATAAAAAAAAGGACAAAACACGTAAGTGAGTAGAGAAACAAGGCTTAAATTTTGTTTTTAAGGGGAAAGATGAAACTAAACAAAAGCAGAGGAAAGCAGTGAGACAAAAAAAAAAACTGAACGCCTTAGGGGTCAAATGTATCATCTGTAACTACATCTGTGACAGTTTTGTGAGGATATTACACAGAGATGAATGGAGATCTTTAACCATAATATGACACTGGGGCTGAGGTTTCTTCACCCTAAGTTTTTGTCCTTATTCGGGAAATGTTACAAACATGCAATATAAATAGAATCATTGTCAAGCCTCGAGAGATTTCTTCTCTTGTTTAAATGGAGCAAAAAAATGAATTTGCGCACACAAGTTTACCTTATTTATTTCGAGTCCATCATTCCAATGAAAGAGGTGGATATCGAAGACTTTTTGTCAAATTTGGTGGGTGAGTTGTCTTTTTGTGAACTTCGTATGTTCTATTCAGAATCAAGGTAGTTAATATGTCTCAGCAAATGAAAAAACATACAAAGCAATTTTTTTTTCATTTCGAACGCGCAGCCAACTGTACCATCTGCAACAACAGGTGTAATAGCTGTGTGACAACAGCAAACAGAGAGGAATGGAGACCGATAACCATATCTTACACATATGGCACTGAGTTATCTTTACCCAAAGTCGTGTACCTTATTACGGGTGTGTTGCAAACATGTAATGTGAATTCAATCGTTGTTAGGTTTTAAGAAACTTCTTTCCGAGTGTTTATGGAGCAAATCAATGAATTTGCGCACACAAGTTTATCTAATTTATTCCGAGTCTATCATTCAAAAGACAAACGTGGATATCTAAGATTTTTTCGTCAAATTTGATGGGCGAATTGTCTTTTTGTAATGTTTGAATGTTCCAAGTAGAAAAAGAAGTTTATTTGTAACAGCAAATTTAATGACATATAACGCAAATGTCACTTCATTTCGAAAGCTTAGATCTGGCTAAAAGTTATTTAAAAATGTTAAACTCTAAGAAGAGTGCAATGAAAAGAGAAGATGAAAACAGTATCTCATATCTCTTCGTGTGTTTTAAAAAGAAAAATAAACAAAGAGATTATTATTCTTCTTTTCTCATGTCATCTGTGTATTTTTTTTTTTTTGTCAACCAAGAGTGTCAAAACGCTGAGATATAGCCTGGTCTTAAAACTCGTCCCACCTCCAATTCTTTTCGGTATCTACCTTCCCTATAGACGCCATGAAATCAGTACGTCTGAGAGCTTCCCCCCACCTCTTGAACCAGTTGTATATCAAAGACGTACTGATTTCATGGCGTCTATGGGGAAGGTAGATACCGAAAAGAATTGGAGGTGGGACGAGTTTTAAGACCAGGCTATATCTCAGCCTCCATTATATTAATGAGGCCGACGAAATCTATGGTGAATGAAGATGAGACAGTTGGACTTGTAGCTAGCAGAGTGAGCTCCCTTGATCCCGTGACTTTGTAAGCTAATGGCTGTTAGCCGAGTTTGGGTGACGCAGCCAAGAAGTGAGGAACTCTGTGCGGGTTGATTTACACTTCTTTCTCTTACCATTAAAAATTTTTATCTACATACAGGTAGATTACATTAACCTCCAAAGACTCATAAATGTCAATA
>JAWDGP010000154.1:0-48234 GCA_033675545.1 Elysia crispata | reverse complement strand
TAGTTATACACTCTCATTCCTACCTTAGTTATACACTCTCATTCCTACCTTAGTTATACACTCTCATTCCTACCTTAGTTATACACTCTCATTCCTACCTTAGTTATACACTCCTATTCCTACCTTAGTTATACACTCTCATTCCTACCTTAGTTATACACTCTCATTCCTACCTTAGTTATACACTCTCATTCCTACCTTAGTTATACACTCCTATTCCTACCTTAGTTATACACTCTCATTCCTACCTTAGTTATACACTCCCATTCCTACCTTAGTTATACACTCTTATTCCTACCTTAGTTATACACTCTCATTCCTACCTTAGTTATACACTCTCATTCCTACCTTAGTTATACACTCCTATTCCTACCTTAGTTATACACTCTCATTCCTACCTTAGTTATACACTCTCATTCCTACCTTAGTTATACACTCTCATTCCTACCTTAGTTATACACTCTCATTCCTACCTTAGTTATACACTCTCATTCTATTCCTACCTTAGTTATACACTCCTATTCCTACCTTAGTTATACACTCTCATTCCTACCTTAGTTATACACTCTCATTCCTACCTTAGTTATACACTCCTATTCCTACCTTAGTTATACACTCCTATTCCTACCTTAGTTATACACTCTCATTCCTACCTTAGTTATACACTCCTATTCCTACCTTAGTTATACACTTCTATTCCTACCTTAGTTATACACTCCTATTCCTACCTTAGTTATACACTCCTATTCCTACCTTAGTTATACACTCCTATTCCTACCTTAGTTATACACTCCTATTCCTACCTTAGTTATACACTCTCATTCCTACCTTAGTTATACACTCCTATTCCTACCTTAGTTATACACTCCTATTCCTACCTTAGTTATACACTCCTATTCCTACCTTAGTTATACACTCTCATTCCTACCTTAGTTATACACTCCTATTCCTACCTTAGTTATACACTCCTATTCCTACCTTAGTTATACACTCTCATTCCTACCTTAGTTATACACTCCTATTCCTACCTTAGTTATACACTCCTATTCCTACCTTAGTTATACACTCCTATTCCTACCTTAGTTATACACTCCTATTCCTACCTTAGTTATACACTCCTATTCCTACCTTAGTTATACACTCCTATTCCTACCTTAGTTATACACTCCTATTCCTACCTTAGTTATACACTCTCATTCCTACCTTAGTTATACACTCCTATTCCTACCTTAGTTATACACTCCTATTCCTACCTTAGTTATACACTCCTATTCCTACCTTAGTTATACACTCCTATTCCTACCTTAGTTATACACTCTCATTCCTACCTTAGTTATACACTCCTATTCCTACCTTAGTTATACACTCTCATTCCTACCTTAGTTATACACTCTCATTCCTACCTTAGTTATACACTCTCATTCCTACCTTAGTTATACACTCCTATTCCTACCTTAGTTATACACTCTCATTCCTACCTTAGTTATACACTCCTATTCCTACCTTAGTTATACACTCCTATTCCTACCTTAGTTATACACTCCTATTCCTACCTTAGTTATACACTCCTATTCCTACCTTAGTTATACACTCTCATTCCTACCTTAGTTATACACTCCTATTCCTACCTTAGTTATACACTCTTATTCCTACCTTAGTTATACACTCCTATTCCTACCTTAGTTATACACTCCTATTCCTACCTTAGTTATACACTCTCATTCCTACCTTAGTTATACACTCCTATTCCTACCTTAGTTATACACTCTCATTCCTACCTTAGTTATACACTCCTATTCCTACCTTAGTTATACACTCCTATTCCTACCTTAGTTATACACTCCTATTCCTACCTTAGTTATACACTCCTATTCCTACCTTAGTTATACACTCCTATTCCTACCTTAGTTATACACTCCTATTCCTACCTTAGTTATACACTCCTATTCCTACCTTAGTTATACACTCTCATTCCTACCTTAGTTATACACTCTCATTCCTACCTTAGTTATACACTCCTATTCCTACCTTAGTTATACACTCTCATTCCTACCTTAGTTATACACTCCTATTCCTACCTTAGTTATACACTCCTATTCCTACCTTAGTTATACACTCCTATTCCTACCTTAGTTATACACTCTCATTCCTACCTTAGTTATACACTCCTATTCCTACCTTAGTTATACACTCCTATTCCTACCTTAGTTATACACTCCTATTCCTACCTTAGTTATACACTCCTATTCCTACCTTAGTTATACACTCTCATTCCTACCTTAGTTATACACTCCTATTCCTACCTTAGTTATACACTCCTATTCCTACCTTAGTTATACACTCTCATTCCTACCTTAGTTATACACTCTCATTCCTACCTTAGTTATACACTCTCATTCCTACCTTAGTTATACACTCCTATTCCTACCTTAGTTATACACTCCTATTCCTACCTTAGTTATACACTCTCATTCCTACCTTAGTTATACACTCTCATTCCTACCTTAGTTATACACTCTCATTCCTACCTTAGTTATACACTCTCATTCCTACCTTAGTTATACACTCCTATTCCTACCTTAGTTATACACTCTCATTCCTACCTTAGTTATACACTCTCATTCCTACCTTAGTTATACACTCTCATTCCTACCTTAGTTATACACTCCTATTCCTACCTTAGTTATACACTCTCATTCCTACCTTAGTTATACACTCTCATTCCTACCTTAGTTATACACTCTCATTCCTACCTTAGTTATACACTCTCATTCCTACCTTAGTTATACACTCTCATTCCTACCTTAGTTATACACTCCTATTCCTACCTTAGTTATACACTCTCATTCCTACCTTAGTTATACACTCCTATTCCTACCTTAGTTATACACTCTCATTCCTACCTTAGTTATACACTCTCATTCCTACCTTAGTTATACACTCCTATTCCTACCTTAGTTATACACTCTCATTCCTACCTTAGTTATACACTCTCATTCCTACCTTAGTTATACACTCCTATTCCTACCTTAGTTATACACTCTCATTCCTACCTTAGTTATACACTCTCATTCCTACCTTAGTTATACACTCTCATTCCTACCTTAGTTATACACTCCTATTCCTACCTTAGTTATACACTCTCATTCCTACCTTAGTTATACACTCTCATTCCTACCTTAGTTATACACTCCTATTCCTACCTTAGTTATACACTCCTATTCCTACCTTAGTTATACACTCCTATTCCTACCTTAGTTATACACTCCTATTCCTACCTTAGTTATACACTCTCATTCCTACCTTAGTTATACACTCTCATTCCTACCTTAGTTATACACTCTCATTCCTACCTTAGTTATACACTCCTATTCCTACCTTAGTTATACACTCTCATTCCTACCTTAGTTATACACTCCTATTCCTACCTTAGTTATACACTCTCATTCCTACCTTAGTTATACACTCTCATTCCTACCTTAGTTATACACTCTCATTCCTACCTTAGTTATACACTCTCATTCCTACCTTAGTTATACACTCTCATTCCTACCTTAGTTATACACTCTCATTCCTACCTTAGTTATACACTCTCATTCCTACCTTAGTTATACACTCCTATTCCTACCTTAGTTATACACTCTCATTCCTACCTTAGTTATACACTCTCATTCCTACCTTAGTTATACACTCTCATTCCTACCTTAGTTATACACTCCTATTCCTACCTTAGTTATACACTCTCATTCCTACCTTAGTTATACACTCCTATTCCTACCTTAGTTATACACTCTCATTCCTACCTTAGTTATACACTCCTATTCCTACCTTAGTTATACACTCCTATTCCTACCTTAGTTATACACTCTCATTCCTACCTTAGTTATACACTCCTATTCCTACCTTAGTTATACACTCTCATTCCTACCTTAGTTATACACTCCTATTCCTACCTTAGTTATACACTCTCATTCCTACCTTAGTTATACACTCTCATTCCTACCTTAGTTATACACTCTCATTCCTACCTTAGTTATACACTCCTATTCCTACCTTAGTTATACACTCTCATTCCTACCTTAGTTATACACTCTCATTCCTACCTTAGTTATACACTCCTATTCCTACCTTAGTTATACACCCTCATTCCTCTTATTCCAGATGGAAATCTTCTACAGGGAGCACTTACATGCGGATGAAGAAATTAGATTCATCTGTGAGGGCAGTGGCTATTTTGATCTGAGGGCTGTTGGTTCTGATCAGTGGATCAGGATTGAAGTGGTCAAGAATGATCTATTGATTGTGCCTGGAGGAACTTATCATCGCTTCACATTGGACACAAATGTAAGAAAATCACTAGGCTTAGCCTAAGAATTCTTTACTTCCCTACATGTTCTCTTTTTACTTTAGAGTCACTGTCAACGTTGCTATCATTGTGCTTTGATACATTGATAGTCAAAAAAATTTTTGCTTCTCACTTAGTGGTCTATTGAAAACAGCATCCAGAGCATTGTACCATATGCTGTTTCTATGTGTTAAAATTAATACTTTTCTTTTGCTTGTGGAACTTATCGATCTGTAATTTGATCTATTGCCATTGCTTTCCTCACCCTGCATAGGTGGCGGATCAACTAGATATATGTACACTGTTTTATTTAGTTCCATAATGTTTGTATTTCAAGCATAAGAACTAAGTCTTATTTATTGAATACAGCCCGCACTTGTATGGCCTAGATTCTTCTGGAATCTTCCACCTAGTTTTAACATAGTAATGTCACTCCTTGTTTACCTTTGTTGTGATTGGTTGCTATTTTATAGTGCATTACTCATCACGTGTACCAAGAATATTCTTGTGCGATTTATGTAGTTCCTTTTCGGATTGATTCGACGAGATTTGGTATAAATAAGAGTCAAAATTATGTTCAGGCAGTCAACCTACAGTGAGTTTAAGAGTCAACCCACAGTGAGTTTAAGAGTTAACCTTTTATGAGCAGTGACTCACTGTAGAGTCATTATAGAGTCAACCTTTTGTGTTTGCAGCTTTTACAAGCGGACTTCAGACTTATTTTCTACAGACGAGTCAAGTGATTGGCTGTGTATATTTTCATACCCCTAGACAAACAAAGCCAAACAGATCACCCCATCAAATCTTTCATACTGTGCAATAACAATAATAATTTAAATTAATTAAACACTTTAGTAATAAAGATACAATCACTACACCCAGTTAAATTGGGACAAGGAATTGGGATGCATAAATGAATCAAAAAAAAATTAGGCCATCAGCTTTTAATCTTTTGATGATGTTCATAATTTGAAGTACCGGTACACTCCAGATGCTTTCAGGCTGCAAAACCCAGACCTTGCCTGCCTATGGATGTCAAAAAATCGGGCATCATGGCTATAATTGCATTCAATTTACTCAAACTCCAGATAATTTAGCTCAAATGTCGAGTCTATTGTACTTTTTGTAAATATTAAATTTAATGACCACACTGAAGGTTTTAGTCACGTCATCAGTCTTAATTTATTTTTTCTCTACTATCTTCCAGGAGTATATCAAGGCAAGACGCCTGTTCACAGAGTTACCAAGCTGGACTCCAATTAATAGACCAGATGGCGACACACATCCAATCAGATTGCAATATCTTCAAGATATGAGCATCAAGGCACAGTAGATACAGCTGGAGCAGCAGTGTTCATTTATCAGACGAAAATAAAGGCCTCTGCATATGCATATTTATTGTCTATACCAGTCGTAAATACACTATTATTTGTGAAAGATCGTGAAAAGAATATAGTAATATTCATAATCCTTGTAGATAACACTAATAGCAAGACATTACCCAAGATTTACCTCAGGTAGTTATTTCAGTTATTTTTATCTTTTTTTTTTTACCTTAAGATTTCACAATTTGAAAGTGAAATTTCCTTTTTTCATTCCTTGTCTTTTTTATGAATATTGCGAGATAAAATGAGATCTCGTGATCTGATTATTTATTAAGTGTTGTGTGAAACTGAAAGGAAATGGCAATTTATTATTCTTGAACTTGTTTTTTGCATTGAAAGATGCATGTATTAGAAATAGGAAAGATATTGGCAGATTGCCGACAGCCTTTAAGACTGGATGGTTATCCATTTTTATCCATTTTGTTGATTTAATCTCTTTAACAATACAGTGTATTTGACCATTAAATTTTTTTTTTTAATGTAATTGAAAGCTTTGATCGTTTTATAACTGTATTCAGAACATTAGATGCCTGATGTGTAGAGGTGTAATACTTTTTAAGATTTCTTCAGGAAGAATTGGAAAAAAGGATTAATTTTTATAATTTTTAAATTTTATGCTACAGAAAAACAAAAAAAAAACGTAAAATGTCATAGATTTTCTACATAAATACATTAATGTTTTTTGTACATCCATAAGAGAAAGATGATCTTATTTGTGCTTCAAGTTGCATTTAAAGAGGATTGGACCATTGCAGTGCCTTTGCATATATGTTTTATATATATAATTTTAGCTGTTCTTAGGGCTTTGCTTTTTCCTTGCATTTTTTTTCACACAAAGGAACCTTTATTCTTGGAAACTGTCACAATTTTAAGGTGTTGAGGCTAATCAAATTTGAGGGCTTCTCTAGTGTCATGTTAAAAAAAAATGTGCTAGCAATTCCACCCCTATGCAAAGTATGTTACAGTCTTAAATCAGCGAGAATCTTGCCTTTTGCAACATGTACTGGCATCTGACTGGTTGCATTTCTTAATTTCTTTGGACAAGAGGATAAGACGAACATGATTTTTTTTTTCAAATACTAATTACTACATTACTATATTCATTGATTAATTTAAAGACATGGAGCAAGAGAGTATATTGATCATACAGTAAATATTTGCTCTTCTGCATTTGTTATGCTTATAATATATATATATATATATATATATATATATATATATATATACTGTAGTGTAACAATTTTAACATCCTACTTTGGTTTGGGATAAAATAGATGATAAAAGAAGTACATGTATTATTACTCTTTAAGTGTTACAGTAATGTGGAATATTCATTCAGAATGTTTGGAAAAAGAAAAAAAAAACTTGTTTGACATTAGCAATTCTCTGTGAAACTGTTTTGGCCATTCATTCACTTTTTTTAAACGTATTTCACCTAGTAACACAGTTTGTAAATACTTCAAACTGCAACCCATCTGGTGAAGTGAACGAAAATTGTCTCATTAAAAAGGGCAATTTAATCAGAGGTTTATTTAAGGGTTTTATATAAAATTAATTAATTATTTCCATGTAAAGGTCACATGCCTATATAGTAATATGATTGTCTCTACAAACGGTTTCCTGTGGTGAGAGATTTTTAAAGAAGTCACTCATGTTTTAAGGTACATGTAAATAAAGGACTGTCTCTGTTGAACTTTGCCTTCAAATTTCTTTCATTCAATAAAAGGATACTTAAGAAAATATTGAACAGGACTTTATTTCCAGATTATTCAATTTTTTAATAATCAAATTTTTGCTTTAAAAGCTATATCTTTGGATCTCAACTCAATCACATAAACAGTTTGCGAATGAAAGTAATTAGGTACATGTACCACCAAAATGTGCTGTGATCTGCTGCTTAACATGAGCTTGAAGATAATTTATCTTTAACACAGTCTTGCTCCTAGATCCAATAATTTTCTTCATAAACCTCAAATTATAAGCGGAAATGATTGTTACATGTTAATGGTAAAATATGTCTCCAACACTAACTCAATTTTAGCGGCTTCCCTTTGTTGTCAGTGTCATGTATGGTGAAACCTGAGGGGAAAAAAATGGTGATCTCTCTCCCAATATGTTGGACATAACGCCAATTTTATTAGGTACTATCACAGTAACTTCAAGTTCTGACAAACTTTATTTTTGTTGTCCAAGTGGTTATGTATCCGATGTTTTACGATGTAATATAGGATAGTTTATCCAAATAAGATTGTTTCTGTTTTATTCTGTGGACAACTAGTTTTTTTAATTTTAGAATTCTTGTTTGATCTAAACTTAACACAAAGTCTCTCATTAATATGAAGATCAGAAAGATCAAATCAGTACAACTCGACAAAATAAAATCCTTTTTTTCCCCTTTATGTAAAATCAGGAGGAAAAAAAAAATGAAAGGGAAACATTTAAAAAGATTCTAATAAACCCGCTCCTAAAAAAAAAAAGCTAATGATTTGACAAAGTTTTGTGTGCGACCGCAAAGCATTGCTTTAATGTTAAATACATGTACTGATCTTTAGGGAACCTGTTTCCTTTGCTTGAATGAAAAGTAAACAAAAGAAGTGGTTAGTGAAGTCTTACTACATGACCCTAACTTGCCCTTACCCAACACCTCTCCACCCTCAAAGCAGTTCTGACAAAGAATAGGACTAGGAGTGACCACTGTGATTACCCCAGATACTTCCTCAGATCATGTGGGTTGAAGCTAGGGGTGGTGTTGGATGTGAAGCAAAGTGATTTGCCGATTTTTGTAAAATTAGACCAAACATTTTAGTTACACTTCAATTACAGCCTCCTGATACTGTGAAGCCTAGTAAGAAAGGGAGATCCTTACTGAGACTTCAGATGCAGTCAAAGGCTTAGTTGAGTGATGTGTATGTATGTGACAAATCAGGCCTCTGCTCTTGTTTTTAGTAAAAATTGATGAGCTGCCATTGTGGTATTAAACTTCAATACAAGAGGAAAAGCTGTCAGTGTCACCAGTCTTCTTGATCTATTCCTCAATATACAGCTGTATCTAGTTAATAGCATGATGCTTTGGAAGTTTATTTATAGCGTTTCTGAGATGGCTCAAATTGGTAGTTGCCGAATGCCACAATGAAAATAAATGTATTACTAGGTCACTGCAAGCAAAAAAGCAATCAGCCTGAAAGTCACCTCTCAAGGGATAGAGACAGTGCTTACATGTACATTTATTGTACATCTTCATTTATCAGGATTGAAATTAGCTTCAGAAAAGCTTATATAGCTGTCAACCAGACATCCCTCAACTTCCAAACAATACTTAAGATGCACTGCATTCGGGTTAAGAATGTCACGGGAATATACATCAAATGGGCATCAGGAAATTAATTTTAAGTGTTTAAGGAGTCATGATTACTAAACAAGATTGGATATAAACAATTTTTAATTCGTTCTTCTTTTGAAGATCAAGAGTTGATTATGTTAACATTTTTATCCTGCTCTTGAATGAAAAGAAAAATTTGCAACTCTGTAACCCTACCCCACTTATTGATTAATGTGGCATATAATAATAAAGAGCAGTAACTCATATCACCATAATGAAATGTATTTTCAGAATTAAAAAAAAAAGTTGCATAACTGTTGGTAATCATAATGTAAGAGGACTATAGGAACTTTATAAATGTCTGAAATGTATTACCACTCTCCTGTGTAATGAAATACGCAAAAGAATTTTTTTCACTCTTATAAAAGACAGGGTGTGTTGTAAAAAAAAAAGATTTGATATGTCAAAATTTGGACAAGCGACCCCATTTTACCAGGTTAAGACACATTTTTTATTAAGGGACCAAATGTAATAATTTACAATTTACAATTTACAAGGCTGTGTCCCTCCACTGCAGGAAGTAGCCCTCCGCGTCAGCCTTCCATCCATCTCTGTCTTTGGCGTCTCTGCTCCATGTGGCGCCCTTGATCTTGACAATATCGTCTCGCCACCGCCTCACTTGTCTTCCTCGTGATCTTTTCCCGTGTCTAGGTTGCCACTCGGTGACTCTGAGTGTCCATCTGTTGTCTTGATACCTTGCCGCATGACCAGCCCACTTCCATTTCTGCTTGGTTATAAAATCGACTGTATCTTTTACTTGTGTTCTTCTTCTGATTTCTTTGCACGGTACTTTATCTTTGAGTTTTATTCTTAGCATCTTCCTTTCCATTGCCCTTTGTGCTACTCTCAGTTTTTGTGTCAGAGCTTTTGTTAGTGACCATGTTTGGCAGCCGTAAGTCATTGTAGGGAGGATACATTGGTTGTAGACTTGTCTTTTGAGGGAGAGTGGCATCTTTTCGTCTTGAAAAATCTCTTTGTTTCTTCCGAAGCAACTCCACCCAGCTCTTATCCTGCAAGTTACTTCTTCTTTTGTTGTTTCTTTGAGATGGGTAGTTTGGCCTAGATATTTATAACTGTTGACTTTCTCGATTTCTTCATTTTCTATGTATATATTTTCGTTGCTTTCAAAGTTGGTCATGTATTTTGTTTTCCCTTTATGCATTCTGAGTCCTGTTTCTAGGCTCAAGGTGTTCAGTTTATTTAATTGTTCCTCCATGTCCTCTATCTTTTCTGTTACAAGTGCGACGTCATCTGCGAATCTCAGGTTGGTAAGTGTTTCGCCGTCTACGTTTATTCCGTGCTCTAGGCCTGCCTTTCGGAATATCATCTCCATGGCTGTCGTAAACATTTTCTGAGAGATTGGATCGCCTTGCCTGACCCCTCTGTTTATGGGGAATGTTTCTGACTCCAGATTGTCGATATGAACTCGTGCTGTAGCCTTTTGGTAGATGTTTTCGAGGATGGCAACGTATGTTTCATTGATGTTAATTTTCCGCAGCGCATCGAAGATGGCAAAGTGTTCTACGGAGTCGAAAGCTTTCTCATAATCTATAAAATGTAATAATAATGCCAATCTAATATTTCTTGGATTCATTAAGAAAATGGATATAGTTTAAGTGTGGTGAATAATTTCACCTCCAAGTTGTTTGAAGAGCAACGTGCTCGGAGGTCGAAGACCATCATTCAAAAGATGTCTATGCAGAGTACTTAGAATAAAAAAATTGCAAGACTATGATAGTTTGAAACTAACAGAGGAATAAATGGTTCATTCTTGAAAATTTGATCAGACATGCCTTATCAAAATCATACCACTGGACGATCTTTTCAGATTTTCATTGCGGGATCCACAAGAGAGAGATCTGCTTGGGAGCAATGCACAGTATGGGGTCAGCTCTGAAAGATTTCCTTGAAATAAAGGAAATTAATTTCATTGTCCGTGGCTTTTAAGTTGTTGCATTGAAACATAGATGAGAAAGGAGCATAGTTTTACAAAAGAAGGGCTGGAAGATTGACAGTTTATACATGCTTCATATTTCCATGATGAAATGGATGCGCCAAGATTTGGTCAGGGGCATCTATTCTATTAGCAACATTTCACATTTGTTTTTATCAAATAAAAGTGAAACCCGTCTGTCATTGTGACGAGCTGAATAAACAAAATTTGTGCAGGGTCACCTTGAATATTACATGTAGTTTGCTGCAGCTGGGCAGGAAAGCTTGGTTTTCTGAGTCAAGAAATGAAGAAGTGTGGTTGTTAGAGCAAGTTGCCTTCATTTTGCGTGTGTGTGTTATGGAACGCATTTGGAGATAAAAAAAAAATATTGATCTTGCAGGCATTGTTGCATCTCTCATTCTGACAACGTAAATTTTGCAGATGAGACAAGATGCGATAGAGATTTGATTTGTCTGAAGAGCACATATTTTGATCAATCAGTAACTCGATTTGAGTTGGTTTGACTGACACAAAGACTTGAAAGAGGAAATAATAATAAAAGTTTTAAATGTCTCGCATCCAATCCAAGTGAAATGCATGACACTCATACTCATACTAGTATCCCAGTCAAAGCACTACTTATGTATGAGCACATATTACTTAGCTTATCAGTGGTAAAAAAAAAGAATGAAATTATCAGAATTATCAAAAGGAGATATTAAATTTAAGCTTTTTACTCTTTAAATTTAGTAAGGGAAAGAATTTGTATTTTTCCAAATACTGGTAGCTAGCTTTCTTTGACATTTGAACTACTGAAATTCAAAAAAATTACTATGATAATCTTTTATCTCCCCTTACTCAGATGGGTGTGAGAACTTATCCATGGATTAACTAAAAGTAAAACAGATAGTCTTTGTATTTTGGGTAAAAATGTTGAAATCAAGAGAAAGAACATGAATTTATTGGGTTGTATATGATAGGAGAATAAAAGATAAAAATGAATGAATTTATTTATTCAAAATATAACACATCAGATGATTATATCAAATATAATTCAATTTGTTCAAACTCACAGGACAGTATGACAATCATGAAAAAAAAAAACATTGATGACATTTTCTCATCTCAACTAAAAATCATGAAAATTGTCACCTGAAATTATTTTCAAAGCATGATGTGGATCGTTCAACACAAATAAATGCTTTCTAAAAATTCGGTTCTTAAAAAAAGCTTTTTTTTTTTCTAATCTTTAGAATCGAGTTCAGAATGATTATCACAAAATATGAATGAAAAAAAGTTTTCCGCAAATAAGCTATATACTTCTAACATATTTATGGAAAAATTAAATGGGAGAAACTTTTGCCCATTATCTGTATCTCAGTTATTTTTTTTATGACATCAGACTTGCAATAGGTCTAAAACTAAAGCCATCTATCTAAACAACCTTCATAACTTTATCACATTGATCTGCATTATATCACACATATTGAATGTATCTATATTGTTTAGCATTTAATTCTTGCATGCTGACCGAAATCTTCTCTATAATGATACACACATTAAAACCAACTAAAAGATTGTACTTTGAAATATTACTGTAATTCTTATTTTCTTCATCTGATTCTTAAGTTATTCATATTACTAGAACTTAGCATTTCTTATTATTCTAAAAATTTTGACCTGACCAAATTACTACAATCACATATCATAAGATTCACACCCTATAGGTTGAAAAGCATGACTTATAGGCAGTTAAAAAGAAATTATGACTGCAACACTTCTTTTTTTTCTTCAATGCCCTACTTTGCATTGAAAGTGAAATAATTTAAAACCTCATTAATTCCAAACTCAAAGGAAAGCTAACTAAGAAACTTGAATTCTGATAAACTTCATATGTGTAAGATCATGCAGCTATGCTGGAGCAGCTACAGTATTCTAAAAGTATCAATCATGGAATCTAGTTAACAAAAAAATGGACACATGTTCAATTTAAAATATAATGAGCAAAATATGGATTTAAAAAAAATTGAGCCTAACAATTTCCCTTCACGTTTTTTCCACTTCTTTCTTAGAACCTGTAGGGTGGAAAAAAAGAACCAGAAATAAATTAAAAGCAAAGACATTAAATACACAGCATCATAATATATAAACTGATAAGGTCCAAGGTGAAAAGTTCCCGCAAGTGAAACCAAAGTTCCACAGTGAAAAAACATTGATAAATGAACCATTAATTGACACCACTTTCTCATTAAAAAAATAATACACTTTAGCAGTTCAGAGAGACAGTATAATGGAAGTAAAGAGGAGGGGGAGAAAATGAAAAGCTTTATAGAATTTAATACAAAAGGAAGTACATGGAAAGGGCCACGCTAATTCTCACCGCCACGTTGAGAAATAAAACTGTACAATTGCTGAATATCTTATAATTAATCGAAACAAAATGTGGATTGTAAATTGAGAGCTGTACACATAAACACACTGCAGTTAGGTGAAAAAAGGGTTCACGTCCAGCTTTTGTAAATATACATGGAGCACAGCATAAAATGGATAGTTCTGTTTATGTGCATAAGCTAACCATGAGATTGCTACATATCAGTGTATGAAATAGCACAAGTTGGAAAATTGACATACATTGAGAGTACTTTATATTTGTTGCACACTTTTATAGTCGATTTTAACCATTTATCTATTTTAATAATGTTTTTTTTTAAGTCTACCCAGATATTTTTTTTCTCCTGTTAATCCATCAAAAAACTTTGTTAGGTCCGTTTCTGTGCTACAGAAAGTTCACACTTTTCATTATTCTCAGAAAGTACATTTTCAATGCCCTCATTTTTAATTAAGATAATCTGACACTATACTAAAAAGATTGAAATTTCATCTTTTCAATACTTAAAAAGAGAACACACATTAAAAATAAAGCATCGATAGAGCTCTCCATCACCAAGATAAACTAACAAAAAGTATGCGTATTTAATCAAGCTTTAGATGGACTTCTGATGCAATGATCAAGCAGGCATGGTTGCTATCATTTGAAACGCACATCGTGAATAAACCATAGGGAATAGAAACCACATACCATCAGCACTACAAAAATGGCAACCTGTGAAACTTTGTTACTTTTTCACCCTTCCTCCATCACCAAATCACATCATAGAGCTCACTCTCTGCATTTAAAATGTATTGTGAATCACAGCAGTTGTTTAAGAGATAAATATGTGGTGTAAATTTAAAAAAAAAAAAAGTGTAGAAGGGGGAAAAGAAACTGCAGGGGAAAGTTGATTGTGTATATATATATTATATATTTCATTCTATTCAGTAAGGTTTGAATTGATGTACATGTAGTGCACTTATCACTTCTTAAGGGGAAGAACTAAAATTTTATAAAAGTATCTCACTGGCTCATTATTTCGCTACAAAATGTCATTGCCCAACAACTGTGTAATGTCCCTGACAAAATGAAACATTTTATGGCAGAGCTGGATTTGATAAAGTCTTGCTTTTCCAAGGAGCCATTACAAATACTGAAAAATGAAAGTTTAGCAAATTTACTAATCAAATAAGCAAAGATAGGTTAAAAAATTGTGAGTAAAATGCTTTTTCATGGCTGCCAAGTGGGATTTAATATGGGGTCGAACAGCCCCTCAGTTCTCTGACCAGGTCGGAACAAAATGACAGTAGAGCTCTAAAAGTACTGAACAATTTAAAAGCTGTATCTCCATTAATAATGAAGATAATTGAACAATTTTTTTGCTAAGACAAACAGTATTCTTTTGGCCTTTTTAATGGTATCAGCAACAAGTCTTTACCACATAATGCTGCAAAACATTTTATTTTGTGGACATTTATTTACTTGCCACTAATTCCAACCATGTGACCATTTGTAATACAATGAATGTGTGATAGCTACATTGATAAAACACTGGAATGTTTACTTATTACCACAGTCATACTTGTAGGACAAATGCATCATATCCATCCTTCTTGACAAATCTCTTTCTTTTTCTCTTTACTTTCCTATTGTTACATAAGTCATCGATATAAAACAGAAGTTTTCAATGTAAATCTAGTGACAAGAATCACTGAAGTACAGGTATTAAGAAATTATGTTGTGAAACCTACTTGCACACTATTTTTCTTCAACACCTCAGTACAGCCATAAGATTAACATTTCTCTAGTGAAAAATAAGAAAAAGAGAAAGAAAAAAAAACCCAAAAGATTCTTATGAAAGAAGCTAATATCTGGCAAAAATGATCTGAGCACCAATACCTAATAATTCAAAGACCAACAACAGATAACTGCTTTAGGATGATAATGTGTGACTCCTACAACTAAACACCAAAGGACAGAGAAGAAATAGGCTCTCGTTCTCTCAATGAAAACTCTGGATTAAGGTGAGGATAACATTGCTCATGGACAATGATGCATTCAGGGCTATTCAAATGCTATTTTTGACAATTGTTTGAAGTTGTAGCCCATAGAAAATGGAATTTAGTTATCCGACCCATCATTTTAAATATATTTAAATCAAGCAGCTCCGTATAGGATAATACTTGAGCTGTAGTTGTTTTTACACCCTTAGAAGACAGAAAATTTACTTTGACTTTGAGGCCAAACTTAAGATTCAAAATGTCAAATTTCTGACTTGCCCTGATTCCATATTATGAAAAAAAAGTCACGAGTCATACACAGATCACACAGAAGAGTTAATACATACTTTCAAAATTCTTCATGAAGGACAAACTAATTTTCGATGGTAAAAATGGAAACTGCTTTATTCTCCTCATTTCAAGGGATGAAAAGCAGTTAAAATATTAACATTAAAACAAGACAGACTTACATATGCAATTTCGTTTGCTAAGTTACTTACCCACAAAATTCCCAGATTTTTTCATGATGATCCAACACATATAAAGATATTTTCATCAAGGCAGAGAAATAAGATAACTTCTCAGGTCCATATATTTTTTGAAAGAGAGAGAAGCAGCATGCATAAACACGCAGGTGGCCGTCACAGAGAAGCTGCCAATGTGACTGGAAGCATATCTCCTGCAGCTCAGTAACCTTTTATGTACTGATTGATCTTCCAGGTGACTTGCCATCTCCCATGTAAGTAGTTATATCAGGGTGAAATAGTGAATTTGATCAGGGTGTGTATTTCTCAAAACAGAAAAAAAAATATTTACTTCTTGGAAATTTACCTAGAAGGCCAAAAGAACAAATACATACATAGTAAGTACAAAAATGTTTCCCCAATATACAAATTTCAAAGCACAATCACCAACAGACCTCGCAGGGTTTCATAATTGAGATCCAGCAGTCTGAATGGTGTACACATGCTCATATACAATTCACTGTCAATACACTGATATCAGGAACTAAAACAAATTTCACACAGGAACATAGATTTTGCCCACAGGTATATGAATAATATCCTTTGCAAGAATATGTAGCAGTTAAAAAAAAATATTACCACACATGCCACAAAAAAAAAAGGTTTTAATCACAAGGTGAGCATAAAAGCAAATGACAAAACTTCACAGCATTATGAAATTGAAACTGATTGTTCCCCTGGAAGGTTTCTTATCAAAAACTTTTCATTTCGTCATGGACTTACAGGATGAGTTTTCTTCAAGCTCAATTAACCTAACATCAGAAAAAAATTTGCCTCAAAAAAATTGAAAACATGCATTAGCTGAAGCACAGAAACAACAATGCTCAATTAAGATGGTGAAAATTATAGTTTACCTGCGCTTTCAGTTTCGTTAATTTGCTAAAAAAATTTATGATAGAACATGTGCCCAGATATGTCATTTAAAGTTGAACAGGACAGCACAGTCAATATCTTCTTGATCATCATGACAAGTGCTATGAAAGACAGGAACTTAAAAGCAATGAAAAATTTTTTGATACAGCTGTCACAGTACTTATGCTACCCTTCTATAGGAAGCATTAATAATCATCATCATAGCATGAAGAGACTACAAACTGTGAATTAAGCTATCTAAACATGCATGGCATATGCCGTATAAAATGAAGCAAAAGTAGACACCACAAACACAGCTAATAATATTTTAAGTGAAAACATTACACATGACATTATAAATTGAATTTTTCTTGGCATCTTTAAGTTTTCAAGGGAGAAAAATTCAAAATTGCAATTAAAATTAGTCTGAGGCCCACTCTAAGTCAAACATAAAACTTGAAAAAAAATCACAGTATAAAATGAGTAAAAAGGATCAAAGTTCCTTCGTCAAATTAACACTAATATATCTAACATCATCACAAAATGTAAAACATTGCAATTCGGTTTGATTTTCAAAAAGGATAATTAATAAATAAAACTTGCTTCCAAATGAACCTTTGTAGAAAATGAATCCTTGATCATTGGTTTTTTTTTGTTTTTGTTTGTTTTTTTCTTTTATTTACGTGAGACCAACTCAAAGCAACACGTACACCCCTGGTACTTCATTGATTTTTTCTTAACAATGGTCTTTAAAATTGTGATGTGGATAACCATGCAATCATGTAAATGTAAATACAAAATTTTAGTCTTAAACAAAGTGAGCCAAGAAGAAAAGAACTAAGCTCTTATGTAAAATATTTTCAAAAATTAACTTTTTATGGCAGTTCATAACAGTTTTTATGTTGCAGGGCAGCCCGATCAGTAAGGACACTTGTTATTTAAAGAAATTTGAAGAGCCAAATCAACAAACTGAGAAGAAAAGTCTCTAGCCCTAGCCTCTTTCCTTTGATTAAATGTTCAAAGAAACGAGAACTAACAAAGAAAAATTCAATGTAAAAAAAAAAAGGCAGGGAAAAAAATATCCACGAGATTAAAATTTCAATTTTTTTCCAAGCCTTTCAAACATAAAAGAAGTTTATCTGGGCTTTTTTTTCAAAACGCAAACACCTTGTCCATCCTGCTAGCTTAAGGTGGGGCTACAGGGTTGATGGCTCATCGAAGATTGTCATGATCTGGAGATAAGAAAAGAGAGAAAAGGGTACAACAACCATAAGAATTGGAGGCATGAACAAGAGACAAGTTTTTTTTTTTCACTTTAATGATAATTTGATATCATCCCTTTAACATGTTTTTTGGAAAGTTGCTTTTTGATGTATATTTTTTATTCTCAGAGCAACCTTCATAAGCCTTTTCTCCATACTTCAAAATACTCTATGACTTGAAAAATAAAAATCTACATAGTCTCTATTAGACTTTTTTATTTCAAACCAAAACGAAAAGCCAGTCATCAAGTAGCAAAGTTGAAGGCGATTATTTTAGACAGGAATATAAAAAAAATTAACGCATCATGATAAAAGAGTGAAATCATCAGCAGGAATGGTGGAAAAGGAGGAAAAAAGATATGATCACAGAAGCAAAAAAAATAAATGAAATTTTATTTCAATTGTATTAGTCGATAGTTTAAAGGTGGAAAAAAATCCACAGCATTTTATTTCTATTTTATTTTTATTAATGCATCACGATGAAAGAGTGAAATTCACAGCAGGGAATGGTGGGAAAAGGAGGAAAAAAGATAAGATTACAGAAGAAAAAAAAAATCTAATTTATTTTGATTGTTTTAGTCGAAGAGGAAGGGGGAGGGGGGGGGGGGGGTGAAACACAGAATTTTATTTCTTTGCACATGCCTTTCTTTTAAATTTTCTAGAATTTCATATGTGAGACAAGAGCAAAGTGTTAGATAAATACATAGAGATGAAGTGCATGTTTTAAACATGAGGCATACTTGTGCTCTTCACAATATTATTACAATGTACAACACTTCATGCAACTGAACCTAAGCCTTACAACCAGTCATGCCTGATATTTTTTAGCCAAAATGTTATATACAAATTTAAAAAAAGACCTTGTATTTCTACAAAACATTCTGTGTAAAAAAAAAAATTACACAAGCTGAGAGATAAGAAAGAAGAGAAGTCTTAAAAAGTTTTATATTGCTCAATTCTGATTTGCTTGCATGAGAAATCATTGGCAGTCTTTACTGATTTTAAGATCATCTATCCACCCATAAGAAATCACTGGTAGTCATTACTGATTTTAAGATGATCTATCCACCCATAAGAAATCACTGGTAGTCTTTACTGATTTTAAGATGATCTATCCACCCATAAGAAATCACTGGTAGTCATTACTGATTTTAAGATGATCTGTCCGCCCATAAGAAATCACTGGTAGTCTTTACTGATTTTAAGATGATCTATCCACCCATAAGAAATCACTGGTAGTCATTACTGATTATAAGATGATCTGTCCGCCCATAAGAAATCACTGGTAGTCTTTACTGATTTTAAGATGATCTATCCACCCATAAGAAATCACTGGTAGTCATTACTGATTTTAAGATGATCTGTCCGCCCATAAGAAATCACTGGTAGTCTTTACTGATTTTAAGATGATCTATCCACCCATAAGAAATCACTGGTAGTCATTACTGATTTTAAGATGATCTGTCCGCCCATAAGAAATCACTGGTAGTCTTTACTGATTTTAAGATGATCTATCCACCCATAAGAAATCACTGGTAGTCATTACTGATTTTAAGATGATCTGTCCGCCCATAAGAAATCACTGGTAGTCTTTACTGATTTTAAGATGATCTATCCACCCATAAGAAATCACTGGTAGTCATTACTGATTTTAAGATGATCTGTCCGCCCATAAGAAATCACTGGTAGTCTTTACTGATTTTAAGATGATCTATCCACCCATAAGAAATCACTGGTAGTCATTACTGATTTTAAGATGATCTATCCACCCATAAGAAATCACTGGTAGTCATTACTGATTTTAAGATGATCTATCCACCCATAAGAAATAACTGGTAGTCATTACTGATTTTAAGATGATCTATCCACCCATAAGAAGTCACTGGTAGTCTTTACTGATTTTAAGATGATCTATCCACCCATAATATATCACTGGTAGTCATTACTGATTTTAAGATGATCTGTCCGCCCATAAGAAATCACTGGTAGTCTTTACTGATTTTAAGATGATCTATCCACCCATAAGAAATCACTGGTAGTCTTTACTGATTTTAAGATGATCTATCCACCCATAAGAAATCACTGGTAGTCATTACTGATTTTAAGATGATCTGTCCGCCCATAAGAAATCACTGGTAGTCTTTACTGATTTTAAGATGATCTATGCACCCATAAGAAATCACTGGTAGTCATTACTGATTTTAAGTTGATCTATCCACCCACAAGAAATCACTGGTAGTCATTACTGATTTTAAGATGATCTATCCACCCATAAGAAATAACTGGTAGTCATTACTGATTTTAAGATGATCTATCCACCCATAAGAAATCACTGGTAGTCTTTACTGATTTTAAGATGATCTATCCACCCATAATATATCACTGGTAGTCATAACTGATTTTAAGATGATCTATCCACCCATAAGAAATCACTGGTAGTCTTTACTGATTTTGAGATGAATTGTCCACCCATAAGAAATCACTGGTAGTCTTTACTGATTTTAAAATGAACTGTCCACCCATAAGAAATAACTGGTAGTCATAACTGATTTTAAGATGAACTGTCCACCCATAAGAAATAACTGGTAGTCATTACTGATTTTAAGATGAACTGTCCACCCATAAGAAATAACTGGTAATCATTACTGATTTTAAGATGAACTGTCCACCCATAAGAGATCACTGATATTCGTTACTGATTTTAAGATGAACTATCCACCCATAAGAGATCACTGATATTCGTTACTGATTTTAAGATGAATTATCCACCCATAAGAGATCAATAGTTTTCATTACTGGTTTTTAAGATGAACTATCCACCCATAAGAGATCACTGGTTTTCGTTACTAATTTTTAGATGAACTATCCACCCATAAGATATCACTGGTAGTCATTACTGATTTTTAGATGAACTATCCACCAATAAGATATCACTGGTAGTCATTACTGATTTTTAGATGAACTATCCACCCATAAGATATCACTGGTAGTCATTACTAATTTTTAGATGAACTATCCACTCATAAGATATTACTGGTAGTCATTACTGATTTTTAGATGAACTATCCACCGATAAGAAATCACTGGTAGTCATTACTAATTTTTAGATGAACTATCCACCCATAAGAAATCACTGGTAGTCGTTACTGATCATTAGATGAACTATCCACCCATAAGAAATCAAATGACACAGACATTTACATATAATTATATTTCAGAATCTTTCACTTTCTGCAACAAATATAACAAAGCATACTAAAAAGTGATTGCATAGTTAACAAGTCATTGTATCTGAGGTTGAAAAAGAGAAAAAGGAAAATCACGGTGAAATTGACACAATTTAAATAAAAAAAAAAGAAAATTGACTTTACATTTTACACTATACAATGTATCATCTTAAAACAATTTGGCACAATTTTCCATTAATTTTTACTGAGTACGTCATTTTATAAACCCTTTCTTAGAACTTTCTGCATTTACAAAAAAAAAAAAAAAGAAGATTTCCATGCAAAATTACCCACATGATCTGAGGATCGATTTCAGCAATTAAAATCACACAATTTCTTCAAGACCAGATCAAATTAAATGCATTACATACATTGCGTTGTAAAATTTCAGAAATAAAAAAAAATAAAAAAAATATGTACAAATTTTAAGTTTTCAAAAATTAGAGAGCAGTAGCGTACAAAGTTAATTTCAGATTCACAATTTCACAAGATTATTTTTTAAAGTGAAAAATTTGTATTCTTTAATTCCAGATTTCAAGTCTAAACAACGTTTTTTTTTTTTTAAAACAGCCATTGCAGTTTTATGAATATATTAAATTTGCACAATGCCATAGAACAGATTCAACAATCACTTTAAGTAGAGCTTGTGTTTTCAAATTTTTCATAGAGAGATACTTCAGATGATCAATTAAAAGAGCAGGGAAATAAAAATTCAAAAAAAAAAAAAAGAAAAAAAAAACAGAAATTGATAAAACATCCATTTAAAGCAAACTAATCAAGAACTAGTTGGAAGCAGACAAGAACAATGATGTTAGTATTGCTTTCGATTAAAAACCTTGATTATTCTTGTAAAAGATTCTCAATTGTTCATGCCAGTGATTCATAATAAGAAAATAGTAGCCTTTCATTCTTTCATGTACCTTATCTGCATAAAAATCTCAATGAGGAAAAAAATAAGCGGAAATGATGGCTTATTTTTTTTTAATTGGTTTAGGGAAAATATAAAATATTTTATTTTAATGAAACAAATAGCAGTTACCATCATATTGCAAAAATATAGTGTTCCTTTCCAGGCTGCGTACATGATATTGTAAGGCAGACATTTTTTTTTCAAAATTGGGTAAAAAGAAAATCAGCCATAAAATTATTCATTCAACTATCATCAAGTGTTTATACACTTCTAAAAAAAAAGCATTGGCTCAAAGTGTATTTTCAAGTAAAAACCAGAAATAAATACATTTTTTTTTTAATATTTCAAGCCCATTAATGAAATTATTTGATTCAATAAAAATTTTGTACAGGCTGCCTTTTTCCATACTATGTTTACAACATCATCCTGACAGGAAAAAGTTACTTTTAAGTCAAAAAAGAGTAACATACTTGCAGGTAATCAAATGTTTATAGAATCAGAGAAAGATAGAAAAATCCTATTCAAGATTTGGTGCCATCCAGGGATGTTAACTACATGCATGTATAAAATGCATTAGGCATCAGCTTAATGTGGAGTCCACATTAAAATTCTTATGCACAAAATGAGTAATCCCAATAAGCATATCTTGTTTTACACTTGTGCCACCAGGTTACCCGTGTAGAGAGAGTATTTGGTGCATACTAAACCCAAAATCATGGAAAGACTTATTGGAGATTAGCCAATTTAGAACCAACAACACCGCCAGTTTTTCCCAAAAATGAGAATATGAAAAGGATAACATTAAGCCATCTGAAAAGAAAAACCAAGATGCAGAAAGAGAGTCCCGCTGGAAAGTTAGACAACTAAATAATTAGAGGCTACTTACTAGCCTATCAAAAAGAAGACCTCTTCAAAACTTTAATTGACAGGAAAGATTTCTTTAACAGTCACTAAATGAAATTAAATAGAAATTAAAATTTTACTGAGATATCCTTGATAGAAATAGCTTGATTTTTATTTCTAAAGGATATTTCAAATTTATTAAGGAAAAAAATTTATTAGTTCCACCTATCTATATAGACTCTATGCAAGAATTTTGTTAAAGGCATACAATGATAAACAATTAAATAAAAATATGCATATAGGAACATTTTGTTGGTGAGGAGTAAACAGTACAGGCTTTAGTGAAAGCAGCATCTTTTTAGTAAAACACTGAGGAGTAAAATTTTTAACAGGCAGAACTCTGATTTATGAATTCAATGGCTTATTTTACCAATATATAATTTTTGCTCCAATCCTAATCTAATAGTACACTCTTTGTAATAAATTAACAACATCGCCGACTAAATCACAGATTTAAATGGTCCTGAGTGCTAATGACAGTATTTATGAATAATTCAAAATTATAAATCACTCCAGTGAACTAACCATTCACAAAAAAAATCGTTATTGACATTGTAGGAGAGTTTGCTATTTAAGGCCTTTTAACATTTTTTTTTCCTGATTTCTTGCAATCAAACTTCAAATGATTTCTTCTAAAATCTAAATGCACAATTTTTTTGCTACCTCATGTTTCTTTTACGCAAACAAAAAAAAATAAAATATAATAGCTCAGGTATTTGTTCTAACAAAGTCATGTTTTTTTGTTTTTTTTTGAACTAAAATTGTCTACTTCTCATGCGAAGGTTGAGAGCATGCCATCACACCTGTGCACGGTGTATAGACCAGAAGACGCCTCTGGCTCAGTTGAATGGCAGCATTCTCCTGTCCTCTTCACCCATCTCCTCATTCATTTGCTGTTCCTCTCCAAGCTGGTCGTCTGGGTCTTCCATTCCTTCTTGCTCTTCCCCTTCCTCTTCCTCCTCTTCTTCATTGTTTCCATCTTCCTCCTCAGCTATCTGCCGATCTTCTTCGTCAGCTTCACCAAAATACTGGTTGTCTACGGAGAATTTGGGACTGAAAGTTTAGCTGAATACCTCTGTATTGCATGATTACATCCATCACCAATAAAGTTCCCATGTTTATCTGTTTTTATTTTGCACGTTTTATCTGCTGGCGTGAAACTTTTTATTTTAATTTCAAATGCTTTATAAACATGTTGGCTTTATTCAGGAAACATTAAAAAAAAGTTTCAGTTAGCAATTATCTCTCAAGAGAAACGAATGACACCCCTGACTTGCCCTTATAAAATACTGCAGGAGCATAAACTCAATCTTGTTTGTATCTAGATGGCTTTTGCATATTGCAAAAATACATGTAATGCTTAAGGCCACAGATTCATTGGGGGGAAAAGTTAATGAGATCAGATTAGCAGTATTTCTGCTAGAAAATAAGACTAGCTCATAGTAAGTTTCCTTTGAGGCTGACCTAATAAAATGTTTTCAAAATTATAAAACCAATTGACAAAGCAAAGGAAGACACAAAATTAAGCAATCTGTATCCAATTTATGAACATTCAGGACTAAAAAAAGTGTAGAATAATAAAAATTTGTCAATATCTACGAAAAAGGGTTGATCATTTTTGCCCTTTCAGCCCTTAACTACAACCTGTCGCAGTTGGTTGTCAATTTTCCTGCACCATGTGCAACTAGTATAATAATTTTTGGCTGACTGTTTTCAGTCTTGTGGCTTGCTTCTGAAAATTTAGCCATACTGTATGCACACAACACGTACTATCCCAATGGCTTCACCACATACAGCTTATATCCACATGTGTAGGTGTACAAAAACTGATTAAGTTTCATTGTTAAGTCTAAAAAGCCCCAAATGATAAATAAAATTTTAAGTCAAACAAGTCTTTAAATACTATGATTTCATCTTTCTTCTATAGCTCACATAGATGAAGCTATAAAATCGACCAAAACCTAGGCTGGTTTCAATGATCTTGAGCAAAATAAGTAATCAACCCACCCACCACATTAGAGAATTTTTACGTGGAGATAAAGAGCACACTTTTTTAAAAGGGTAATAGGTAGAAATAAAAATGAAATAAGCCATTGGTGCCAGCTTTGCTTAAAACTTATAAATTACCATCCAGCAAAAAGATCATGGACTTCCACAACGCAGGAGCAGACAGCCTGCTGAACTGCGAAACTAAAGATCCAGATAAAGCTACACAGTAATTTCATCTTTAGCACATCTGAATGGGGGAAAGAGCGTGTTGTTGAGTGGTGCCAGTGTGGATGTGTAGGTGTGCAGTAGCTCTAATTTGTGTGGAGGGGTGTGCAATGGGCAGAATTCGTCAAAACTGGAAAAGTGCCAAAAGTAGGAGTGCTAACATGCAAAAAATATGATGAAAAAATAGATAAATAAATTGCAAGCACTCAGTTTTGTTTTGGATTTTTTTTTGTCTGAGAGGGAGAGAGAGAGTGAGAGAGAGAGAGAGAGAGAGAGAGAGAGAGAGAGAGAGAGAGAGAGAGAGAGAGAGAGAGAGAGAGAGAGAGAGAGAAAGAGAGACAGAGAGACAGAGAGTTAATTGAAGGAAGCTATGGATAAAGGATTAAAGGATACATGTGAGATGATTTCAACATTTCATAGCACTGCAACCCTCCACCTCCACATTCCCAATATGTTTAGTTGAGACAAAACTTGTTATCTTTCATTCTTTTTCACCTTCATTCCACTGTTATTGGACTTTTCTTTTTCACATCAATAAATATGCTTAAGTTAGCGTTAATTTTGAGTTCACAGCCTGTGTATGGACTAAATTATCCACCAAGTTTTTTTAGGGAACAATCATCTCAAACAGCCAATACAAAATATAACCAAGTGTTCAATTATTTATTTATTTATTAGGGGAGGGGGTCTAAAAACTGCACTAGTTGTTGAGGGGGAATGATCAATACCATATTTTTTTTCTTCAGGTGTTCTATTTTGTTTCACAATTCACTTACAAATGCCCAAAAGTCAATGGCCAAATATTTAATTCCAGATTGCTGTAAAGAAGGGGCCTTGCTACAAAGTATCACATTTATTAAGAACTAATACACAAACAAAACTGTAAACCATAACTTTTTACTTTGTTTTCAATAGGCATAACATCAAACATAAGGATAACTTTGTAATCACACAGAAATAAAAACCTTTATAAATAACCAGTCCACAACAAAAGCAAAATAAACATCAACATACTCTACGTGAGCACAAACGTAAATCTAGACCTTTTACTCACCACCAAACTTATCTGCCTCACCCTGCAAAAAAAAAAAAAAAAAAACATTTCAGTGTCATTATTACTTCTTGAAGACAAAAAGAAACGCAAAAATATGTACTACTCAGGCATCAGCAAAAGAAGAATTAATGTATTATCATTTATCACAGCAACTCAAATCAAGATAACACATTCAGTCACTGAGACCTTCACACCTCGCGTTTGCTTAATATTGTTTACAAAAAAAAAAAAAAAAAACTGATCACTGAGAAAGTTTTTCTTTTTTTTTTTTCAGTTAGAAGAATACTTTAAAAACTCTCCGATTGGCCACCACCACCATTTATATCAATTTCTGAATTTGCTGCACATGGATGTGGCAAATAAGGTGTGAGTATTACACAGTAGAATTGAAAGAGAAGTAAAATACAATGGTGTGGTTGCCCAAATTACTATTTATTTGCTATTCATTGCTATGTATCAATGTTTGCCAACACCAGGATGATAGCATTTCAAAACTGCATGACACAAACCAACATTAAACTCAGGAGGTAAAACTGCTGGGAATTCAAATCAATAGGGAAAGAACAATGAATGACTGAATGGATCCCTATAATTAATTATTCGTCGCTGCCTTCACCTTCCAGGAAAGAATCAAACATGGCTGAAAATTTTCGTTTGCAAGTGGTGAAATAGCCTCTCTTCTATATAATCTCTTAATTCCAAAACATTTTGACCAATGAAGAGGCTGAAAATCCTTAAGTTTGCAAACGGAAACCTTATATTTTGTTTATGTAGATGACACTTGCCTTAACTTTGAAAAGATCTTTTCTTTGTGTATTAATTAGTTTGATTTGCTCCCTCTTAGTAAAAATTGAGAACCATTAACATTTTTTAAAATAAAGTTGGGCCGTTTAAGTGTTCCAACTCAAGCCGACCTTGATGGGCAATAGGAAAAAGCAAATCTGCTAGAAATGAATTTAAGTTTATGTCTTATCACTTCCAGGAATAGTACTTTAATTTAAAGTGTGCAATAAATTGTTAGAGCTGATACGTTTTACCAGGTTTATATAACCATTGACTTCCATTTTTGTTTATTTAGACCTCCACCTTAGGACTCGTACCCTAACATTACAGAAGATCTGAAATAAGACACTAACCGCTGCGCAAGTTTTTATAGTCAATTTTATAACTTGGATAGCAGAATTCCAAAATGTAAAATTCCAATTTTTATAAAGTCCAACAAATTAAACTTATTTCAGATCGACTGTTCACAGCAATATTTGCTTTATATTTCTTACCCCTGGCCACTCACAAAGGTCTATCTGAGTTTTCTGTTTCTTTTCTTTCAAATCTAAGTACAGAGCATTCAAGATATATAATTTCTGAAGCTCATATCTTTCGTCCAACTAACCTCTCTGTTGCCCATGGCAGGCGGTAGCTGTTGCCCTACTCCTGCCCCTGCACCAGGACCTCCCCTGTCTCTCATCTCCTCCTCATCTGCTTCTACCTCCCGTCTGCCGGCATTCAGATTCTCTGGAACTTCCAGCTGTCTCAGAGCTAGTGGGTTCTGATGCTCCTCTAATCTGTCCCCTCCATCTCTTTCTTCCTCCTCTCGCCGTGCCATAGCATCGCGTTCCTCCTCCTCATCTCGAGCATTCCTCTTGTCCAAACCCTCCTCTCCTCCTCCATCATGTTTTCCAATGACTCCATCCTCTCTATCATCTTCTTCATTATTGATTTCGTCCACCTTGTCCTTGTTTGGAAGGAATGGTTCTAAAATCTGAGCCTTCTGCTCATCATTTGGATTCACCACAGCCTGCAGTAATAGAAGGCGGAAAATGAATTTGCAACTGGATGAGAATAAACTGATACAAGGAGGAATCAAAGAAAAGCCTTGTGACAAGTTGCCTAAATGGAAGAAGTGACGTGAAGAAATATAATAGAAAATCTTTATTTTTGCAAGTCATGACACACGAAAACAGATTGATGTTCCTCATAAAAAAAAATCACATAAAATAAGTGTTTTCAGTGAGAGCTTATGTGCTCTACTTGATGGTCTGTGAAATATTGCCCTCCAATCAAATAAAGATCTAAGATCTTTTCTGAACCTTTTAAATTTATAAAAAGTTCACTGTGAGGTCAGAAGATATGGAAAGATATGATTGTACACTGTTACCGTCTACCCTACAGATCCTACATGGGTGGATTACCATGTGGATGAAATGTCTATCCATTACGTTAACATTTCAAACTTACTGTGTATGAATTTCACATCCAGCACTCAACAAACTGATTGCAAAATGTTGATGTGTGAAAAAAAAATACTCTCACTCTGCGATACAGCATTATTTTGCTCCAGTCTGAATGTCATTTTGAAACTAAAACAAAACAGAATAAATGAAACTGATATACTCAGTACCTTTTAAGCAACTCTGAGCGAATAAAACCAGCAGGGAGAGGGAGATATCAGGCTAGTCTCCAGAGTTTGTGCTGAATCTCAGGACAAGTTTTTACATTTTACAAACCGAATACATCTTGGCAACGCCCACATAAACTTTTATAACACAGGAAAAAAAAGTATATAAAATATCTTCATAAATCTAAAAGGCCACTTAATTCCTAAAGCTACATAAATCATGTGCTTAGACTAAAAAACATGACTGATTATTTGCCTTTCTTGTGGACTTACAGTAGCATTATTGGTTAATATATATAAGATATCGACGAAAAATAATTATATTTGAGATCTTAAGCTACTTCAAAGTATGTTTTAGATCAAATGTTCAGCTTTACATCTTAGCTTTGACTGGTTTAATTTATTTATTATTTTTTTTATTTTTTTTTTGGGGGGGGGAAGTTTTGCAAATGAAAATAAGGCTTTGATTAAAGTAGATAAATTGGGATAATTTTTTTTTCTTTTTGCAATCTTATCAGTAGACGTTTACAATCGTTTAAAAAAAGGTTACACATCCTACCTTGTGAGCCTCAAACCCAGCACTTTGTTTGTCTCCCTCATCTTCCTCGCCTTCGGGGTGTAGTTTAGGGGGCAACACTTGGCCTAGATCTCCCTTCTCATGTTTGTCAACTGGCTTGAGGTCTGACTCTGCTTTGAAAAAAGCAAAAAAGTTGAAATTTGGACATCGCTACTGACAATGTCAATATTTTGTGAAAGGCAATTACTTTTAGGCGACAGACTATTGGAAGTTATGAAGGCATTGTGAAAGACTCAAGCGAAAAATGATGTGTATTAGACTATTAAATGAAGTGTTTCATTGTGGCAAGTATTAAAAAGGCATTTTACTGGTATGACCAACTTAAAATGCACTGACCTTGCTTCTGTAATAAGACTATGTATTTGTGTATTGATTTTTGCTGCAAGGGTCATGTCTTTTCTTACAACTACCCTGAGATTAAAATTTGCTCCAGTGCCTTTTACTAGCAATGCCAATCCAAAATTTCAAAGCTGTAATATTTACCTACTGCTGATTGGAAGTTATAAAGCTTGCTCTCAAAAGAAGAAAACTTTTTGAATTTTGAGAATCGGTCCAGAAAAAAAAAAGTTATGAGGATTTAAGTAATCCAAAAATGTGTTTAGGTGTAAAGAGGAATAAATGGTCCAAAAAATGGACCTTTTTGGTGCTTCGTTTTTTGTTGTGAAGAAAGTTAAAACCTCCTAATTTCTTTATTTAGTAATATATTTCTATGAAATCTGACATTTATGTGTATTTTTTTAATATAGAATTTGTCAGAGATAATTACGACAGCTTTGTTTCTGAGGGTCAATTTTTGCATAAATTAGCATAAATTACCCTCTAATCCAAACTCGTGTTCCTTTATCTAGGACGTAACCCCCCCCCCTCCTTATTCCTATATTTACCAAGATATTTCCATAAAATTTTGCAGGCACAAGTATAATACATGTATCATTTAGTTTCTTACTTCCTTAAAAGAAATATAGCATTCATATGCATTAGTTAATTTATGCATAAATTAGCATAAATTACCACTTTATCTCTTCTTCTTTTTTTTTATTTCGGAAGTTACCACCTCAAAATGTTCTTATCATAAGTATCAACCGAGGTGGTTAAATTGTATTTTACTTTTGTTTCTTAATTTGTTAGAATCAGCATGGTAAGTTTATGCATAAATTATGCTGATAGCATAAATTATCTTCAATTCTACACTTGCTGTACAGAAAGAAGTGCCATTATTTGTGACCCAAAACCCAGCAGGTAGCGTTATTCTAGAGCCATCCTTGCATATCTGAATGATGATGCCATTATTTGTGGAATCAGGGCATCCATATTTTCAACAAGGGCTTCTTTATCCATATTGAGGATGTTTAAAAAGAAAAGAAAGAAAGAAAAAAAGGAGAAAATTCCTAGCAGCTCGCTTCAAATACAGAGAGATAAAACAAAGTTCATTGAGCATTTCTTATCTTTCCACTTTCTTTTTTTGTGGAACTTAGTACACGTACCTAATTAGAATAGTAATAATAGCGTGACTGCTCATGGAATCACCCCTGCCTCAATGAGTTAGTTATTTGAGTTACAATATTGTACTTGGTTACTGAATCAGTCATACAGAACGCTCATTTCACATGATTTGTCAGATCAGACTCAGAACCCAACCTTCCCCCAGGAGCTAGATCTAGATCTAGATCTCACACAAATAGAAAAGACCAATTAAATATAAGCTAACTTTGTAGATAAGATGTTATCTTCATATGAAAAGCATAGTTAAGAAATAATTACTCCATATAGGTCTACAGGCAACTACAAATGTACCACTATTTATTTTTTTTTTCTTAAAAGAAAACAAATCATTCGTTTTGAAAGCCGAGAACAGTTCCCATTTTGTAGATGCGCTAATGGATTATTTTAAAGTGAATACTATAGGGGGTATAAGATAAGTCAACATACTACTCCAAGGGCTTTGAGTAAAAAATGTTTGAAAAAAAAGTCATGTTTCTAAAGTGCTCCAAAATTTATCAGAAACAGAATGAATACTTTATGTTTTAACAGTATTTTAATGTTTTAAAATCCGATATCTATCTATTTTATTTACGTAGATCTACCCTGAGCACCCCTTTGCAAATCATTATTAAAATAGTGGCAATCCAATAAGATGAACTCGCCTAACCCAGTTCACATCCCAGTTCACATGCTCTCGACCAATGAGAGAAGCGCTCTTAGCCATGTGACGTCACGAACCAAATGTTAGTTCGTGAGCTACACCAAAGGCTTAGCAGGCCAGCTCTTCTTGAATGCCAAGTGACATTTTTTTAAGAGGGTAGGTGTCTTTCAAAGATGAATATGAGAAAATACGCGGACAAAAAGTAATATAAGTAAGTAAAAACGGCACAAGAAATGTTAAAAAATTACCTGTCCAAAGACGAAATGCGTACTCCCAGTAGTTTTAGAGAGCGGTGAACGAAAAGAAAAAACTCCTTTAGAAACAACTCTTTCAGACGGCCGATAAATACCATTTTACCGCAAGTGTAGAAGAGTATCTTTTCTGATTGTAAACCAAGTTTGATCGCGATATGTTATAAAATGAGGCTGTAGTTATAATTATAAAACGGCAACCGTTGCTTAAATGCGGTCCATTTTTTTGCCTAGGTCTACGGGCCGCAGCACACTAAATTTTAGCTAGAATTGTCTAGCCTGCGGGCAGCGGATTGGCATTGCTACTTTTACTAACAGAATGATAGTAAAGGGAATTATGTGGCATAATTCAGTACAACTAGAGATCTTGTGAAAAATGAGATTTCCTGTTCAAGTCTAAAGAACTTTGAAGGATGAAATACCTTTCTCATATAGGTTGGAATCTCCAGCCATGTGATTCAGATCTTTCAATCCAGAATCAACCTAATCAAGACAAAATAAAAAAGGACATTTCAAAGGTGAGAATGTTATTTCACAAGAGAAAAAAAAAACAAATTATTCTCAGAAATGGTGCTGTTCACATAAAGAAATCAAGTCCAACCCATATCCCACGCTAGTTTCCAATGACTCACTGCTCAAATTACGTTAAAATGTTGCTTCAAACAACTCATTTATTGCCACTTTAAGCATTGAAAATTGCACCTAATTACCAGATTTCTGTGAAGAGATATTTATTTACCTTTGTCAATCCTTTGAAGTATTAAAACAATAAAGAATCAATAGACGCTCAAATGCTGCTATCCAAACTAAAGAATCTGACATTTAACTCATTAGGACTGATTGTAAGGCATTTGTGTTATATATCATAATACAAGCCCCACCCAAAGGTTGATTAAACATACAAAATAATTTGCGTCTCTCTATAAATGTACATATTGTGCGAGCTTGTTTATTCTGAGGATGGGTCCTTATATCTTCCTTTAAAAATAAAAGGTAGAAAGCAGATAAAGTCATTGGAAATGACACATTCTGTAGAGAGGTTATGTCTAAAATACATTTATTATTGGAAAATAATACTAATCTCTGCTTTGTAACAATATTGAATGTTCAAAACGCTTAGAATTCGAACATACCAACAACTTATGGGCTTCAATTCAAAAAATTTTATTTGAAAAAGATTTTCAAGGCATATGGAACCTTTTGGTTCTAAGCCGGTGTAATGTGTGATATGACATGATTCTTTTTTTTTTAATTATAATGCTAGCAAAGCATAATTCCATTGAACTTTGAATCCAACAAATCCATTTAAAAAAAAAGAAAAAAAAAAACTTTTCCCTCAGGGATATCCTATTATTCAATCCTTTCGCAGGCTCACCAAACACTTTTTTCTCCTTAATTTCTCTATTACACTATTTATATTTATAAAAAGTATCACACAAGGATTAGGCAAATTACCAGAATAGTCCTTCATCACATTGAACCCCCATTATCTACCCCTCTCATCATTGTTTTACATCAACATGCCATAATATGTTAGATAAGTGAAAAGTGTAATGTGTTTTCTTTGAAAAAAAAATTATCAAACCTGTCAACAATGGAGAATGTAGTGTTATATGAATATAGGCCCTCTTGAAACACAAAAAATATCAGACACTCTTGAAGATGCTGTTTTAAAACAAACAAACAATGAAAAAACAGAGACAAAAAAGGGAGAACAAAACACATAAGGAAATAAACAATTGATTGAGAAATTAGGAAAACACAAGGAAGATGGAAGGATGATTTTTTTTTAAAAATTGGAAAAGACATCAAATAAGGACTCTATCACACCTTCATATTATAAACATCGGCTCCTGATTTTCCGGCACCGTTGGGATGCCAGACGTTGTTAGGGAGTGCCGCTCCGCCTTGGTTACCACCCTGCTGTACTTTAAGATCCTGTATCTGCTTTTGCATCAGGGCCTGTTGGAGGCGAGAGTTCTCCTCGAGAATCTGGTTGCGGCCGCTCTAAACAAGGTGCAGGCAAAGGGATTAAATGCAGGAGCTTCATTAATTTATTAAGATAAAAAAAAAAGGGATCTGTACCTTTTGTGGCGCTTTTAACACAAATGAAGTTTTAAAAGAAATATGTCAGCATCATTTCAGAGCAACTTAAGGAAGTGCACTTTAATTGGGTGATGAGTGTTCCATATGATTTTTTCAAAGTGCCCTTGAGCTTTAGAACTAGATTTCCTTCTTGATAATAAGTGCATAGAGTCTTGCTATCAATCTGAGCTCTTCTATTTCATAAATAATTATATTTAAATTCAGAGCATAATTACAAAACAGGCAGAACAGCTTTAAGAGAAACCAAAATTAAAATACCGTAAGTTAACTCACTTCAACTAAGTTCAAGTACAAGACATTTTAGCTTTCAATCACACAACTGGTAGCGTAAAAGTATTTTCTAATTATTTTTAAATCATCTCTACCAATTTTGTTTTTTTTTTTAAGTTAAAACTGGAAAGAAAACCAAGAGGCCATTGCAAACATGAATACTATGCAAAAAAATTTTAGTGACATTAATAATAAAAAAAGGGGTTTGTAAGAGCAGCTATCATTGCTTTTTTTTTTTTTTTTTCAAAACGATTAATGAAAAGGTTAATTTCGATTAAGCTGCTACATTAATTAAGAAAATGAGGCAACAATCCCTTCAATCCGTGTTATTTTACCGATGCTATCGTTCCCTGTCCCCATTATAAAATAAGGCTTAGGTGATGTTGAAGAATTTAGAATTGTTTTCTTTATCTCATTGCAGAATGCTTCACATGAAAAATGCTCAGCCCAGGTTTTTATTCAGCAAGTATACGAAAACCAAAAACCAGGACTGATTTATAGCTAAAAGAGGAGGCAATTTGTTTAACCAAACATTAACAAGCAAGCTTTATACTGAAATTTCAAATAAAATGGAGGACAAAAAAGTAATACTTGGAATGAAGGATTTATAGACTTACAGTAACAGGAACAGGGGAAATAATTTCACATAATTAAATTAAACATAAAAAATGTTGACTGGATCACTTTGATAGGAGCCATATACAACAATATCTTTAATTTAAAGAGGATAACATCCAAACCTGTGGCTGGCTATTACTTTAAAATCTTCCAGCACAATAAAAAAATTACATGATTTTACAAAATATTCGAACTTAAATTAGTTCTACTTCATTAAGTTTGATTGCTTCACATCATCATTTTTCTGCTTTTTTCCCCCTGCCCTTAGATCTTTGCTACGATATTTCCTTCGGTATTAGAGATAATTTTTATGGAAATTAGAGCATGATTTATCACTCATAAGGAGGAGACAAAAGTTTATAAAAGAATTTAGTTGTTTCATTTGCCTCTTACCTTTTCTCAAACCTAAACACTAATCAGAAAAAACATGAAAGAAAAACGATTTTGATAGTGATAATCATATCGTAATTGTCATATTAGTGAAAAAAAAAAATTAATATGAACACATTATAGGATTTTAGAATGCACAAAATAATGGCATTGAAGTCAGAAAACTTAAAATTTCTAGAATCTGACGATAAAAGTATTAGGGAATCAGAATGAGGAAGGTAAAATAAAATGTATAAATCTTGAATCACATGAAGAAAGAAAAAAACGAAATGCAAATGTTTGAAACAAAAATTAAAATTAGTCTTCTTGATACTTAACATAATACAAAGTAGGTTCTGATTCATAGGAATGAAAATTTAGGAGACCTGAGATTTCTCCTCCAGCAGCAGCAGTTAGAAAAACCAAAATTATGAGGCGGCAAAGCTACCTTTCAAAGAATTGAAGATCAACACAAAGGGTAACAAATTGTTCTTACAGGGAGATTATGGCAAAAGCAAGTTAAAATGAGGCTTTCGTTAATTTTTTTTATGAAGCTAGAAGATGGTTTTCAAAACATAAGTGATTGTATTTTGTATTTCACTTTAGGATTTTTAGTTCCCTTGCACAATCAAAAAGTTTAAACAAGTTGAAGAAACAGGCAGACATTTCTGCTGTTTTCAAATTTCAATACTGCATGATTCATTGCTATTTGTATTGGTGGAATAAAGAGAAACTGTGCCATGCCTCAGCATTTTCCATCATTGTCAAAGCGTATGTAAAAAAGAATAAACGAAACACAACATAGAGGGAAAAAAAACCTTCTGAGATGCCAGTTCTTGCTCCATATTTAGCAATCTTGCCTGATAGGCTTGAGCTTCATTCTGTTACAGATACAAAGTGTAATGGAAAGTAGATGCCGGGGAAAAATGCAAAGGGTGAGGATAGTGGTTTTTTTCTTGTAGCAGCTATGCCGTTACGGCCTAAGGGTTGTACAAAGGTTAAGTTCGAGGATCCAGGAAAAGGTTGCAGCACACTTCAGTTGTAGAGAGAGATACATTGAGCCAGGGCTGACAACAGGTAATATAAATACATAAAGTGCTCACAATGACTATGGCAAAGAAAAAGATTGAAAAGTGAATGTTTTTGGTTGGATTTTTTTTCCACAACCTAAAATGATCCAGTGATACAAGAGGTTACAAAATTTGAGTACCAAGCTCTATTTGTGAGATCCAAGCCACGATTTTGATAGGAATAAGTTTAAATTAAAAAAAAAATATATATATATATATATAAACTGAAGACTATAAATGGTCAGTTTTTATAATTTCAATCCCATTTTCCATTTTCCCTCTCCATCTTGATTTAACCAGCTCATGCTATAATATACTTTGACCATATCACCCGTGATAATACTGATTTTGGAACTATCCGATTGTTGGTGTTGCAAAAACTCAACTTAATTTCTTTTATTATATTTTAAACTGAGCCAACCTGTCAGACTAAAACAAACTTAGGACTGATTTCCTAGCATAAAACTACATTTGGTCATTCCAGTTAACAAATTTTTTAATCATGGAAATAATGTATATGCATCAGTAGTGTTAAGGAGGAAAGAACCCATCAAGTGCATAAGAAATTTCGTTTACTTGAATAAGTACGAGGGCTTTGGGCTATGATTGCACTGGTTTATATCAAGAATAAACATCATGCGACATCACAAATAAAGGAGAGATGCATAAAAACGGCATATTTGTGTTTCCATACACTAGAATCTCCTGTACAAGCCAAGAACAGTGATCACTACAGAATACCCACCCATTCACTGTTTCACATTGATAATCTGTAGATCTAGTCCTTTAAAGCAATTTTCATTGATATCATGTATTGATAACATCAGGTAACAACAGGACATCAGCAGTTGGTTAAAACCTCTTTCACAGACAAGAAATAATAAAGAAAGAACTTCTTTCAGCATCACAAAGAATCCACTTTTGGCAAAACTGTCTGCATGCATAAACATGAATTACACATAGCACAAATTTCTTTGAAAGTATGAAAAAAAAAATTGGTCCAATTGCAAGAATACGACAATAGTTACCGAGTAGAATGAGAATCCAAAATAGGAACCCTCGTGTCTATTTGGAGGCCACAGAAAATAAATCAACAGACTCAGAAAATGACAAACCACAAAGCTTAAAGGGAAACTGGAGAACCCATTCTGACCATACTACACAAAGGCACCATTCACTCTCCTATTTACTTTGGAATGTTTGGCTTCCTGCACTGTATCATTGACATCTGCCACAGATGTCTGATTAATTCTGGTTGCTATTCCCTCTGGATAATCTACCTGGGCATCTTCCTTGTAAGTGTCTTCCTTATGGACATCGTGTTTTTGTGAGTCATCCTTAAGTAAATCTTCCTTAAGACCATCATCCTTGTCAGTACCATCTTTGTCCACGTCATTCTTCAGGGGATTATTTATAGAAGTGTCATTTTTACGGGCCTCATCTTTCTTGGTAACATCTTTATGAAGTTCAGCAGGAGCCCTGTTGCGGATATCTGCAACTTGTAAAGCTTCCTGACAGCGTGCTAGCTTCTCATCGACACTTTTCAGCGTGGCAGAACATTCCATTGCATTCTTCTGGACCACCTAAACAACACACATAGAGCAGCCACACCTTTGTAAGTACAATATTAGTATGAGGAACAAATACATCTAGTGCCATATAATGGTAAAAACACGTAAGCCCCAATAGGTTAGTTTTATCGATTGGCAAAACTGTATGCCAATTTATAAGCATGTTTTGCTTGCAGTCTTTTCAATATTTTGACGATCTTTTTCTTCTTTGCAGATTGACAGTTATGGGCTTTGAAAGAATGTGCCCCACAAAATGGGCGTATTAGTGAATTATTTCTATTATAATTATTGGTGCTTACGTCCTTTTAACATATCACATCAAGATTATACATATACGTATATGTTAACTCTAGACACTCGATCGCTGTATAAATACAGCGAGCCATTTTAAACCTTTTTAATGAAAAAATTTGAGAAGTTGAGAGGAAATTTTTGATAGAGTTTTAAAATTGATCAGCCAAATTTTCGTAAGCAATATATCAAGTTAATCATGAAGAACCACCCATAAGAAACGTACGTATTTTTAAACGATACATTTTGTAAGTGCATGTGGTTAAACCAACTGATCCAAGATTAAAACAACTGGACAAAAAAAAAAAACAAAAAAAAACAATGTTCCTTGAACCACAAAGCTTTTAAAATAAGGTTCAGAATTTAGAGATATCTACCCAATAGAAATAGAGAGCTAAGTTTGTAAAAAGTCCCAATCTATTTACAGGCATTATCAAATCCCTATTTAAAGTTGGGATTCGCACCGCATGATGTAAACTGACAGCAGACATCAATAAGGTGGCTGGGTTATGAGCACTGTGCATGCAAACTTGCGGGACACCTGCTCATCCTGCAGTGCTCTTCCTTATCAGATTCAGCGCGTGTGACTCACATGCCATCTATCAGTCCTTTTCTTGATAATTATACACTATGCTGCATTGTCTCCCATAAGTCAACCACATAAGTTCATAGATCAAGGCAGCCTAGGTTTCTTGACTTATTTTACTTTTTTTTAATAATGCCTAAAATAATTTGCTGGTGGGAAGGGTTGCTGATGGTCAGTTCCTCATGATCCATGATAATTATACTAATACTAAACCCTTGACTGAGCATAAGTAGTTGTCTATTAGATGACAAAATCATATTTTATGCATGCAAAATGAAGTCAGATTTTACTTCTGTCATATCCTGGTGTTTTCTTGTGAAATATTTATTCTATTTCAGTATCTTTCAAACAATGAGAAAATAGTTAATATGATCAATTTGGGGCTATTTGAAAAAAAAAAAACAAACAAAAAGTTTTCCTTTCACTTTTGCATTTCTTTTTTTTTCAACTCAAATTTATGCAAATGAAATAAAAAACAACCTTGCCTTTAGTTTCCACAATCCTGCTCTGTTTGTTAGTTGAAGAATAGTATTAAATGTCACAAAAGTTAATGAAATGATTAGAACTGTTATACTTAACCTCTTCCCAAATACATTTGGGAAATAAAAGAAAGTACCCTAATAAAGCATGCAAATGAGTAAAAAAGATTTTTAAAAATTCAACTAGGTGAGGGATGGTGAGATTTCTACACAGTGAATTCTCTATACCAGAACATAAAAGATTGACAAACTAGAAGATATTTATTTCAAATGTATGGAATCAGGACCTACAGGTAAAAGTTGACAAAAAGTAAAGAGGGAAAACAATTTTTTTACACACAAAAAAAAAAACAAAACGTAAAAGTATCTAGACAAAAAGAGAGAACAACAGCAAGGTAATTTTAGATTAAGTAAGAAGGGAAATATATATATCAATAAATAAGATGATAAAGATTATTGTGGCTACAGATACTGTGTGATATAATGAAAAGTTATCATTTCGTATGGTATTTTTTTTATTGAATGATAATTGTCTGGTGCTTTGTGTCACCACAGAGTAGCAATCATCAATGTAGCCACTTTAGAAATCTGTACACGGTTTCACTATTTCTTGATAACAACACACTAGCTAACTACCACAAAGGTACAAAATAATGCTCAAAACCAAAAAAAAAAACTACATTTCCCATTATCTCCTGAAGAGTATGAGTGATGGATTCAACAATATGTATGTATATATTCCATCACCTTTTTGTTCACATGCAGTGACAATGTTTTTACTAATGCCAAGACCTATGATAAAATACTGCTCCTGCACTGATGAATGACTAAATTTACCCAAATTGAGCATAAACCTCAAAGTCGGTCTTATCTGTTTTTGTTTTTTTTTAAGTTTTTCACATTACATAATAACATTCGGTTGATATTAATTTTGTTTTACCTCTTTCCGTTCATTATACAAATAAGTTTGTGATTTCTCCATTTACATATTCCTTCAACTTGCAACGCATTGGGCTGCACTGATAAAAAAAACAGGAAAAGACTTCAAATCAATCTGATCTTGTTAGTCAGTATGCTGCATCCATCATGAGGTGCCATGGTTTGGATGCGGAAACTTCTTATTGCCATTATTTAATATGGTGAGACTGGATCTCAAAAAGAAAAAAAAAGTGAGAGAAAAGCACAGGGCTTTCCTCCACCATTTTCACCTACAGTCTGTTTCTAACCACCTCATGGCATACAGTTTGTATAGAATTACTTCAAGTTGTGATTTATTTTTGAGTATTTAACTCTCCCATTGACAGCAAGCAAAGTCATAATAATAATGTACAATAAGCTGAAAAAAAGGGAAAAAAAAAAAAAAAAAACAGGCTGTCGAATTGAAACAGCAACTCATAGTCAGGACAGCAGAGATATCTGTGATGCACAGAGAGCGCTTTAAAGCTTTGTCAGGCTTACCTCTCCTTCTTGTAGCCTCCGTCTCAAGGCACTTATATTGTTCTCCAGTTCAACGTTTCTCCTATTCGCATCAGCAAGTTCATCTAAAGATGATACAAAAACAAAACGAGGTCAAGAAATTTGCTTGTTATTTTGCTTGACTTTCACATGACTAACTGAACAAAAACCATGCAACACCTACGACAATGAAATTTTTTTTTATTTCTTATTTAGAGTTATAGCATTATTGACCCGTTTACTCTTTCTCCAATGCCAACCCTTCTACATCAATTTGCCCCTTTTAAAGTTATCAATGTATCATGGAGTTAGATGTCACAAATTACAACTGCATAATTTCAACAATGAAAGACAGACATGTGACAATAGAAAGCTACAGATTCCTCAAATGTGAAGTTTATGAAGAAAACATCAGAAGACATATGGGATGAAATAAAGGTACAGGCCTGCAAGTCAAATCAGACTTACTCTTTTGATTAACACTATAAATTTTAAATAGAGATTGCCAAAGTAAAATGAGCCACTAAATTGATCAAATTTGAGTTTAATTATTATCCCATCATATTTTATATGGTCCCTTAATTTAAAAAATATATAAAAGAAACATCCTTCAATTCATCCTCTCTTTTTTAAGTTATTTTTGCTTCTTCCAAATCTTGAGTTATTTGTTCGAATTACAGACTTTTCCGTCATAATACGTCACAAACTTTAAAATCATGAGTTTTTTCTTCGAGTTACACACAATTAAAAAGAAAACCGTAGTCTCAAAAACAGTCTGAAATAATGCACTCAACCATTTAGCGAAATATTTCGATACTTGTCTTTTTAGTTACAGACTTACACTCATCAAATGAGGACAGAAAATTTGACCCTCATAAGAGATGTAATATCTGGGCATTTCTACAAAAAGAAATTAAAAAACAAAAAAAAATTCTGACCAAACCCATGAAGAAATGAGATATTAATTCAGACAAACCATTGGAGTTTATGGGAAACACAAGATGAGATCAGCTGAGCTGATAACAAGATCAACAAGATGAGGCACAATGAGAGAAGGCAAAGCAAGCAGAAAGATATGACAACAAAAGAGACTGAGCAGGTTTCAATTGGATGAAGTGTTCTGTAAGTCTGGAAAAAAAAAAAAGAGAAGGATATAGAAAATAAACTTCAGCTGTAAAAAACTATGGAGCCTCCGCCATCATGTGGATCGAGGGATACATGAAATGAAATAAAGTAAATTTATAAAGAAATTTTCTCTAGTGAGCAAAAGTTTACTGAATGAGCTTCTGCACTATCCCGGGTTCACCTCACCTCTGATCCTGGCAATCTCATTCTCCTTATCCTGCTTGAGCTGCTGGTACTCCTGGGCATGCTGCGAGTACGCATCATCATGCTCCTTCTTCATCGTTTCCATGTGCTGCTTCATTTCGTTGAGATCAGCTTCAGTATCTTTCTGGTGGCTCTGGAATAAATATCGTTTGCACAGTTTAAGAAACACACTCATATTGTTGATGTTGCCATCAATCACAAAAAGCTTTTTTTTCCTCCATGGCACAGATTGCATAAAAAAAGCAACAAAAAAAAATGTTGAACATATTCTAAATCATTGGTATCTATCTTTCTGAAGTACATCAGCTATCACACATGAAATTTCCATAAAAACTCTTATGAAACTTTGATCAAACGTAATAAAATCAGTACATAGCTGGCTTGGCATATTTTGACACCCCTTACACAAAATTATCTCCAAGAGAGCAAGTTCATTATGGTAAATATTCATCAAAGAGTCACAAAAATAAATCATAATTTTTTTTTCTATCCTTCTTCTTGCCATCATATCCAGATGAAAATGTTGTGTTTGAGTACACACTGTTCCAAAGACACAAGCATATTTCGAGTAAACTTGGGCTATTATGAAAATTAGAGCACTTTGAAGAAAAAAAGTTACAACATAAATAAAAATAAACAGCACACGTCATTTCTTACTTCCAGCATCTGGTACTTTGCGTTGACTGAAGTTATAGTGCTCTGGAGCTCCCGCTGAAAACAAGAAAAGGTTAAAAATACATCATATGGACCAATTGTTATTGGAACGTAAGTTCACTTCATGTTTGCATTTGTTCATCAGTTGTTTATGGAAACAGTGTGAGACAAAAGAAAACAACAAAAAAATATTAAAATGCTCAGTGACGTATTGAAATACATAGAAGAATTCTGAAGATGACCAGCACACAACGATATGTTTGCCAAAAATAAAAACAACGTATTTCTATAATTCATTATCATAATCATCATCACTATCAGTATAATTGTTGGGTGAAAGCAATTTTGTTTATCATCATCACAGTTTGCAGCTGTCATAAAGAGATAACACCTTATAAACATCAACAGATTTTTTTTTCAACTTTCCTTTGTGTTTATGTCAAGAACATTAAACCTCTTCTGCTTGAAAGATCTCCATTTTACTCCTCTGTATCCTCGAAAAAAAGCTGTTAATAGATAATCTCAGTTTTTCTTCTGTTTGTGTTTATGTCAAGAACATTAAACCTCTTCTGTTTGAAAGATTCCCATTTTACTCATCTCTATCCTCGAAAACAAAGCTGTTGGTAAATCTCAGTTTTCCTTCTGTTTGTGTTATGTCAAGAACATTAAACCTCTTCTGTTTGAAAGATTCCCATTTTACTCATCTCTATCCTCGAAAACGAAGCTGTTGGTAAATCTCAGTTTTCCTTCTGTTTGTGTTTATGTCAAGAACATTAAACCTCTTCTGCTTGAAAGATTCCCATTTTACTCATCTGTATCCTCGAAGAAAAGCTTTTAATAGATAATCTCAACTTTCCTTCTGCTTGTGTTTATGTCAAGAACATTAAACCTCTTCTGTTTGAAAGATCCCCATTTTACTCATCTGTACCCTATAAAAAAAGCTGTTCATTAATAATCTCAATTTTCGTTCAAACTAGACACCAACCTCACACACATAGTTCAAAGTGTAAAGATGTGAGTTCAGGTATATAGAAATTGGAGGAAAGGGGAAAAAAATAATAGGACAAGCAAGGCGCTGAGCCATTTCTCCCTTGCAACTACTTAACAGAGATAAGTTGGATCTCATCATTCTGACTTAACGCAGTTGCTAACACCCATTGTTTTCTTTTTTTTAACTTGAAACAAAGCACAATGTAAAAGGTTTTTTTTTTTTAATGATAACAACATCAAAATATTCTCAAGTACATTAGAAGAAAAAAAAAAAAGAACAAGTCAAAACCAAAAAAAAAAAACGAAAGAAAAGAAAATTATCCGAAACCACTCATCCATTTAATCATCATTTTACAGTCTATTTCAAAGCTGCATTGATTCTTGCAGCATCCGCGATAGATTTATCGGCTTTCTTATCGATTAAGAATCCCTAACTCGCCGTAGGTCCTACTAAACTATGGTTTCAATTTCCATGACACGAGCCACAGATTGTAAACACTCAGCCTCTCGGACACAAGGCCCGGCGAACCCTTTCAAAATGTAGATCCTATCGTGACACAGAATGAGTTTGTGTGTGTGTGTGTGTTTCTCTCTATATTTTTCTTCCTTCCTATTTCATGTTACAAGAGCATGCATCTCCGTAACACATCAATGATCTCTTATCCCTGTAAGAGCTAACAACAAACATGCTTATGTTCTGGAAATATACTCTTACAAATGCCTTCATCAGCTAAGTTGTTTTGAGTGGGTTTTTTTGGGGGTTTTTTTGCATGTTATTTATTTCGAGAAAGTTAATTTTGTAGCGCGTTCTCGGATGTATGTTGTTGAAAAGTCTTGCTCAGCCAAAACCTCGCTTGGGGGCTAGATTTTAAAGGAGATCTTGACAGTTCAAAAGCACTTGGCACAGGCAAAATCTTCCAATATAATAAGATAATATATTATAATATAACATGAGAGTTGTAGATAGGTAAATTGACAAAAGATTCTGTAAAGGGTTAAGGAGTGTGTGAGTGTGCGAGAGAGAGAGAGAGAGAGAGAGAGAGAGAGAGAGAGAGAGAGAGAGAGAGAGAGAGAGAGAGCGAGAGAGAGATGACAGACATACAGACAGGCAGGCAGTCGAAGAACGGATAATTAAAGCCGAGTGAGACAATGACAGAGACAGACAGACACAAGGTGACACAGGGTAACATTGAAAGAGGCAAAGAGGAAGTAAGAGAGGGTGGAAGACAGGTTGACATAGTAATAGAGAAAAGAGACCAAGAGAGAGACAGAGAGGGAGAGAGAGGGGGAAGGAGAGATTGACAGACAGACTGCGATCGAGAGTGAAACTGAGACAGACGAGAGACAGAGAAAGAGAGTGGCAGAAAAAAAAGGATGGAACGAGAGAGTGAGCGAGAGGGTAGAGAAAAAAAAGGATGCAAAGAGAGAGAGGGAGGGAGAGATAGAGAGAGAGGAGAAAAAAAGGATGCAAAGAGAGATAGGGAGACAGACAGACAGACAGACAAGCAGAGAGAGAGATAAGAGGCGGAGAAAGAGAGTGGATGGGACGAATGATAGAGAGCGACAGAGAGAGAGAGAGAGAGAGAGAGAGAGAGAGAGAGAGAGAGAGAGAGAGAGAGAGAGAGAGAGAGAGAGAGAGAGAGCAAAACAGCAGAATCCAGCTGCCCCGCACCAACATCGAACATTATTTGCCGAGTATTGTTGCCTGTTAACCCGTGACCAAGGACTAAGAAGCCTTTGCCTATGACATAAGCAAAGATCTGATTTACATCTTGATCTACATGTGTTGTTATGCATAAATATGATGCAGCTGTCCAAACTGTTGACTCGGCTGTCAGCGAACGTCCTATAAAGACTAAATCTAAATCCGGCCACGTCGTGTGGGTGGCTGGGCGGCCTTGGAGCAGTACACGACGGATGGTCTTATTCTGTACCTGGAGGAGGGCCACAGCCTCAAGGACGCTTGCAAAGACAACAGTCAAGTTAAAATGAGAGCGGGTTTTATTAATTAATCACAACATAGGCTAGTGCTATTGATTATTATTGCATTTTGTTGTTGTTTTTTTCATCAGGGTCGTTATCAATTCGTCAAATGAGTTGTTGATAGGAATGTACATTGAGACAAAAGAAAGAGAGAGAGAGAGAGAGAGAGAGAGAGAGAGAGAGAGAGAGAGAGAGACAGACAGACAGACAGAGAGAGAAAGAGAGAGAGACAGACAGAGAGAGAAAGAGAGACAGACAGAGAGCAATAGACCGACAGACAAAGAAGATGAGGATGAAAAAGAGGGAAAGGAGATGAGTATAGTACAAGGATTTTTTCAAAAAAAAAAAGGAAAAGAAGAAGAAAAACAGCAACAACAAAAAACAAGAAACAAGAGACAAACTATTTCGAACCAAATATTTGGGTTTTTTTTACAACAGCCTATACCGTATTTTTACAATTATGAGATACTTTTGTCAAGTGTTAAACTTATGAATATGAACAAGACAATTCTAAATTATTCGCTCAAGTCACCATTTATTTTTTTTTTTAGATCAACATAGCTATTGTGACAATTTTCTTAAAAAAAAAAAAAAAAAAAAGAGTCACAACAAAACCATAACATAGAAACGTCCAAAAGAGATCCCCGGCTGTCGAGTCGAGCGCAATAATATCGATCTGCGGCAATAATAAACTGCCCTGGTCGCAAAACTCTTTCACCACTCAAGAGCCGCAGTGCTGGGATTTGCGACGCTCCATAATTACACCCACAGGGAAACAATAAGTCTTAGAAAAGGAAGTAAGTCAATTGTACAAGGCCGTGTTTGGCCCTCTCTGAGACTCTTGTAACACATAATACTCCGCAGACTGGTTGCTTGGAGCGAACTTCACACGGATTCGGTTATAATAATCTTCGTTAAGGGCGTGGAGCCCCAATGGCTTCAAGACGTCTGGTTCTATCGTCTGCTTCTCTCCAGTCCTGCTCCAGTTCCACTTGCAGCGCAGCGCATTGTATTGAAAAATAAAGACTACTTGCAGACCATCTCTGGCCTTGCACAATATCCCAGAAACAATACAAACAAACAAACAAACAAACAAAAAATATCCAATTTGCTTTGATTAATGCGAAGAAATGGTTGAAATGGTAAAGAAATATACACATACATATCTCTCTCACACAAACACACTCTCTATTCTATTTGTCTTTCTCACTATTCTCTCCCTCCCTCTATTTTCTCTCTCTATTCACTTATATATATATATATATATATATATATATATATATATATATATATATATATATATATATATATATATATATATAAACAAGTTGTAAAGGTTGTGGTAGCTAGCTCTTATAATTCTTAATTAGTAATAGTAGTAGTAGTAGTAGTAGTAGTAGTAGTAGTAGTAGTAGTAGTAGTAGTAGTAGTAGTAGTAGTAGTAGTAGTAGTAGTAGTAGTAGTAGTAGTAGTAGTAGTAGTAGTAGCAGTAACAGCAGTAGTCATAATACAGGGTAGTAGAAGTAAAGAAGCGCCGCGGGAAAAGAAACGAAAAATAAAAAAGAGGAATAGTGCAGCTCTACAAAAACATACATTGCATGTAAGCCTTTAGCGCTATGACTTCATCAGACATAAAAACAAGAAAAGTAATCTGCACACAGAGATTCACATGCAGATGATGAAACTCAACTCAAAATGGATAAAATTAAAATGGAGGACATGTATTGAAAAATATTACCAAGGATAAAAATTCATATGAATATCCTGATAGAAAAATCACGAATAATAAGAGAAATAATAAGAAAAAATAAATAAAAGAAAAAACAATGAAAAAAATTACATGTATAAAGAAATAAGTGAAGAAATAAATAAGTAAAAAAAATTAAAGAAATAAATAAAAATGGACATCATTGGAGTGAAAGTGAGAGAGAGAGAGAGAAGAGGAAGAAGAAGAAGAGACACAGACAGAAAGATAAAGAGAAACAAGCAAAAAAAAAGAACACAAAGATAGAAAGAAAACGAGACATTTTTTTAACCTACACGCTATATCAAGTTTAATAGAGATGAAATTTGCAAAAAAAAAAAAAAAAAGTGATCTGCCAGATTGACTTTCTTTTTTTTTTTTTATATATATAACTATGGAATTATCAAGTTCAAATTTTGGAAGTAAATATTTATGAACAAAGAAATTATATTGCTTATCTCTGCCAATGCATATAAGGAAAAGATGCACTTGTATTATGTTAACAATCCACGTATTAATAAAAAAAAAAAAAAGAAAAGAAAGCCAAAAAAAAAAGACAAATGTTGGCAATTGATTATAACAAGTATAGTAACTATATTACTTGAACATACCTTTTCTTTTTGGCAAGTCTCTTGAAATTTGTCATGGCCTTTTACGAGATCTAAAAAAAAAAAAAAAAAAGAATTTTAAATGTAGAAAGTTGTTTTTGCATCTAATGACATCCGTAAGGACATATCCTAGGTTAGTTTCTGACCTTGCAATTTCTCAAATGCGAAAAGCAAGGAAATGCAACTATTTTTTTAAGCCCCACAGGCAATAACTATGTACAAAACCATTATGATTATAACCTCTAAGTCACAGAGTCTTGTTTCAGGCTCCCCTCAAGCCAGAGGATAGGGTTGGTGACAGGAGACTCAACCCCAAGAGGAGACCCCTAAGCCAGGACACAGAGTCAACCCCAAGAGGAGACCCCTACGCCAGGACATAGAGTCAA
>JAWDGP010000153.1:0-10214 GCA_033675545.1 Elysia crispata | reverse complement strand
CTGGAAGCCACGGGGTCTGTAGGTCTCAGCCTTGTGGTCTGGGTATGTGCTGGACTCATAGCTCTCATGCGTAAATCATTCTACGATTATTGGCTGAACCAACCTCTGACCTTCACTCAATAAAGTTTTTCTATCTCATTCTCTGCACACCTGACGGTAACAAGACGCTTCGACATTATGAAGTTGAAGGGCCTTCTCTAATAGTCAAAGTTAGATCTAGATCTTTATTTTGGATCTGGTCACAACATACAAAATATCCTTAAAAACTGATTCTTATCCATGTTGAAAAAGAAAACATGTTTGAAAGTCTTTTGTTGAAATGTATTTTGAAATGCGAACGTAGAAGTGTACGGCTTTACAGATCCACTAATTTCGTCGTTTATGCCTAGTGTGAGGACATGTTACGTCACGTGGTTCAGTAGATAAAGGACCTCTTTAAACACAACCATTTTCTTAAGAAGCAACACATTTCGTTTTATGAGGGTTACACTTTTTTGATAGATCAGATGCTACCAAATGTGACAAGAAACGTATATATAAATTTGACATCAACTTGACATCAAGTGACATTGTATAGCCAACCCAGTTCACGCCCTCTCATCAAACCAAATGTTCTCCTTTCGAATTTTAGTAGATTGCTTTAATTATATACAAATTGCTTAGGACGTTCTCTTACGGATATATGAGACTGTCAAAAGAATAATTTATCAAAACCCGAATAAAATGCGTCATATTTTATGCTTATGTAAATCCGGAAATCATAATTGTAGATATATCATTATTTCCTTCCTTTACTTTAGCTAAACAAGTTAAACGCGTTAGGCATTTTGTTGTCCTGTTTATTTTCACAATTCTTGAATCGATGGATAATTTAATACTAATCAAAAAAACATTTATTATTGTCATGGTAAAAAGTACAGTAATTTAGTAAAGGTTGAATATGATTATGATAATCATTATTACTATCACTGAAAACAACTTCATTTACTGAACTATTTACTAAGAAGCACTAAAATTATGTGGATCAATACTTAGGAGAAGAGTTTTTTTTAAAAAAAACGCCAAAAGCTGTCGCTTGTAATAGATTATAAATGAAGTGCAAATTAATTTATCTGTCTATGTGTTTCATTTAAAATATTTTTATTATCGTGTACTACGAAAAGTTATATTAATTTCAACAATTAACAAATCTTATTCTTTTAATCGATAAAGACTTGGAAACTCAATATTTCATATGTCAAATGTCAACATATGGCTGGTAATAAACGCTTTGTAAATAAATCACGACTAGAAACCGCATTCTTTAGCCGAAGCAAGAAATGAAATAGTGATACCCCATTCTACAGAGGAAAATTTTTTGAAACTTTATTTGAAAGAGGAAAGGAGTTTAGCTTAAATATTTCGGGTTGTGAAATAAAACTGAATAATCTAGTGGCCTTGAATAAAAGATAATTTTCCCTGAAAAGCTTCAAATCTTCCAATATCTCCATTTGAATATTTATAGTATTATGTATTGGTTATTTCGATTTAATTTTTGTTATTATACAAGTTTTTTGACAATTCTGTAATAAAAAAACAGGAGCTAAACTAGAATTCTTGAAACAATACCCATACCTAGTTGAGTACAAACGAAAAATGGCTAGAATGGTGAAAAAAAACGGCATTCTGAACATCGGAGAGTAATTTTGCGTGATGAAGATAACGCTAGGATTAAGTGTTAAATGCGTGTTTTAATACGATTTATTGATGAGTAACAGCTCATCCAGGCTATGAAGTGTGAATCGTCAATACACAGACAAACTCTCTAAATTTATCGATATAAATTATTATATAATACAAACTCAATCTCACCCAAAGCCTTGGCAGAAAACGTTCCCTCAAATACACGCAACAGATTAATCACTGGGCAATATACTCATTGGCTATAAGAATCACTTGTATGTTTGTTGAAATATCACGCCTTTTATGAGCTGGTCCTTGTTTTCATAGCAGGAAACTCTTTGGCTCTGGCTTCTGGCTTCTAGCTTCTGGTTCCCAGGAGTCAAATTATGATGTGACTAAATATTTCTGTCTCTGTATGATGCTCTGTGGCGTACGATGGCTGGTGGAGCTGTTAATAGCGATACTCGAACCAACACAATGCAGTGGGAGTGTTGTTTATTGTTTATGTTAATAACGTGAGGGGGGGGGGGGACTCTTAGACATTCCTGGCGACACTGACTAGAACTCCATTCAGGCCTTCAGCTTTTCAATGCCATACCGATTTTTAGATGAATATGCCAACATTTACTATCTCCTCAGTGTCAACGTCAAAACACACTATCGTAATAACCCCACAGCCAATACAAAACCTGGGTCGAGCCGCAAAATAGGTTGATTAGATGATAGTCTTGATAAGACGCGTGCGGGCTCGATTCAACAAGTTATTGAAATCAGATCAGTAGAATAATGATGCAATGTTTTTGATCACTTAGTAAAACTGTGATAAGGAATGAGAAGCTGCAAGGCTTCAAATGGATCATAGCGTATCACGTCAATGTTACCTTATGGCCTACCTGTATTAGATAAGAACCAAGACAAAGTGAGGAGAGAGAGAGAAGAGTGAGAGAAAGAAAGGAAGGAAAGAGGAAGGCATATAAAAATATATATTTATATATATAATCATATTATATATTACATAATTATTACAGGACTTTTCCCCTTGTTCTTTACATATATTATATATATATATATATATATATATATATATATATTATATTATGGAGAGAGAAAGAGAAAAGAACGAGAGAGAGAAAGAGAGAGAGACAGAGAGAGACAGAGAGATGGGGGGGAGAGAAAAAGATCGAAACGCTATGAGCGAGAGCAAAAGAAAAAAAAATCTGAAATGAGATAAATGGTTAATTTCACTTCGGTGTGTAAGCTTTATAAAACGGACTCTCAAGATTTACAACTGGTTATCGCACTGGTCTTTCATTTTCGTCAGGGTGAGTCTGACCATAGTGGTAGAGGAGATTCAAAAGCCTTCCAGGTGAGTGGCTTTCGTGTCATGTGACATCTTAAGGTCAACGTGAACTGTGCACAGATTGCATAGAATCTATTGCCACCTAAAGTTAAAACCTTACCAATCAATGTTAAAGCTCATTTCTCAAGCACTTGAATAAATACATTTATATACATACATAAACATTACATATTAAACATAAGTACATTGCAAGCATGACTAATTCAGAAAAAGACCAACACGCAAGGTGCTTTAAAATTCCGGCAATAATATGTTTTGAGCGTTCAAGTTTTGTTTTGATCTCTTCATTCAACAAAACATATTGAAGCTGCAGCATATCGTTTGAAAATGAAAATCGTTTTATACCGGTGCACCTTAGTCCCTCAGAGCCTTCAGTTCTATTTAGTTTTTATTCTTTTTTAAAACTGAAACCTGGAATCTAAGCAGTTCGAAAAAAAATAGAAGACCCGTCTCTGGCTCAGAATAGATCAGCTATAAAATGATATCCTTTTATATCAATATCATTACTTGGGACTTAGAGTAGTAATTAATTATGCAATAATATGATCCGTCCCATCTCGCCACGTCTCTCTTTTTTTTTCTTTACCAAATATAATTTTTTAGAAACACAATTTAATCTGTTCGATTCCCAGCATCCTTTAGTTCAATTGTGCTCAGTTGAAATTCTTTCCCATAGACATAGTTCGAGATATGCAGTATCACAAGATATGAGAATTACATACACTAATGTTGAAATCTGTGTACAATTCATTTGGCAATTCCAAATGAAATGCCATAATACAAATTTTTATTTTTATTTTAGCTTTGTATGAATGAATGGTTTCTTAGACAAAAGTCGTGAAAAGAACAATCAATATAAAACTTTATAAAAAAAATTACTTATGATTTGTGGCACCCAGCTATATTTGTTGCTGTTTCAGGAATCTTCCCATCGTTGGAGTGTTTACTCATAGTGATTGTTTACCTAGCAACAAACACTGCGTCCTTTGCTGCCACGACAAGCACAGCAATTCTACAAGCAGACGCTGTTGTTATGGTGAGTCAAGTGAAAGCTTTGTATTGAAGAGCTCCGTCGGTTGTAGAACTACATTATATTCTTGAGCAACACATGAAATCAAAACCCAAATCTTTGGATATGAAGTCCAAAACAAAATTATTATTGAATTTTTGACATTTTAAAGAGAACTTCCAAAGAGTAAAAATTTAAGATCACAGCTAGAACTTGGGAAGTTATTTTAAAGATAAGGAGATGATCTAGTCCAAGCATTGTTTTAGTGACAATAACAAGGATATTATGTTGCATCAAATGATTTAATAGAATTTCAATATTCTGTTACGACTCATAAAAGGCAAATAGTCCGATAGAATTGCTTTTGAATGGCTCAGAAATGAGATAAAAATAAGAATTACTTTATTTATAGTTAACACAAACGAAAGTTATTCCTTTATGATGTCTTATCAAGGCTTTGATTTAAAAAATGTCCTTGCAAAATTTATATTTTTGATTGATTTAGGCGCGATGTATTATTCAATCATCATCTTTCCTGCTATTTTTCCAGGTTTGGGGAGATCGAGTGCTCAAAGGAGCGTCCTTGGTTATCCCAGTAGCTGTGATGGTTTCAGCTTTTGGAGCTGTTAATGGAAACGTATTTTCGGGCGGCAGGTACATTTTTTTTCTACTCAACTGTTGCTATCAGTGCGTGAGGAGCCATGTAATTTGGTTTAGGTTTGAACAAAATCGGTAGCTATGATGGTTTTGACAGATGTAAGCTTATCATTTATCATGTCTATTCATTTTTATCAGGCTCTTTTAAAAATGAAGTTCAAATGTTACCTTTAATTATAACTCACTCTTTTTTATGAAATGTAGTTTATTAAGCATCTTAGTTTTGGGTCGAATTTTCTATTACTTTGACTGAGAACTGGCCTAAGTGTGTTTATAGCACTTTTACATGCAAAAAAATATCATACCAGGAAATTTTCTTTATTTTCTTTTAACCGTCTTGTGGTGGCAACATTGACTATTTTGTCATTATAAAAGTGACTTGTATGATGCTATCACCTAATAACTATCTGAAATATTTGGGAAAATGTAGACGTTTACAAGGTTTTGACGATCAAGAAGAGAGGAACTTCGAAGCGATCGATGTGACTTGTTGGAACCCTTGAAACCTTCTTCTGATTTCTCCGACATTCAAACATCATTGAATTTACATCACAAAGACTTTGAACAGGAACTGGTCAAGGCGACGGTATTGTATTTTCCAGACATTGAAAGCCTTTGTTATTCTTTATTTAGTGCTTCCTCAATACTTCTAGAGTTAATCTCATCATTACTCATTTTATCAAGATTACTACGTTTCGAAGCATTAGTTATCTTCGATGCCACTTCTAGCCAGTGGTCAAGCTAGGAAGACTAGAGCAAAAGCAGCCGCTAAACTCCAATCCTTTGAAATGGTCTTCCCCTGGAGTTCCTCTGTAGTGTCTTTCTAAAGTTCGTCACGAACATTTTTTGCATGGATTCATCTGCTCAGCCATACTTCTTTATTACCACTGAATAAAATTAATAAAAATCAACAAAATCTCATATGTGAGAAGTTGTTACCATTATGGTTAGTTGACTTACGGGGAAATTCATTCGTTCCCACTCGTTCCCCATTTTTTTCGTTTCGTACTCGTCACAACAAAACGTTCAACAAAACGTTCAGAGTTGCTCAGATCAATATCTGTGGCTGCTAGAGATGGAAACCTCCCGAATGTTCTAATCTCCATCCACGTGAACAAGCCGATTCCTCTGCCTACCATGGTTTTCACGGTGGGTTCAGGTTTAGTTCACCTTCCTTTATAAGAGATAAGATCCATTACCACAGCTCCACTCTCGCAGTCCATGACAGCTTTTTACCCGTTCTGAAATCGAATGTATTGTATTGGCAAAGACGAACTATAAGGATGAAAGCAAAAACAAATGTTATCTTACACTTTAACTAATTCCCTTAAAATTACAGAGAAGCACGTTTAGATGGAGTTAAGGAAAAACAACTAAAGATAAGATTTCGCTATATTGAGACCGCACCCATCAAAACAGACTCACGTCATTGATATTAATATATCCGTAACTCTTTGAAGGTATTATTTAAGTTTGCATGTTGTATTATGGGCATGGCTGATACATTAATTTTACTTGGCTACTGTACTTGTAAACACAGCCACAGTTCGTGCAGTGTGACTCTCATCCCTGGAGGTATTAGAAATGGTCGCCGTTGAAGACGATGAAAGAGACTATAAAAGCTAAAAAATTTACAGCTGATATGTATTACTCAATTTACTTTTTCACGCAAAAAGGCGACGAAAAAAATCATTGGCTAGATTTCAAGTGATATTGAACACATCAATTGCGGTTTTCCCATTGATAGAATGGTTTATAGAACAAAACTAATGTACATGCAGATTGAGTTAATAAGTTTTAACATGTGTCCTCTTCCTTTCCACCCTATTTTTCAGACCGTTACGACCACAGTTTTTGTGTTATTAGGAGACATCTCCAGTCTGGTGGACTTCTTCAGCTTCACCGTGTGGCTGTTCTACGGTTTGAGTTTCGGGTCGCTGCTGGTGTTCCGAGTAACCAAGCCAGACCGGGTCAGGCCGTACAAGGTAAGGGAACCGAAAATAGAACCAAACTGTTTTAATACCAAGCAGGCACTGGAGTATAAGCTATAGCAACTCTTTATCTCCCTTCTTTATCTGCTCTGTGACACACTTTTTCATGTATTTCCTTCTCTCTCTCTCTCTCTCTCTCTCTCTCTCTCTCTCTCTCTCTCTCTCTCTCTCTCTCTCTCTCTCTCTCTTTCTTTCTTTATCATAATTATTTGTCTACCTATATGTCACTTAATTCATCAGCTAAAAAGCCTTCACTTTCTTTTCGCTTTCCCTATATCTAAAGAAAAGTCCAGTGCATCAGTATTGGAAACTAAAAATTAAAACTAAGAACTTTTTAAATAAAAAAGACAGTTGGTCTGGACATTAATACGAACATGATTGTTTCATGGGATTTTGGCCTCTTTTGGCATTCATGAAAAGAAATTTCAGTAAGAACAGTAAATTTATAAACATCAAGCCGTCAAATGGATATAAGATCATTTATTATTGACGATTTCTTTATTGATATCTTAACATAAATAAATAAAGATACTTAACTAAATTTGATTAGCTGATGACAGAAACATTCCAAATCAGAAAGAGAAAGAACATGAATGAGATTTTTTCCAAGTGTTTTTGCCAACATTAATATTCATTCCTAGTGTATCCGCATTGAGCAATATTTTACTCATTTATTTATGCCGAGCAACTTGCTGGCTTTGTTGAAAAATGTTCACTCACCGAACTTGATTACCCATTCATCTAAGCTTCTGACGCTCCAAGATCTCCAACCCAGTAAGACGCAATCTGTTTACATCTGGTATCTAATGACATTACTAGCTCAAACAGGTTAAGATTCTGATAAATCATGAGCAGCTTGACTTGCCCTTGTTTCAGTGTCCCATCGTCATCCCAGTGGTGATGGTGATCATCTCCTGTTAACATCTGGTATCTAATGAGAATACTAGCTCAAACAGGTTAAGATTCTGATAAATCATGAGCAGCTTGACTTGCCCTTGTTTCAGTGTCCCATCGTCATCCCAGTGGTGATGGTGATCATCTCCTGTTAACATCTGGTATCTAATGACATTACTAGCTCAAACAGGTTAAGATTCTGATAAATCATGAGCAGCTTGACTTGCCCTTGTTTCAGTGCCCCATCGTCATCCCAGTGGTGATGGTGATCATCTCCATCTACCTGGTGCTGGCCCCCATCATCAAAGAACCCTCCATTGGATACCTCTACGCTGCACTCTTCTCTGTAGGAGGTCTCCTCTTCTACTTTCCCTTCGTGAAGTACAAGCTAGACCTACCATATAAAGGTTTGTCTTCTCTGTAGGAGGTCTCCTCTTCTACTTTCCCTTCGTGAAGTACAAGCTAGACCTACCATATAAGGGTTTGTCTAGTCAGTCTTACTTATGCAAATGAAACTATGATGTTCTTGTTTATTTCGCATTTCTAAACCAACTTTATGTAAGAAAAAAAAACAACTGCAGCACTGCTTTGTCTATAGTGGTTATCTTTAACAATAAATTGATATATGGGTTCGTGCTATTATGTTTTCGAGTTGATTAGATAATAAAGAGTAATTTACGGATTAAAATTCTTGCAATAATGGCTACACATTTTTTCACGATGTGAAATGAACTTTTAGATTTTCTTTTTCAGTCAAAACACAAAAGAAATCTAACACTGTTCTTTATATGTGTAATACCTTTAAACCTGGACATATTCTAAGTCTTGGTCTTGGTCTTTGGGTGTAGGATGTCATATCATACGCATCATATTATACGTTTAACTAAACACAGAGCACGAACTAACAAACAGAAAAAAAATAATGTTGTCATACTTGATGTTCTCCATTTTTATCGACAGATTTGCAATAAATATTTAACGTAATAAGTGCTGTCACGTTAAAACTAGTCATGTTTCGGTTTTTTTTCCTTGTCTTTTTGCCTTCAGTATTAAATCCCAGACAGATCATCATAAATTGAGATTTAAATGAGAATATTTAAAAGTTATTTATAAGTTCTGATTTTTAAGAATTGCATATCATTCCCGCTGGATTTCCAAGTCAGTACAAGATTATATGCTGCATGTCGTAGTAAGTAGTTATAAGAGGTTTAAGGTCACTTAAAAAGTCAATAAAATTTATCATCGTGTTATGAACTTTACTTTTCCATTTGCAGATAAATTGACGAATAATATCCAGCTTATTTTACAATTTGCAGCGCCAACAAAATACATTGATTGAGGTAAATCTGTACACAGAGTTCGACTTTTCTGTTAATGTGTGAGGAGAGCATGTAGCATAAAATAATCTATGGAAAAAGCCATATTAGAAGAGACTGGAGAGGCATGTGTCCTTTAAAACCATTTTATACAAAATGGAGAATTATCATGGTGAGATTGAAAAAAATTGAAAACAAAGACTGAATTTAATGAACTTCTTAACAAAGGACATGTATAGCACATGGACATTTTGAGTTCTAGACTGAACCCTCTTCATGAGCAATTCATTAACTATCCAATAAATAAAATTGGATTAAAAAAAACAAATGAACAAAATTGCGAAAAAGAAGCGCAACAGTAAAAGAATGAAATATCAAGTAATCTTCTGTGAGTAAATGGCAGAAAATAACACGCACGAGAAGAAATTTTCTCTAAACCTTGAAGTTATAGCTTAAGAAGTTATCCTAAATATTCTTGCGGATGTCCACATCTAAATATTATTCTATTATACTGTATCCAGCACTTCTTTCGAGGCAAGTCCTATTCAGTGAAAACATGGTACTATGATTTACCAGATTACGTGCACCACCTTTGCCGTTTCGGATATGCATCAATCAAGTGGATGTATGCATTTGATGTTTAATTTATCTGATGAGGGTGCTAGAATGACATGCAGTTTGTAATGGCTGCTCATTTCTGAGTTGAGAATGGTGATTTGAATAGCAAAGTGTGTCGCTAGATCTTTATAATGAGATAAAATTTACATCGAGCGGTGCTTTCCTCGTGAACATTGTATTAACAACGTATTATGGTTGCCTGAGAAAATTATTCGTTGATACATTGCATCAGGAATTTTTGAATAAACTACATTTTCTTGAGTGATAACAAATGAAAGTATTTGAGGGTTTTTCGTGTGGGTTGTTCGTATGAAAGGACATCTGCTTATTTTTCCTTTACCCTTGAATCTGTCTTTGCCACTCACTCCATATTTTTTTCACTCACTCACAGTTGTATATCGTCCCCTAGCTTTCTCTTTCTCTCTCTCTCTCTCTCTCTCTCTCTCTCTCTCTCTCTCTCTCTCTCTCTCTCTCTCTCTCTCTCTCTCTCTCTCTCTCTCTCTCTCTTTCTCTCCTCTTACAATCTTCCTCTTAATCCTTCTAACAAACTATTTTTCTTTTTCATGCTATTAATTCACTCTTTCTTCCCCTTAGTCTGGCCCAATATCTTTCTTATTATTTGTTATTCTTACTTACACCTTTTTATCCTAATAATGTGTCTCTTACTCCCTTCTTACTCCCCCTCCCCATTCCCTAACTCTCTCTCT
>JAWDGP010000152.1:5000-11275 GCA_033675545.1 Elysia crispata | reverse complement strand
AAATCAAGGTTATAGTTGAAGGGCAAATTTTTTTTGAGTCTACAGAAATGACATAAGATACTAGAAGTAGAAAGGTAGGAGGAAAAAAAATAAAGGAATGTATCTAGACTCAACTATCAACTAGAACCAGTGAAGTATTGCCCCAAAATGATTCTTTGAAGGAAACAATTTTATACATGCAATAGCTCAATAGATAGATAGATTGATGGACAGATAGATGGAAATGCAAATAGATAATAGATAGATAGATAGTTATAGATGCATGAATATTTCCGTTTAAAACGAATTAGATTTGTTTTCTCTTGCGTACTCAGACAAATATACGCTAAGAGACTTGAAATCAATACCTGCTAATGTAACCGTATAGATGCGTGTGTGTCTTAACACTCTCTTCCACGTATTCAGGAACAGATTATCCAACAAACCATGTCACTGATAGCTCTTCTGTTGATAATCTCAGGCTGGACACCAGGTGGGTGTTTCTTTATATATATATATATATATATATATATATATATATATATATATATATATCTTTATAGATAGAGAGAGAGATATATGGAAAGTGTTATAGAATTGATCAAAATCTGTGATACTTGTATTTAGTTCCTGGTTAATGTTAATAGCTTTAGACTTCGTTTAACCAGGTGTTTTTACTTGTTTAAACAACATATATAGATTAATATTGAATCTTGGTCAGATAAGTGGACACCTGATCGCCAGCATTCGATTTTAACAAGAAAACCCTTTAAACCCTAGTCGTCGTTTATAGGTTTAGCATGTGAAGTAAGATTACATTTGAATTCCAACGCAGTTAAGGCTTCCAGTTATTGGAATCATCACAATGTGTTGCCAATTCTATTCGAAATGTTACTTTATTTCCCATTCGTCGCTTCTATAATTTTTCCTTTTTAAGGAAACAATAAATTTTGAAACAAAAAAACTACTGAGACTTCACACTTTCTTTTATAGATGTGCATCTTACCACTATAGATTAGGTATCCTACAAAATTTGAAGTCATTTGGTTCAGTGGTTAAGAAGCCTTTTGCCTCAGAAATTTGAAAGTCCACAAATATAATATAGTATAGATATAGATAGATATAGATGAGGTAGGGAATACGTTACGTTTTTTTCGTACTTTTTCTGTGGATAATGATGAGCCCTGTTTTTTCCTGGAATGTACTCTCATTTTCAAAGTTCATAATGTAGTTTTTGTGACCTCGTATTCTTAGTTGTTTCATGTTTCTGAAGAATGTCTACCTTCACATTTTGTTATATATGCTTTTTATTGAAATCTATATTCGGTGCACATAAAATTTCCTTTTGCAAATCTCATATAATTTTCTTAAGCTATTATTTCATCTAAAGTCTGCCTCAGTGCTTTTAGGCGTTTGAACTGCTTTGTTACAGTACCGATGGTTCATATGCTATTAAATAAATTTATTATTACGTTTTTAAAAGATGGACGACCTTTATTGATCATTTTGAATTGTACAGTATCTTCTGCAGGGGCTGTTTTACATGTGTTGTGGAGTGTACCGGTAGTTTCCAGTACTTTCAATGTAACTGGGAGATTGTAGACCTCGATCTTGTCTCGCAAGTTTCTCACTGGTTTTGTATACTATTTTCATTTTTGATACATGAACTTTCCCTGTGTTTTTTTTTACAGAACGGACCCAAGTTCTCATCGCTCGATATGAAGGCAATTTTTGCTCCTCGTATTTCTGGTTTATTCTGGTCATTTATTTTGAACTAATTGGTTACTTTGTTGTCTACTGGGTTGTTATGACTTTTTCTCCACTTCTTTTCTCTAATAGTGCTACTATAATTCTAGTTCCATGTTGCTTCTGGTTTATGTTGCATTTTATATTGTCAAAGAAAGACTGACACTATTTAACCAGAAGGTAGGGGTAGGTCTGTATGTATTTTGGTGTATAAAGTCCGTGGAATTCATCATCGTGGTTGTCTGTTTCTTATGTCTTATGATATCATTGTTTATTCGCCCTTGATACTCTCTGCAAATACAAAGGTCGTAATTTTGATTCTCATGATATCATCTCTTTTCGTCCTTGTAAATATCTGGAAATACAAAGGTCGTGTTCTTGTTTCTTGTGGTATCATTGTTTATTTGTCCTTGTTACTCTCTGGAAATACGAAGAACTGGGTGTTTTCTGTACTTTATCGCTATTCTGAGAACTTCTGGTTCGAAAGTGAAAGGTTTAGGTGTGGTATTTTGCTCTCACGTTTCCGTGATGCCGTGAGGTGAGTGGCCTGTTTTAGTCTAATGTTTTTTCCTTATTGATGCAAAAACCTACTGTAAAGAGAACTGAATACGGGAACTAATGAATAATTTATGGAACAATTAAAAGAAACGTTTTGAATTGTTAAATTATGAACTTGCTATGAATAATACTATAAAACATATTAATAAACTTCTGAGAAAGGTTAGAAACAAAGAGTTTGGAACGAGTTATCAATCAAACATATAGTTTGTAGATAAAAGATTGAATAATCTGACAACATCTTTTAACAATGAAAAAAACTGAGCCAAACCAAATAATAAAGTCGACAGGGAACAATTTGTATTGATACAAGAACTCACTCTCAGTATCTTTCTAGTGCAAGGAATAATTGTATGAATCGTAAAGATGAGTATCACACCCTATCGCAAATAAAACTATAGATCAACATGTAGAATAGCCGTATGATGTATTGAGAAGAAATAATCTCACAGTGACAAATGTTTGTTAAGTTTCACTCCCCAACCCAAACGAAACAACGGATCAACATGTACAAAGCAGTACATGTCCATATTTTCTGAAGAAAAAATCTCACTTTAACATTTGCAACTTATGTTTTTTTTTCGTTCAACTGAAAGTTCACAGGCGCATTAAGACGCTTCTTAAACAGTGCGAATTTTTATGATGATATACTTTTAAAAAACTGTTTAGATTTATAAGGAAAAAGCAATGCTGTTTATAAAACCGGAGTTATATTGAATAAAGAGGATAGACGTTTTAACCATCTTTAGCAACAGACAGATACGCACATAGACTATAAGCTGTCTCTATTAAGTTTTGTAAATTTTTATCATTGCACTAAGGGATTAGATTCTCAATTTCATAAAACTCTCAGTTATCTCGACATGTGAATCAACAATAAAACAATTAGAAAATTTTCTAATTAAAAGTAATTTTCTCACTAAAGTTGATCCAATGTGTGGTCCTGTGAGAGAAAGTCAACCAACAACCTTGAGCTGTATAATCAACACATCAGGATGTACTGGCACTTTACTGACCTGGAGAGCTGGCGGTCGAGATGCTGTTCTATGTACCAATAAAGGATGTTTTGGCGCTGAAAGCAGCATCAATGCTACTCTCAGTTCTACAGGCAGTTCTATACTGACCATCAACAGCGTGTCCAGGACTGACCCCTTCAACATGGAGGTCAAGTGGACATGTCAACCATGCAATGGTGACTTAATCACTGTCTGTGACAAGCTGGAAGTTTATGGTGAGTTCCCACAATGTGCACTTTTTACAATGTTTTTTTTTTGTTTGTACTTTTGTTTCTATATCCTTTTAATTTTTTTCGTTTATATTTTTTAAAATTTGCCAGTAAAATAATGTAGGCACCTTTTATATTTTCTTTATATGGACTTTGTGATCTGAATATTATTCCTGCAGCGTGAGAGACTTCACTTTTCTTTATTTCTTGACTTTACGATCGACTCAGCCACCGATGCAAAAATCCGGCATACCTTACTGCGTTCAGTACGGTAAGATTTTTCAGATGCGGTTCTTTTATCTAAACATAAACGTTACAATCCTTTGATTGTGAGGTAGTTAAAAAATTGCTCTCGTGATATTCAATTACAGAAATTTAGAAGCGGTAAAAAACCATCAAATTAAACAAATTAGTCAACCATGATAAGATTGTTACCATCATGAGCAATGTAGATTCTGTTATACAGAATGATAAGCATCAGCATGGGACCAATAATCTCCCTTTATGCAGCACATGGAACTTACACCCAAGATGGCTGGGCTGGAGGGAAGAAAATGCACGGCTTAGGGTCAATTATGTAACAATTATTGCACTTTCTAGTTGTTGAAAAAAATTAATTAAAAATTATTTCTTACCTATTATTATACAAAAGAATAAAACCCAGCAAGACCTGATTAGATCTTGAAGCTCAACGGGTTAATAAGTTAAACAGTATGTTAAAGTAATTGGTAAGGGATAACTTGTAACAAAAACAGTAGTAATTTTCAAAATCGATAACATGGATTCCGGTAATTGTGTAATCAAACTCTTCACATAAGTGTAGTCATGGTTTGCCTACTTTTGTTTTGGCTTTGAAGTACTTGAGTACTTTTAGGTTGCGCATCATTATTTTACAGTCTGCTGAAAAAGAAAACTTATTAATTTTAAGGGAATCTCTGGCTATTTTTCGTCTGTTACCATGGCCAAAACTATCAGAACACAAAAGGTACAGAGGATGACAACAAAAAGAAAAAAATAACAAGATCATTATAAATTTTATTACATGCACTACCACAGAGGCAATGCATGCAGCATGAAATACAAAAGAACAGTAATGGTAATAAGCCAAACTCAGAACTTCATTAAGAGTTTCTAATCACGGTGGATATATCCTTCCTAAACCCAGGCGTTTAGTCACTACAAATTCTAGATGTCACAATACCAATGTATCCCGAGGAACAAAAGTAATTTGAACGATTACTCTATAGATTAGCACATAAAGCAATGCCAAAACAAACTTGTTGCGATTTCTGTTTTATACTTCAAATTTTTTAATTTATATTTTTACCCACAGTAATGCCTAACTTAGCATCTATTTTAAGTATTTAAGTTATTATTAGTTTTATTGCCTTCAACTACCTTATCACAATACAAACATTCTTTGTTTCAATATTCATTTTTTTCGTACTATAAGCGCAGTGAAATTAATAATATATAAAATTTCGCTTTCCATATTATTTATTTGGTTTTTCAAGAGGTCATTTACTTTGATTAATTTTATGTTAGTAGGCCTGCAAGCTGAAAATCCCGTTCTACAAACGGAAACCTGGTGTCAATTTACCGAGGCTGGGGTGTGTGTGTGGGTTTAAAAAGGTCTATGAATGGTCTTGATATCTCCCCTTTTATTTACATGATCCAGATATATGCCTCCAGCTAGAATCTAGAATGATATCTCGATAATTCTAATTTAAAACACAAAATTTAGATATCAAATTTAATTCGTTTTGGAATAAAAGAAATCGACTTAATATTCTATTTGCGTTAAGTGCATAAAATTGTACTGCTTTGTGGAAATTCTTAGCCACGCAGTTACTTAAACCTAGATTTATACCTCAAGTCGATTGAAAAAGATTTCCGTTGTTAAAAAATGAAAAAATGGCACTCGAAATTGGTGATCGTAAGTTAGTCTATATTGACGAAACAAAGAAATTTGCGGAAATAGAGGAAAACAGTTTGGGCTGATTTTTTTTATAAACAAGAACCTAGCTAATGGATGATGTAGACGCTTGTAAAGTTTTAAAGGTGTGGTAATAACGCAGGAAGTATCGAACAAAGCCTTTTACATACACAGATCACAATGATACCAGTTTTTAAAAAGTACTTCCTAAATAGATCTGACATATCTTTTTAAAGAATTTATTCCATGTGTTTATTGATAAATAATTTTTTTGTGGTTCAAAATGATGAAATTGTATGAAACAGGTATGTAGATCTACAGAAGAAAGACCTAGCCCGAAAACCTTTTGCGTAATAATTATACACTTTTAATAATCATAATTCTAAAGATTGCATAACTAAATGGATATACTGAGCCCACAGTATCATTTCAGTCAATCTTCTTTTTTTTAGTCGAACAGATGACATAAATTAGAATAAAAATATTATTAAAAAAATTTGAATTAAATCGGTAATAAGGCTGTAAGTTTAAACAACTTGGGAGACTATGAATCATACAATTATTGATTGTCGGTTTAAAGTTCTGCCGGCGCAAGACACAACACCTACCATCCAGCGCAGCTTTGTAAGGAGAGAAAGTCACACTATCGTTTTCAGTACAAACCCCAAGCCTCAACAAGCAGCAAGTAAATCGTCTCAGAATATAACTTTCGAAAGGTTTAGCTCTGTCATTATTAGCACCAGCTATGTAGATATGTGGTACTGTCTTGTTGTTTCTCAACGAGGAACAAGACACTCTCTGATCGTCAGAGTAGCGGGCTAAAGCTCTTTC
>JAWDGP010000151.1:0-18837 GCA_033675545.1 Elysia crispata | reverse complement strand
AGGCTGATAAATAAGGGCCGGTTTTGAATAACTTTTTTATTTGAAGGACTACAGAAGCAAGTTACACATCAATTGAAAGCTTAGAGTCTCACCTATCTGATGAACTATAAAATAGATCTGTGTGACGTCATTTGCGTTCACAATCAGTGACGTTGCAATATGTGTGCAGCGATCTCGGTCGGTGAGAAAATGGCGGCTTCTAGAAATGACCACCTTATGAAACAACGCTCTGTTATCGAGTTTCTTACTGCAGAAGGATGTTCTGCAGTTGTCATCCACAAGAGAATGAAAGCTGTATACGATGATGCTTGTGTTACTGAAGGTAAAGTTCGAAAGTGGGCGAGATTTTATCGAGGAGAAGACCCTAAAGAAACAACAGTCCGTGATTGCAAAAGGCCCGGGCGGCCGGTCTCTGCAACTGACACTATGCACCAACAGAAGGTAGACGAAATGATTGTTGCAAATAGAAGAGTGAAACAAAAAGACATTGCAAATGCGCTTGACATTTCAAAAGAACGAGTTCATCACATTATCACAGTCCACCTTGGTAACAGGAAAGACTCGCAAAGATGGGTACCGAGACAGCTCACTGTGGAAATGAAGGCACAGAGGAAAACGATCTGTACACAACTGTTGGAAAGATTCACTCATGACGGCGAGCGTTTTCTGCGGAGCATCATCACTGGTGACGAGTCTTGGGTGCATCACTATGACCCAGAGAGCAAGATGCAGTCTATGCAGTACCGACACAAGAACTCTCCAGCCCCGAAGAAGTTCAAAGTCGTCGCATCAGCTCGAAAGGTTTTGCTGACAATATTCTGAGACATGGAAGGTATCGTCCATATTGAGTTTTTGGAGCAAGGCACAACAATAAATTTAGAGAGATATGTGTCAACTCTGCGTGCATTGAAGGGCCGAATCAGACGGGTTCGACAGGACAAAGTCAAAGAGTTGTCATCCAGCACGATAATGCTCGGCCACACACCAGTCGCCAAACCCAGTGCGCTTTACAGCAGTTGGAACTTCCTACCATACCACATCCGCCATACAGTCCTGATTTGGCCCCGTCTGACTTTTTCTTATTTCCTTTGCTGAAGAAACATCTCAAAGGAAATCACTATGAAACCGATGCAGAAGTTGAGGCGGATGTTCGCACTTGGTGCCGATCCCAGACACCAGAATTCTTCGCCGACGGAATGCGAAAACTTGTACAACGCTAGCGCCTCTGTATTGAACGCGTTGGTGACTATGTTGAAAAATGATAGTTCATCAGATAGGTGAGACTCTAAGCTTTCATTTGATGTGTAACTTGCTTCTGTAGTCCTTCAAATAAAAAAGTTATTCAAAAACGGCCCTTATTTATCAGCCTGCCCTCGTATGTTACCTTGAGCATATGTTTCTTGGTCTAGTATAGTGTTCTTAGAGGATTATTCAAGTCATAGTTTAATTTCTTTATCTTCATATATTGAACATTGAATGATCTATTCTATTACAGAACAAAAGCTCCTGGGTCTTGTACAACATGGCAGCATTCTACTGGAGGATCAAGGGGAATCCGTATCATGCTGTTGAATGTATCCGCAGGGCTCTCCATCACTCGCCAAGGTGACCCTTTCACTTCTATTGAAGCCCAAAAGTTTCTTATACTGATCGGCAAGCAAAGCAAGAACATAATCAAATTTTCTTATCTTCATTTGTCTTTTAATTTCATCAGAAAATAGGGCATAGTGGTGTAAAACTCATCGTGATTTTTGTCTCTTGTTTCACCGTTTGTATTTTTCAACTGTGAGCAGTGAAGGAGAGGGGGATGGAGGAAATAGAACACATTATCTTTCGATCCCATCTTCTTGGCAGAGGGCAGCTTTTTTTTCATGCAATTTGTACTGGACCAAGCATATCTATGTATGCAAGGTGTGTTGTGGTCACAATGTGACATGTTAACATTTTTTTTTTTCAATTTTACGAATTAGAGACATAGCCCTTACTAACTTTTGATCTTGTTGTAACATGGTTTCTCTAATCTCTCTCTGTTCCAGGCTCCAGAAGGATGTGGCTCTAATAAGCCTCGCAAACATAATGCACAGAGCCAGGTTCTCTAATGAAGCAGCCATTTTGGTCCATGCAGCGCTAGAGGTCTCCAAAGAGCTCAATGTGAATCACTTCACATTAGGAAATATATATGCTGTAAGTGATTATCAGAATTCTCCTCTGCAGGTGTCCAGCAAGGTCGTAAAGTTGTAGATTTAGCATCATGGTCGTTAAGGTTGAAAATGGTCGAAAATATGCACCCAAGGTCGTAAAAATTGAATCGAAGGTAGTAAAATCATATAAACAAAACAGGCACGATGTTCGGCGATTTTTTTGCCCCTTTTATGATTGTTTCACTTCATTATCAGCTCTACTTCCATTTTGGCCGCCATCTTGTCAATGGCCCAGTCAGGGTTGATTATAGTGCTGTATTTGGGCGAATATTGAATATCAAGGAATCAGAGTTCCAATTTGTTTTTACTTTTTAATTCAATTAAAAAGTGGTCAGATCTGATAAATTTCCAAATCTTGTAAATAGAGTACATAAGTTAGAGTAGATTGAAAATGAAAATTTATACAAATGTTAAGCAAAAGTTAGTTTTATAGGTTTAATAACAATTACACCCTGAACCTGTCTCACCCCATTGATATTGTGAAGCAAAACACATGGTGTTATGAACAAGTCAGAATGCATGCACTTTGAAGGTAAGATAAGTTGAAGTTGTCAACAGGCTCAATATTTAGTTATCTGCAGTATTTAATTTGTTGATACAAGTCAAAACATGGTAATACTAATGGGCTGCTCGTGCCCACAGTATTTTTCTTTCAATTTCCTAGGTAGTAAATTTGAGGGGAAATATTTGCTGGACATCCTGCTCTCTATTATAGTGGTTTAGAAAGAAAGTTGCTAAGATTTAAAATAATTTTTTTTTTAAAGGTTCTTTTCCCTTTCCTGTATGATGCTATTGAAGTTTGCTGAAAATTTTCTCCTTCATCTCACTTTTGAGTTCAGAAAGAGGAAAGAGGGAATGTTTTGGTTTGTAAAAGTCTCGTCAAAAAAGGCACATGCCCAACATCAAAATAAATCTAGAGATGAAAGAGCTCTGTGAGACATGGTATAGATCTGTTTAACATGGTTCATCTACAAACTATTGTCTTGTTTTAATCCTGAATAGCTTTAAATCTGCTACTGCAAAATTTATTGAATTTTGTCCCATTTCCTTTACACTCATTCATAATTCTTTTGTTTTGTAGAGCACACTTTCATTTTGTATATTCCTGATTCACTGTTTCCTGCAAAACTTGTTCTAGGTGCTGGGTGAATACAACAAATCCATCATCTGTTTTGAGAACACACTGAAGATTCAGCCAGATTTTGAGGCAGCATCAAAAAGACGTCATGCTGTCCTCTGTCATTCTAAACTTGAAATGGCTTTGGAAGCACAGCATAGGTCAGTAAAAGAAAAATGTATTGATAGCTCAAATCTTGATGTCTTTCTTGTTACAGATTCCTAAGCTTTTTTTATTTTGTTCAGAGCATATTCATGTTGCAATGCGTACTTCTACAATAGTAATCTTATTGTACCCAATCCGTCATAATAATCTTATTGTACCCAATCCTTCATATAAGGAAATATGTATGGTATCAGGGATCAGTTGCAGTATGTTTTAAATATAAGAAAATGGGGAGTATGATTTTCCATCGAGCGGACAAGGATTTGCTTTCTCTATACCAAAATATAAACCAATCACCTTTTTAGGTGTGTTTGATCTATAACTTGAAGATCACTTTCACCTATGTACATTTCAGAAATATTTTTGTTACATTTTTTTTCCTTTGTCATAAGAACCAAATTATCAAGTGTGGTGTCTGTTTTGAAAGGAAAATAACTTGAATGTGATTTGCTTATATATCATATTTGTAGCTGCATATCCCATTCATAATGAGAATCTTTTACTTCAGGTCCCTCCAACGCACCCTGGAAGACCTCAAGGATTATCAGCGGAAACATGACCTCTATCAGAGTCAAAGTGACAAACTGCTGGCTGAGCAAGTGCCCCACGAGGTCAAAATAGCACAGCATCATGCTTTTGAGCAGCAAAAGATGCGGGAACGTTCTGTTGAGATGGGTGAGTCTATAACTGAATTGGGCAAAAAATTGACAGAGTTCTCACTACAATGTGCTGTAAAACATCAGAAGCTACTAGCCACCAGGAAGGTTTGTGTATCATAACATGTATGCTCATCACCAAATTTTAGATTTTTGTTGCTTGAGTTCCGTTTTTTCCCAAGCTTTACAAATCAGCTTCACTTCAAATTTACAGTAGATTTAACGTGTACATATAATAGAACTTTTAATGTCACATATGACGGCTCCAAGAACTTTAACTGTGAAAGAGAGTTTTCTAGTGGTTACCTCTAACTTTTTATGAGAAGAATGACATGGATATGTGAGAGTTCAAAGTAAGATTTAAGTTGGCTGCATTTGATATTTTTCTTTCTCAAAAGTTTTTGCCAAACACACCTGATCAAGATACAATAAAATAATCTAAAAGCAGCTGTAGACTGCATATGCCACTTACTTAATTTTTAGTTCTTGGCCTAACTACCATGTATTATCCTTCCCTGGGTAACTGGATAACTAGTCACACAATCTGTGGAACAGAAGGAACAGTTCACTGACTTAACTAGTCATGGTGGTGGGTAACAGTCTTTCTTGTACCTTTCTGCTTGACAATTCAGCAAACCCTTCCCCACCTTTTACTGCTTCACTCTAGCCTCATGATTATTGGGTCCTTTGCTCCTGGTCACAAATATATTAACATTGTTTTGCCACTTCAGACATGACTGTAAGTATAAATTTTTTAATTTATTTTAATTATAACGTTCCACAACCAGCATCTCCTTTCCTTTTTTTTTCTTTAGACTGATTGATGACAGCCAGTAAAAATATTTTCCATGAAAGTGCATCATGTTTCACTAAAATAAAGGAGATTTTTTTTTAATCATCCTTCTTTTTTTATAGATATTTCAATCCGTGACTATGTCATTTTCTACCTGATATTTAAGCTTTTAAAGAACTTTAACAGAATAAAGATAAAGTTAAATTGAAACCACCAAGTGGATGATGGAAACAAAATTCTTAAATATTTCATCATCTCTGCAGCACACTTGCCTGAGCTTTAAGTCCTCTTGTTTCATTTTATCAAAATATTTGTAAGTAGAAAACTTGTCAATTTAATTGCTTCTTTACTTTGTGTCAAGGGCTCTCTTCAAAAGATTTTTATTGGTTTTTTAGCAAAAGGCCTGCTCCCTCTTCAAATTCCTATCATTTGGTTAGGATCTTTCCACCCTAAAAAAGTATTCAATGGACAATGCAACATGTGAAAACTTAAGCATAGAGCCATCAAATATCCAATTAGTCAGCTTAAAAATTCTTATGTCTAAAAGATCTGTGTATGTGAGTAACATGGATTAAATGATAAAAGATTATTGACCTATGTTTTGCAATCATGAGCTGTCTCAGGGGATGTCTAAAGCTTGGGGTGGGATATATGGACACATGATTGTTAGCAATAGTGCAGTCACTGACCCTTTAAGTTGGCTGACTTATATGGAGGTTGATACTAAACCATGGACAGATTAAAAGTATGTGTGTGGAAAAAGGGGAAATGGGGGGAGAGTTCTTCCAAGGTGCAGAGGAGCTTCTTTTCTGCTTCAAACACTATTATGCTTTTTTTCATACGATTGCCTAATGAAATTGTCAGAGTACAGGGCAATCATTCATTTTCAACATAAGTAGAAAGCAAAACAAAATCAAGCATTTTAAAGAATTTTTAGTCTATTTATTGTAATCAAACTCAGGGAGACCCGTAAAAAGGCATTTTTTTTTAATTGTGCACCCAAAACTTATCAATGCTGATTGCTTACTCACAATGCATTCTTTTTTTTTTACTTTTTTTTTAAGTCTATAAAGGGGAAAGCTGTGGAAAAATGGGTGATTATTGGGGACAATGTTAAAAATTTGAAAGTTTGGCAATTTTTCTAAGCTTGGTTTTTAAAATACTATTACTGGCTAGGAATATTTTTTTATTTTTTTGGCATAAATTTGGAAGTAAAAGGGGTGCAGCAATAACTCAAGGCATTTCTCAAAACTCTTTGAAAGCCTAGCTTAAAAAAATTATACTGTTAGGAATTTCATTACAAATTAGCAGATATCATGTAGTGAGTAGAGATCATCCAAATGTTTACAGGTGAAAAAAAAACAACTTATGCTAAAGCTTTTTCCTTTGTTACATGCACATTTTGAAAAAAAAAAAGAATTATCGCAAGCCTCAATTTTACTTAGAATATCAAATGTTCTTTAATTTAAGACTGGCCTTTTCAATCTAAGCATTTCCTTTTTGTCAGTAATTGGTTTGCTTTTATAATAGCGCACTAGAACTCCTACCCTCTGCACCATTCAGCTTGTGAGATTGGTCTTTTTGTTTTGGAAAGTTGATTGGTAAAAATGTAAAGAAAGGGAATGAGAGGCGGAAGAGGGACATTTCTCTATTAGTTTAATTTCTATGTACATTCCCTGAAATTTTAAAGTTGTTCATAATTTATAAAAGTTTTACTTTTCTCTCAGCTTTTATGAAAGACTGTATGTTACAGAAAGGGCATTTTGCAAACCCATTAATCATATTTTGAACCACATTGTGGGACTAAAGTCATTGGAAAAGCAATTTAAATTGTGTAAAATGTGGGCAGATTTTTTAGGGGTGAAAAAAAAAAATATTTGAGAAGAGGAAGAGAAAAGAAGAAGACTAGCTTATTTTCAGATGAACACTGCCGAATGGTTGACCGTGATGGCCGACAAGTGGTCCTGTGTACCTGGAGTCGTCGCTCTCCTACCCTTGATTTTGACTTTGCTTATCTGGATGAAAATTCAGATAAGAGGAAAGAGCAGGTAAATTCATAAGCTGGCTTGAACTTTGCTCAGTACATCTCAAAAAAAAAAATGAATCAATTTGACAGCATAATACTTAGTTCTATATAGCATCAGAGTTTTTGGAATAATAGTTGACTGTGCGTCTTTGATGAAATTGCACAAAGAAAGGCAATAATGCTAATTTTAAGTTGTAATTCCCTCAAAATACATAGCTTAATAAATTTCGATTAAACCAAATTGTACACTGGTCTTGAAAACAAGTATGATTTTTACCTTATGTTTCAGCCACCTTCTGGAAACTGAGTTTTTTTTTTTATTTCAACGTTTTAATTCTATGTATAGAGCCAGACAGAAACGGAGGAAGCTGGTAAAAAAAATGATCCTGAAAGGCCAGATTATAGCCAACCAATGCGACCTGCCATCTATTCTAAGATAAAGAAACACAAGGTGAATATTGTTAAAAGACTTGCTTATGGAATGTCAGTGTGAAGAAAATTTTCATAGTCAGAATATTCTTATCAGTTATCATTTAGAAAACTTTCCTGTTGCAAAACATCCCTCAGTTAGTGCACATGTCTTTCAGGAAAAAGGATGTGGTTCATTTCTTGAAAATGAATTTTTACACAATTATAATTTTTTTTCTTTAAGCTTGCTTCTTGAGCTTTTTTACCTAATTAAAATTATGAGATAAAACCTAACATGGAATATTATTCAAACAATGCAATGCCATATTTTTATCATCTTTTAGTGACCTTAAAGTCAATCCTTACTGCCATTTTCAACATTTAATAGGTATAAAATCCAGAAATGAAGCACCACATGTCTGACACTGTTGTGTTTAAGCAGCTATAAAATCAAAGACTATGTTTTTCACCATTTCTTCAGACGTCTGATTCTGATTTCTATATGAGTCCCATTTGGCCTCAGAAGGAGGAGTGCGATACTTTTGTGAAGAAAGTACCTGATGCCCGAAACCTCACTACTGTCTATCTATCACCAGAGAACAAAGGATTTGAGTGAGTCTTCAATTTGTTATTTTTCTGTGTCTTAATTACCTTTTATCCTAAAGATAAATATATATGTTTTTTATCTTTAATGCACACCTAAGCTGATGTTTTAAAACATGATTATTGGTCTTATCTCTTGGCTTAGAAAATATTAAAGAATTTCAATACATTGGTGTAGGAATACTTCTTACAAGCCTATCTGTAACAAATTAACTTTCAGTTTCAGTCATAAAAAAGCAAGCATGATTTTTATATGTTTTCCTGGTGAAATCTTCCACCAATAATTATGCAAATTTCATTGTTTATGCAGCCTTACCTTAGCTCCATCTGCAGGAACTAATTTCTGAATTCTACTTCATAATTGTTACAAGGCATCAAGCCTAATTATTTGAATGGCAAGGATACAATCTTTTTGTTATCTGTGCTCAACAAACTGTTTCCCCATGCACATTCAGAGTGAAAGCACTTCTGACTGAAGCCCAGGGACTGGAGAAACTAGGAGAACACCCGCTACCGTGGTATCCACCTGTGTGTGTTCCTTTATTGACCTTACCAGATGGCTCTATAGCACAGGATCGCCTAAAGGCAGTCAGCTATGAGGAGCGATCAAGAATACCTTTGAAGTACAATGATCCTTCAATGAGACCAGTAGGTTGACTTGCTATGGAAATTAAGAATGAGGATTAATAGATTTAGAATATTTCCAAGAGTATTTGACTTATTCCTACATGATCATTCTGCACTCTTTTCAGACTGAGTTCATTACATCAGGTACATGGGTACATACACTGTATTTTAAGTTAAATGAATTTTTCTTTTAATATTTAGTTGAAAGTTATACTTTAAAACCATAAACATTTTGACTGCAAAAATATATATATTATAACTGATTATGAAAAAAAAAAAATAATATAATGGTGATGATGATTATAATAATAATAAAAAAGAAACAGTGTAGAACAAGACATATGAATAGCTTGATTCAAGTGATTTCTATGAGGCAACGACTAAGAACTGCAAGATAATTTACACGCAGTACTTGGCCAATGAGATAATGTCTTCTTTGTATACCATTTAATGGAAAAAAAAGGTAAAGATTAATATTTGTTTTTCTTCTAATTTCAGATTCTACAAAGTCATGTGAATGATGGGTTGGTTACAGAGGAGGAAGTGGGTCAAAGGATTCTCACAGCCCTCAAGCAGGTGGGTCCTAATGCAATATTAAATGAAAGCTCAATGATTTGCAATCATTTCACTGGTCAGAGTTTAATTTTTGGCCTGATAAAACAAAGCTCTTGTTAAGTTTCCTCTCGCTTGGAAGACAAATCTTTCTTTACGTTTAGTTTTCATGTTATGTCTCATTGTGAAATCTTTGGATTTTATAGAGGAGAGTCGGAGGGTCAGGCCAGTCCTTGGCAGATGATAACCTTGAATTGAAACATAACAGAGACTTCCAGTGGTTGCAACGGTCCATTCAATGCTCTAAGTTTTGACAAAGAAGAGTTACAGGATTCAAGAAAAAAGAACTCAAAGATTAATCAACTGTCAGATATAGTGGGAAAAGTTTTTATTACTTGATTTAATATTAAAAGTACATATTTCACACTCTACAGATTTGTCCTTTCAAAGAAATAAAGATTCCATGGTAATAGCGATAGGAGGTGCTCATCACTTCTTTCTTTCTTTGTTTTTGTGCTTGATGTGACCATGGCAAAAATCAGAATATTGGACCCCAGTGGATTCTTTACAATCTTGCTGGTTTATATTGGCGCATCATCGGCAACAACTACCATGGCATTGAATGCATCCGCCGCTCTATTCACCTGAGCCCACCTCAGTATCGTGACATTCCATTGGTCAACTTGGCCAACATTCTCTATCGCTATGGGCGCTATCAAGATGCTATTGTTGTTATGTGGGATGCTATCACAGTTAATGATGCAGAAGTAAGTATTGTTAATTTTGTCTCAGTAATTATACTACAAAGGGAAAAAAATGAATGATTTTTTTCCAGCCTGATTGTGTGATTATGATTTTTACCTCACGTTTTTTATTATTTTTTTTGGGGGGGTATATCAATTAGCTACTTTTGGTATTTTGATTTGACTTAATATTTGTTAATCTGTATTGTTCATTTTTTAAATTTTTTTTTACACCAATTAATTATTCCAGTCATTCTATAAGCCTGTAGTTAAGTCTCTTTTGAAAAAATTATAAAAACATAGGCTCAAAATCATATTTGCCATGAAAATAAAATAGAAAAGTACAAGAATCTTTTAAAAGTTTTACTTAGAATCGTAATGAAAGTGAAATGGGTCTTCTTACTCCTGAGCAATGTCATTCACAGACGCTATCATTTCATTTAATCAATGCTCTTATTTTGAACTACTGTCTTTGTTGAGCACATTAATATCTAAAAATCTTGCTCATAGCATCAAATTTATTTTTGGCAATTTCGCTTAATTTTTCATGATATTGCCCGAAGGTATAGAAAAGTTTTGAAAGATCTACATCTGCATCAGTGTTAGAATTTACAGTGAGACTCTAGAATCAGCTACAAGACTAGCATTCAAACAAACAAGTCTTGAGATTTCTTCAAGACTAAGAAACAGATATAGCTTTTAGTTTATTGAAGATCTAGTCTCTAGAATATGTGTCCAGTTCAACTACACAAAGCATGCTGTATATCAAAAACAGGAAATTCATAAAATTAATGCTTATAAAAATTAAGACAGCCTTTAGAGGTATCATCTAAGATTCAGGTAAAAAAATATGCCTACTGTCACTGAAACTTCTAAAGGAAAACTAGCATAGAATCTAGTGTTTTATCTATGTTTTGACTCCTTTTTTTGGATCTAGATCATATCTGAGTGTGGTAAGTCTTTTCCTTTAGATTGACATAATAGCTTTCCTACTCTCTTTAAAACTATCATGAAGACTTCATACTTGAGCCAACCTTTATTTTCATTTAATGAAAAACTGTGAGCTCAAAGGGAGCAATTTCAAACTGTTTTGGATTTATAATTTTCCGCAGCCTTCTACCCACTTTTTAATGGGCCACCTTCTGTGGGCTACACACAACTACACTGGGGCAGCCCACCACTATCATGAGGCCCTGGCTGCGGATCCTGAGTACACTCTGGCATTGGATGCTGTGAGGGCCATGAAGTGTTACCTCAAGTTTCACTACGCTGCTCAAAGTGTGGCCCCTCCACCCCCTCCACAGGACGGATCATCTGGGCCAGGGGGTACCGGAAACAACTGTCAGCAAAAGCAGCAGGCAGAGACAGAGAGCAGGGTCATTTGTAAGACTGTGAGTGATCTGACCTAAGAGATCTCTTGCACTGTAACAGCATAGCAAGAATTTCAAAAAAATTAGAAATAATTAAAGAGAGTAGTGGAAAGATGGAGATATTACATAAAAATGGAAAGGAAGATAAATCTACAAAGTGGCTCACATATTAATTTAAAATAGTAGAAGTTGTAAAATTGTAACTCTTAATTGTGCAATGCCATTGCTTGTCACAAGCTATTTTTTGTCTTGTCTCTTTAACCAGTATTATATACATCTCTATCCTTACCTGTAATTACGGTCTATCTGCTTGATATGATCAATTTATGTCTTTCATAAATCCCATATCTTGTAATCTTTTTTTCTACACACCAGTTGACACTTATTCTTCCTATAGTCATTTTGCGCTTCCACCATGTATTGCTCTCAATCAAAAGCTTTAGTGGTTAATAGAACAGATATGCAGGCTAATGGTTTCCTGTTCATAGTACAAATAATGTTTTGTTAAGAAAAATCTATGATATCTATTTTTTGTCTCAGTATAGGACTCTAAGAAACACTAATGGAAGATAAAAAAATTTATATTACCTGCTGGTCTATTTTCCTTGTTTTCTCTTACAACTACCTGACTTGTTGATCCTTCTTTTGCATATTTTTGTTTCTACTTATATTTGCTAATCTTTTGCTGCATCCAGTCAAGGGACCTATTAAGTCCCACAATCTTATTGTGACACTCATGATTTTAGATACATACCCACTATCTGATGATCATCAGCAGTTGCCCATCGTTTCAAGACATGAAAAAAATATGTTAACTCATCTTTTGCTTTTCCACTTTCTTGTACCTTGAAATATGTTTTAACCCCTTTCATTGGTCAATTTCATGTTGTTGTTTTTTTTTAAATAGAATTTTCAATAATTAGATAAATTCGTCTAGGTGATAACAAAAATTATATTTCAAGTTATGACTTTGTCTCCTAAGTCTGATTGTCCTAAAGTATTGCAGTATTGGTGAAGTATTGCTGAAGGTGAGGAATGATTGTGAATGCTGAAAGACAGATTTTGGCGTGTCATGAAAAAAAAAGAAAAAACTTACTTTCATTTTTAATTATCCTCTCAGATGGACCGAATTAAAAAAGAAAGTTATGATGTATGTCATAGTGAGTCTAAGTCTTAGTTTAGATTTGAAGGTCTCCTCAGTTGCTGTTGAATATTATATTACTACTGGACTTATTAATCCAGACTAGAAAAGAATCTATTTAGGCTAATCTAGATTTTAAGAAATAAAAAGTTGTCATGATAAGCTGTGCTCCTTGCCTGTGTTCAAAACTTTAATCTACCTGACATGCCTGTGTTTAATATAGCTGTCATGGTAAGCCATGCCCCATGCATGTGTTTGATATATTTGTCATGATATGATATGTTCGCCTTGCCTGTGTCATTTCATTTCATGCTTTTTTTTTTACTTTGTTCATCCTCAGGAGAATAATGAGGACAAGTGTATAATCGAGACTAGGCTGCGAAATAGAATTAGTGACTGCAATGGTCACTGTACACAAACATGCACCATCACTCCCATCAAGATGGATGGCTGCGCAGCAGATGCTAACATGGAAACCACACTCAGTAAGACTCAGGGAGTATAAAAATTAGTTGCTTGCCGGAAAATTTATAGGATAAACAACTCCAAGGGCTAGAATAACACTGGTATGGTTATAAAATAGTGAGCTCAAATTTTGCCTTAGAATCTTTTGGCATTTTGTTGGGATTGGTATTTTAAACTATTGAATCATGACACATGAAGTAGACAGTCATTCGGTTTCTATGACCATGATATGTGGAGCAGACAGGCTTATTCATTTTGATGATTAACTCATTCAACTCTGGGCTATTTTTAGGTTTACAAGTGTTAAAAGGCCAGCGTTTCAGGGCAGTTTTTATAAAAAATTACCATGACATTCCTAATTAATCAATTTACATGAATTTTGGCGGGTCAAATTTAAAAACAAAAACATTTGAAAGAAAACAAATTTGAATACTAAATTTTAAATGCTTTTTTTTTAACGGTTTTTTAAAATATAGACAATTTTTATATAACTGACCAAAAGAAATTAATCCATTACATAATTTGCCTGTATGTGAAAGTTTACTAGATCTAGATCTAGCGTGGCTATGCCTGGCAAAGGTGACCTCATAAAAAAATTCATAAAAATAACAGTATCGGCTCTTTTATACTTCATTTTTCACAAATCTGAAACTAAGATGCTGTGCTTACATAGGAATATTCACTTAAGTGATAGACACAATAGAGGGCGAGAAAAAAAATTATTAAAGACCATCCCATGCACAGGATCGGCTCCATGACAGAATCGCTCAGTGAGCCACAAGTTGAGTAGACATGCATTCTTTAACCACAGTGATGTTACATGAGCCAGACGGGTGTCCAATGACCAGGATGTTGACACTAAGTGTGATAGAAGGTAGAGTTTAGTTACATATAGAGTGAACAAATGTAAAGTTAATAAATTATGAAGCATGAGCAGACAGATCTTCAGTTTTTTGGATACTGACAATTAAAGCAGAGTGATGTTCAATGTCACTTGAGGGAGACTGCTGTTCAATTTGCATGGATGGTGACATGGTAGACACATGTTCAAATACAAGCATAATGACTCCTGAGGCAGATCACTGTTTAATTGCTAGGATGATAACACTTGCAATGGACAGGTGTACATATACAAGTATAATGACTCTTAAAGCAGACAGTTGTTTAGTCATTGCTTAGAGTAGACAGGTTTTCAGTCATTTTGAGGATGTCACAAAATGGCTGTCAGGTTTTCACTCACTAAAGTAATAACTCTAACAGTTTTCTGTTAAGTTGTGTAATGATGCTTGGAATAAACTACTTTTCAATCACTGAGATAATGTCACTTAGACCACATAGATTTTCAGTAACTGGGAAAAATGCACGCACAAAAGACTAGACAAAGCTTACACATTCTCTTCTGGGTTGTGTGAAAAAAAATTAAACCATAAATATCATGTCACGGTGGTATTTAATGAATTTTTTTAAAATAGATTGTCCAGAGAGTGACTCTGTGATTTTTTTTTCATCTACTAAGGCGATTCAAGCCTTTTTAGATGGGGAAACTAAGCTGAATTAAATGCAAAATTATTTTTTAGTCTTGGAACGTGTCTCTGAAATTAGAGCAGAGAATTTTTTCATTTTTTTTTTCTTCATGATACCAAATGTTAATTTGAAAAACCTTCATGAAAGTGAGGCTTTCAGATATAATTAACACCTTATTTTGCTTCATTGTTAGATCCTTGTTTTCAGACAAACTGTAGCAGAATGAGATCAATGACAAATTTGGTCAACCAACTGGATTGCAATATGGTGTGAAAATACTTTTTAAAAAAAATGTCAAGTGAAACGATTTTGAGAAAAATGCTAGCCTGTGCTTTCAATATTTTTATTTTACTGGTATAAAGTTGTCTTTAGACTCTGACCCATTCTTACTTCTGAATGAATGTACATAATGATAATTCATTGTTTTTCTTGATTTCAGATTATTGTAGCAGAGCCAAAAGTACATCAATCAACAATTTTCTTAATCTTTAATTGCCTTTATTGAATGATTAATTTAACGTTATTCCATTATTTTTCGTTACTTCAATGAATTTTTGTTTTTAAAGTATTTAACGGTAAATAATGTTACACTGCAAGGTTTTGTCAAATTGAATCTTAAACACAGCTTCTTATAATTTATTGTGTTATGTAATTTTTTTTTACTTTCTGGTTAATTTAATTTATGTAATTTGCTAGTTTGTAAATATTGAAGCAAAAGTGGAGGGAAAAACATACTCATAAAACCTTTTCATTTCTTTTACCATTCGCTTTTTGGAAGTATTAGTGAAATATAACTACACAACATATTTGACTTGTCATGTTCCTGACCCTTTGCCCTTTTAGTTAATATGTGGAACTGGACAACATATATCCATCAATTTTTACTACTCATATTTGGTGTCTTTCTCTTCCTGGGCATGTATACAAATACCTTTCTGTATTTTTTAAATATTAACCCTCCTCAAATAAAAACTCATCTTAGAAAACTGTAGTTTTCTCTCTAGGGGAATGTAATAAAATACATATGAGGAAATGAGGAAGCGTTATGTACAAAGCAGACCTTACACATTTTTTCTTTTTTCTTTCTTTCCAGTTTTAATAGCAAAACGAACCTAAAGCTAATTCTAAGTTAAGCATCATATTTTTTTTTAATTTACTTCTTTAATCAGGTTATTCTTTTTGTTATTGAATTTAAAAAGATTTAAGAGAGCATAAGTGTCGCTTTTATATTATAAAGTTTCAAGACAGCACATCATTTTCGAGAAGGGCGTATTAGATTACTAGAAGAATGTTTATTTTTGTCACTAGGTTAAACTGATCTATGCAATTATTGTTACAAATATTAAAGTTGGCTCTATCTGATGACGAACAAAAAATGATTCAATTTAGCAAGAAAATTTGCTTTGTTGTGTGAAATTGTCTATTCAAGACTCATTATAGGAATAGTTTCCAGCAAATAACCCCTGTCTTGCCCCCCCCATTTTTTTTTTCATTCACAATGCATAGATATACAAACAAACGCACCTTAGCTATTGTTGAATCTTAGCATAGGAATTTGTTGTGTTTACCTCAATAAATAAGAAAACAAGTGATACAATTGAACATGCTCCCCAAGCCTGGTTTATTGAGATAAAGCAAACAACTATCTTCTTCTTTTTAAAATCTTTTTGTCATTTTTTTAATCAGTGGCTTGCATTGCGATTATCATCAATTCCATTTTCATTATCTTAATTTTTATTTAAATATTTCAAAAGGCAGTCCTTAATTCTTGACTTTACTGGCTTTTAAAGTTAATAATCTTTTTTTTTTTCATATTGATATCTCTTGTCTTTTTATGGAGAAAAGATTTCATTTCCTATTGGAATGAATATTTCCTCTGTCACAGAGAAAAGATTTTTTCTTTTTATTGGAATGGATGTTTGGTGGAGAAGTTTTATTGCAAATGCCAACTGTACATAATTATTAAAACCAAGTTTTTTTTTTCACCCCAATAGGTCACTGTGGGGCAAAGAATGGTAAACAGTTCTCAGCAGAGCAAGATGATATGTTGTGTAAGTAAATGTAATCATATATGATTGAAGAAAAGGTACTTTTCCCTTAGTTTTCAAAGGTGCTCTCAGCTTTTTGTGAATCTTCTCTCTTCATGTTAATCCCTTAATTATGACTCAAATTTTTGTTACTTTTTAAGGTAAATTAAATAACCTGTACTCGATTACATTATCCACATATTTAAAGCTTGTTGAAACAGCATCTTTCAAAAATTCTTTTTTGTGTCTAAGGTTTCACATAGGTTTAGATGAGATAAACCCCCCAAAAAAAGAAAAAAAGAATTAAAAGCATAAGGTCTATTTCAGATCTTGAAATTCAGGTCTATGAAAAAATGTCTTTTACGAGAATAACTACTCACGGCTGTTTGCCAGCGCTCGTTTAGTTTTCGCCCGGCCTATCCCATGACGCCCGCCGTGCCCATGTGAACTTTGGCCTAGTTCACCCAGCCTCCTCGGCACGGCTAAATTTAGATCTGCAGCGATCGTGTTTTTTGTATCTATTCTTGTTGAAAACAAAGCAATTTTTAGCCGTCAAATTGAATTTTGAAGACCAAGAAATGTCTTATTAATTACTTAAGATACTTTTCATTGATATGGACTATTAAAATTTCTGAAAAAAATTTTTTAAAAGGCTTTGATAGGATTTTTAAACGCCGGTTTTTTATTAGGTCATGATGACACAGATACTGAAAGGTAATAGTAAAACATCAATATCTTCAACAGCCCACGAGTTATAGTTTCAAAAAAAGAATTAATGAAAAGACAAAAGGTTCTAGTCTTTATCTGGTGAATATCTTAATGGTCTCTATTGGCGTTCGGACGTGAATCAAGATCGAAGAAATTTTTTATATATTTTCAAACCCGCATGCGATGTTATTCATGTCCAGGTAAGAGAAGTCACTGATGACGACAGGTTCAACTCAAGTAATGAGCGAAAATGTCTCCCATAGCTTATTTAACATCGACACTTAACTTAAATATATATAAAAAAAATAAGTTTTACTATTGTTTTATACCTCCACATTATTTTACTCTCTCTATCTTCTTTTAATTCTAACCCCTTTTTTTTAATCATACCCTTCCTTTCTTACTCTCTTCTCTATAATTCCTCTTTCCCTTCTATTTTCTTCTTTTTGTGTGCGAATCTCTCTCTCTCTCTCTCTCTCTCTCTCTCTCTCTCTCTCTCTCTCTCTCTCTCTCTCTCTCTCTCTCTCTCTCTCTCTCTCTCTCTCTCTCTATCTATCTATCTATCTATCTATCTCTCCCTCTTTCTGTGTCTCTCTCTATTTCTCTCTCCAGTTTTCTTCTTCGCTCTCATGCATTAACTTTCTTTCTTTATTATTATACCTTTCATTTTTATCTCTCTCTCTTTCCTTTTATCCTTCTCTCCCTGTGCTATAGAAATAAAGAAAGCAGTCAAACACCGATAGAGGCGGAGACAGACGGAGCTAGATCTAAGGATGGAAAGATACAAATGACTGTAAATAAAGAAATAAATAGTATTGAAAAATCAATCACAAACCTAGATCTAGCTCGAGACCGACAAATAAGACGAAAGATTTTTAAGTCTTTCGTCTTATTTGTCGGTCTCGAGCTAGATCTTGGTTTGTGGTTGATTTTTCTATACTATTTATTTCTTTATTTACAGTCATTTGTATCTTTCGATCCTTAGATATAAGTCCGTCCGTCTCAGCCTCTAGCTTTGTTTGACTGCTTTCTTCGTTTCTAAATATTAAAATTATGTCTTCAAGTTAAATATCCACCTTTTTAAGAACCGTTATTACATGTATTTTATATAAGTGTATATGATAGGAACCCTGGCAGGTTACACACTGAAAAGAAAAAAAATCATTAAAAAAAAACTAACAGAGAGACCATTTAACTTTTTTCACACAGGCTTAATGAAATCATAAGTAAAGTAAAGGCATAAATTGTCTTTAAAACAATCGCGGGATGTAAATGTGAAAAAAATAATTAGGAAATTAGTTAGAATTTAACAGAAAATTTTCTTCAAAAGCACGTAACACAGAACGGAATTGATAAAAACGCGATACAAAGCGATGTGACAATGAATTTTAGTGCGTCTTGTTCAGCAGAAAAAGATCTTTTAAATGGTACTACACTTGACTATCTTTTAAAATTAGACTTTGGTAACAAGTCTAATGGAATGTCCGCATTTATGACCGATTTCTAGTGCAGAAAGCGGCGCCCGCTATGTGTAGGCACAGACCCCGAAAACGCCCGACCCAGCCTGTCAGATCAAATTACCTGCAGGTGATAAATCTACGCCTGCCAGCCGCCCGTTTTTAATTAAAAAAATCGTCTCATAAGCACAAAGGGGGTTCTCGTCGTCCCCAAAACTAAATTCCTGCCCTGAAGCGTTAAAGCAAACAGCCGT
>JAWDGP010000150.1:5000-38511 GCA_033675545.1 Elysia crispata | reverse complement strand
TGCCTGTGATCCTCAGTGGTGCTGCTGGTCTGCCTGTGATCCTCAGTGGTGCTGCTGGTCTGGCCTGTGATCCTCAGTGGTGCTGGGGTCTGCCTGTGAACCTCAGTGGTGCTGCTGGTCTGCCTGTGAACCTCTGCTGCTGGTCTGCCTGTGACTTTCAGTGGTGCTGCTGGTCTGCCTGTGATCCTCAGTGGTGCTGCTGCTCTGCCTGTGATCCTCATTGGTGCTGCTGCTCTGTCTGTGCTAGATGATTATGAAGAAAGACAAAGCTGTGAACTTTCGCTCTAAACCTCACATCCTTGCATCAGTTGCATTAGGAGCACGAAGATGACAACTTGGAAACAATTTTTATTCTATCTTAACAAAACACCTTTTTGCTTATCCGACTCTCGTTTTATCCTTCTAATGTGACCTCTTCTATTTTCTCCCCGCTCTTCCTAATTATGTGTCTAAATTTATCTACAGAGACTTATATTTCGATGAAAAGGAATGCACTGTAGTTCTGAAGTACTTTGAAAGAAATGTTAGATTTAGGATGACAGAGGTAAAATAAAGGAATACACTTAACATTATCATAAATTGATGCTAGTTTGGAATGAATTGCTAGATGTATACATGTGGAACACAGATCCAGATCTAGCTTTCCGCGTGTTTTTTAATAATATTCCTTTCATCAATAAATTATGAGAACAAATTTGTTCGTTTTAAAGTTTTTAAAATGAGCTATAAATTAAAAAGGGACCCCAATCTGGTAAAAACGTATGCCTTTCATGGTTCTCTACTCCATCAAGCTATCGAAAAAATATTTCACGCGTTTAAAAGATATTTCATGAAGAGGAAAAATAAAAGTCAGTTGCACAGTTTATATGGACTGGTGTGGTGTACTGAATACAACCGAGGAAAATTTTAGTGTCATTCTGCAAGGACAGTTTCAGGTATGATAACTGCAAACGACAGAGCACTAGAATCTCACAAAAATGACGGCGTCGCAAGTCATCAATCAAACGACTCTCAGAAGGGAGCCTTGTATACAACCAAAGTGTGCAGCGAAAGGGTGTTAAGTCTAGAATTGCTTGGAAGTTTAACATTACTGCAGTGAAAAGTAGAAGTGCGCAAGAAAGTCAAATTTTGATAAATAAATAAAAGATAATGTATGTTGTAAAGTATTATGGCAAACTCCTCAAGAAGATGAGGGATCAAAACAATATGCAAAGGCATTTCCAGAAATATAGAAGCCCATAAATTTTTGCCAAGTAATTAATAAAAAAGATTTCTTAAATCTGCTGAGAGAAATAATACAATTCTGACTTGCCTTTTTAGGTCACAGGGAAAGGAACAACAAATTTTGGCGATGGTAATCAAAGTTACGACATTGCATATCTAAGTATTGTTCCCTCTTCTCCTGCTCTACACTCTTCTCTCTCCACTCATGCAAATTCTTTTGAAGGCTGAACAGACTGAGAAACTAGACCTCAGAACAGAGGAGTAGTTGTTGCTGTTGTTGTCTTTTTAAACTGATTCATTTTCATGTATTCAAACCAATCTTGACATGAACCAAGGACAAAATCTAGAGAGTCTGATGAGAAAGTTATATTAGTATTACGGTTCTAACTAAAACAAAATTAATATTTCTGGGATTTCCATGTAAACAAAATTTTGGATTTTTTCAGCTTGTCAGGACAAGATCTGTACTATCATCAATATTATTCTCAGATTTTAACAACGACAGTACAAGTACCAACAAGAAACTTCTTTGGTTACCTTTGCAAGATTACAGAAATTAGCAAAGTCATATCAATTGTGTGTTCTACTGAACTGCTTCAATAGGTTGATTTAAAGGTTTTATCAACTGTTAAAGCTGTGAGTGATATTCATGAGAGTGCAGCTAATGGATGTCGTGTCATGAGGACAATCCAAATCATTTGAAAAAAATGTCATCTATTAAGATTCTAATTTTATCTTCGGAGCATAATACATATCTGCTGGTTTGGATCAGCTTGAACATAAGATGAGCTATGCAGCTCAGCAGATGTGGCTTCGCAAGCTTGTTCCCATTTCCATTGCCTTGGGAAGAGAGAATCAGTTAAAAAAATCCAGAACACCGAGTGCTAATGTACTGAAAACACTATGAACCACTGCTTGCAAAGCATAGCAATTATTCCGCACCAGAAGAAAAAGAAAACCCTAAAATGCTTTTTGCGGACCTGAAAACAAGGGCTGATGCCCGTGTGGAATACAAAACTGAAAAGCCTGAATAAAAATACTTGCATTTAGCAAATAAAAGAAATTTGATTTGTCAACAAATGGGAATTCAGTCTTAAGCATTACAGCAACCCAAAAAGAGTGAGACATTTATATTACTAGACATACAATAGTCTCAAAGATGCGTTTCTTCTGTTCTCTAAATTTTGATATGGAGTTGAACTGGATAAATTGTATGAGTTAGATAACTGCCAGTAAGCTGTGAGCAGAGAGGATTCAGTGAAAGCTAATGTAATAGCAATGTGAGATGATGCGATAGAAAGATTAAGATTAATGAGAACACCGTGAAAACAGGTTTGGGTGAGGAGGCTACACAAACAAAATGTCGATCGTATAATATGATGGCTTGGATGTGTGTAACACCCCTATTGTTTGCAAAAATACTTTCCAGAAATTCCAAAGTCTGCTGTATCTTAAAAAAGCAGATGTTGTATAGATGTGTTTGCATCAGGCACGGTATCAACAACAAAGGGAAAATGTGGTTTTGTATTTTGTTATGAAATCAGATTGAATCCCCTGTATACCCTTGGGCCTGTTCCTCATTGAAGGTGAGGAAAATTTACAAGCAAAGTTCAGAATGTGTGTGATTGACCATGTTTCAATTCTAGTAACTAACCAGTCAAAAGCTGATATTTAGTTTTTAAAGCAAATAACTAGGGGACAAAAATTTAAAAAAAAAAAAAATGAAATACATAAAAGTTAAATAATTATATCCAACTTAAAAATCCTTCAGTAATAACAAAAATGTTTCATTGCTTTGCCTTGTAGAACTTTGGGTGTTTTTAACGTGTCAGTGAAAAGACTGAGAAGAGGAGGAGGAGGAGGAGGAGGAGGAGGAGGAACAGGAACACGGGAAAAAAACCAACATGATAATTACAGTTGCTATTTTCAATTCTATTATTTTTATTTAACTACTCCTAATTTATTATATTTATTTACTTGTTCATTAACTTTTTTCTCATTGTTTTTTTGTTGCTTTTTTTTTTAAAATAAATAATATATATTGTAATTCTAAATAACAACTAATGAGTCTAGAAGAAATCCTTTCGGCTTGCAGAAGTGTTACTTCAATTTTCACTTCACACTTATACATAATGCGCAAATATTCTTTTCAAATTTTTTAGACCTAGAGTCCTTCGTCTAAAAAGATAAAACACAAACAAAATGATTTTGCTTGTCTCGAGATCACGATGCAGTCTCACTTTAGGGAAGAAACAAAGAAAGTAAACCGTAATGCATTTTTCTTTAGACATTTTTTTAAACATTTGACTATACAGCAGTTCTTAAACGTAATTTATTTATTGGTTCATTGGTTTTTAGCTTGAAAAGTTCAAATGTTTTATTTCCTTATCATTTCCCTTAGATAAATTAAACGTAATAGCAGGGAGCGGCATTTTTGCCCGTAAAACGGCGGAGGTGTCATACTCAGAGGACCGCGTCACGTGACCTCGCTGTGGGTCATTGAGTGGAACTCATCACTGCTGCTGTAGTCGTGGTTGTTATCATCAATAGTTTACTAACAAATGTATTGAAAAATTTATATTGTGCTCAACCCTAAAATGTTTTTTAAAATAATTTTCTCCTATCTCTGTCTGATTGTTTGTGTGTGTGTGTCTGTCTCTCTCTCTCTCACTCTGTGTCCATATCTCTCTCCCTCTGTACGTTTCTCTTTCTTTTTTCTTGTTTTTTCTCTCCTTATCTCCCTCTTTTCCTTTCTTTCCAGTAACTCCCATAACCAAAAAGAAAAAAAAATCCGTCTTATCAATCTTTACCTTTTCCTGCTAGGCATGGAAAGATGTGGCCAGGAGGGTTATGGCGTGGGCTTCACCAGTGGGAAGGGGTAATAGGATAAGAAGCTGTGGTCAAGATTATTATGGAAAGATCAGGCCAGGAGGGCTATGACATGGGTGGGTGAAGAAGGGAGGGGTATAGGCATGGGGTGCCCAGTCATTAGAGTTATGGCATGGGTGGACCTGACCGGGGTAGGGGGTAATACCATTGGAAATTCTGGCCAGCTAGGAGGGTTATGGCATGGGCGGGCCTGGAATTAAAAGGGGTATAGCATGGGAAGATCTGGCCTAAAGATTTGGGTGGGGAGGTAAATTCGGTTTTTATCAGAAATGGATCAGGACTTTTTACGGAGAATGTTCCGGCACGGATTCCCTTACATTTTGCTTTTCGGTTCCGTCCAGACTTGCCTGCGATTGATTAGTCAGGAGGGTTCTGACGTTGGCATGAGTCAATCATTTTTTTACCCAACATTCACCCCACTTTAGTAGGACAGCCTTTGGCCGCGGGAGCACGTAGCACTTCATGATCCGTGCCATATGTTAGTCCTTTCATAAAACTTTGTGTAAATAAACCCGTTGCTCCTCGATTCAGAACTTTATTTAATTTTCTTAAAAAAAATGCCAGGTCATAAATGTCTTGTGTTATTTTGCAAGCCATTACTAGGTTTTAATGTGATTAAAAAATTAATTATGAATCTAACATTAGTTATAAAAAAACAAGTAACTTGGATGAGGCGTATTACTTGCAGTTTCAATATATATTTTTGGGATAAGATGTGGCTGGGGACGAAGAAGTAATGTTCAACTGTCGATCTGCTGAGTCGATAAACTGCTCTTGGATTCCCAACATGACAAGTCGTTGTGCATTAAAATCGACCTCATGCGATGTGCACGGCCACCAAACACTCAACGGGGATAAAGGGACATGAAGGGGTCATCGCGGATCTACCTAATTCAAGAAAGTCTTCATGAGGACATGGAGGGTATGTCCAATGTCACTACATAATGCAGGTGAAACCTGGCGAGGATTGGAGGTTGCATCACCTAATGCAGGAAAGGCGCCCTGCGAGGAAATGGGAGGGCATGTCCCACGACGCACGTGTGAAAGTTCTTATATGTATCAATGACACATCCACGACCGCAGGAAAGTTCTTATGAGAGCGCGGAGGTGACACCTTGCTCTGTGCAGAAAGAGTGAGTAGGCACTACTTGCGAGTGTTCCTTACGGTATGTATCAACAAAACAATCTACTCATCGGTGAAAAGTTTTCCAGGACATGGAGGGTATAATAAAACAATTTGGTCGCAGGAGTATGTCACCTACATAATCGGCAGTGAGTGATGGCAAGGTATCGCATACCCACCTACGTGCAGACATGGAGGGTACTATCAATGTCTACTTCCTAATGAAGGAGTTCTTTATGAGGACATGGGAGTTTGTGTATCAATGATTATCTGCCTAATGCAGGAAAGTTCTCCATGAGGACTTTGGAGGGTACGTATCAATGACAGGTAAGGAAAAAGTGAAAGTTCTTATAGTACATTGAGGTATGTACATTTTCATACGTGGTGAAAAAAAAGCCCTTGGTGAGGACATGGGGTGTATCAATGTCACTTCTAACGCAGAAAGTGTGTTATGAGGTACAGGAGGGTATGGTTGGTTTCCAGCTGCTCTAATGCAGTGGCAAGGACAATGGAAGGGGTCACCTACCCTGCTCCTGCACATGGCTGTGTGCTGCATCTGCTCCAACCTAACGCAAGAAAACTCTAATGAGGACATGAGGGCGGGGGAAATGGAGTACGCAGGAAAACCTTACTAAGGACATGCATTTAAGTGGGCATGTCACCAAGCCTAATGCAGGAAAGTCCTGTGAGGACACAAGGGTGCTGACAAAATCACCTACCTAATGCAGGAAAGTTCTATGAGAGGGTATGTAGTCATCTACATAATGCAGGAAAGCCCCATGAGGACATGGAGAGCACACGGTCACCTACCTAATGCAGAAGTTCCATGAGAAATGGAGGGTACATAATCGCAGAAAGTGCCTCTATGAGGATTACGGAGCGGCACGACACCTACCTAATCGTGAGCCTTGGCGAGACACATCAAAACAACATTGCAGGAAAGTTCCATGAGGAATGGAGGGTATGTATTCAATGTCACCTGTTGTGAAAGTACCTACGGGTATATCGCATACCTGTTCTTAATGCAGGAAACGATTATTGATTTGGTATGGGTCAATGACACCTACCTAATGTGGTGAGAACATGGAGGGTATGTATCATATCACCTACATAATCGCAGGAGCTTATGAGGACACTGAGGGTAATCACAAAACACCTAATGAGGAAAGTTCCAAGGACATAATGCTCCATTGCAGAAAGTTTCATGAGGAAATGGCTGGTCAATGTCACCCACATAATGCGAGGACATGGGAGGGTGTCAAACATGATCACAACAGTGCCTGCTAGACTGATGGAGGGTACAATGACACCCACCTGTGAGTTCTTATGAGATGAGGGCAACCGGTGAGTGTCATGAGTATTGAGGGCATGTCCACGATCACCCACACGCAGAGTTCTCATGTCACGGAGGGTAAGGGGACAATGCCTACTTGGTCGCAGGAAATTCCAGGACATCGAGATCTCGTTCTGTGCAGGAATGTTCCATAGACATAACACCGTCTACTTCCATGGTGACTGAGCGGAGGGAACCCAATTACCTAATGGCGGAAAATGGAGTGGTGGCAACAATGTCACCTACCTAACGGTGAGTGTTCTTATGAGTACATGGAGGGCAACCCAGATCATCTACTGCAAAAGTTCTATGGTATGTATCAATGTCACCTACTTAACGCAGGACATGAGGACCACGGAGGGTATGCCCAATGCACTCCAGCCCCACAGCGAGGCTCTATGAGGATGGAGTGGTACAAACAATGTCACCTGTCTAATGAAAGTTGTGACGCGGTGAACCGAGCACGTGGGTGAGTCTGAGGACATGGAGGTGTCCCACCGCTCAATGAGTTCTACTAGGTTATGGAGGGCACAAACCACGATCACCTACCTAATGCAGGAAATTCTTCGGAGGACGGGGGGTAGGGCGACGGCCCGCGAGGACCAGAGGGAGGGGAGAAGGGGAGAGGGATGTGCAGACCAGCCTCTCAGGGCCGGTTCGACTGTCAAGGAAGAGGAGGTAAGCCAGCTGGCAGGTGGGTTAAGAAGCCATTCCGCCGATTGCGATGTTGTAATGCTCGATTGCCAGTCGTCTCCCAGCGCAAGTGCAGTCTAGGTTCACCACTTCCCGCCTGTCTTGAAGGAGTTATCCTTCTATCTGTATCACTCATTTTTCTCCTCTGAGTTTGATTTAATGTTAATTTAATACTCCATGATTGGCTAGCATTAAATGAGCAAGTTTCTCGCTCTGCGTTAGACGCTGCTTGTGAAGAAATAATTTTCCGTAAGATACGAATGCAATGCCGCCACCGGCCCCACCAAAATTATCATGTCGCTTTCTCCTGTTAAACTGACCCATCGCCTCATCAAAGTTGAAGAAATGAGAGTTAATATACCTCCTGCTGCTATTTCGACCAATATTCTCGGTTTAAACGTTAACGATAACAGACGCCATGTTTGACGTATTTATCCGCTTGCACGATACGACGCACGATATCCAATAGACCCATTATAAAAATCCAAAATTTCATTATTTCAGACTAGAGTATGCGGAACAAATGCGCTAGAGTAAGCGGCTTAAACGAAAATTTTCAATACGTCCCATTCCTGCAGTATTCCACTGAGCGGTGGTAAGACATTGGAATATTGCATTATAGCCTGACGGATTTCTTTCCGGCAGGATTTCGCAAATTTTATGAGCTCAGTATGCTCTGATACTCAGGAATGGAAGTTAGTCTACACATTTTCATGATTTTCTCTTTGTCAAGTTATGTCACATGCTGTAACAACGATGATCGCATGACACCGCAATCTCAGTAATGCCAAGCTGTGGCCTATGAAGAAGAAGAAGCAGAAGAAGAAGAAGAAGAAGAAGAAGAAGAAGAAGAAGAAGAAGAAGAAGAAGAAGAAGAAGAAGAAGAAGAAGAAGAAGAAGAAGAAGAAGAAGAAGAAGAAGAAGACACTGAGAAAATATGTTTGTATCTGAGCCTTCAAACTAATGACGAATTCTGCGTCAAAAGCCGTAAGAAGTTCTCAGCAATCTGATATGGCGAGGAATCTCAGCATCATCGCATCGCCTTTCCGTTCGTGTTTGTCATAGGTGCAGCGAACTATTCTGCTAAAGGCGAGTTGCTAAAATAGTTTGCATGCCACCCACAGTATTACTTTTCGGGCAACAACTTCGATGCTCTACTTGCAGACCGCATCTCTCCAAATAGAGTATTTCAAAAGTAAGGCTTGAAAATTAAAAAATGAAAAATACTTGTGTCCGTCCATTTTTAAAGGTTAGCCTATCACGGACAGGAAATTTACAACAACAACGTCATTCGGTGTTTGAACAGAAATTTAGATTTACCGGCTAACTTACCATTGTGACAAAATTCGGGATGAACGTTGCCGGTGAACCGCCGCCGAACAGCACCACGACCGATGCATTCAATGACTTCAAACCGCGACCCCCGACAGGTTGACCAGAACGCCACCCCGGCCGCAGCTGCCTGATTGCCGAACAGACCCCGACCCTGTCGTAGAATCCCACTGACCGTCGACCCCGAAGGACGACTTCGATTGCTGAACAGAATTGACGACCCCGATTGTCGAACCAGACCACGACTTCGATAGAGCCGAACAGTTGAACAGGAACCGATTGTTGACGGCATCACTCTGACAAGCTGACGAACTCCGAAAGCCCCGACAATAAACTCTCTCGTTGAGCAGAACTGCCATTTCTGCTTGTTGACAGAACTCTACAATGATTGTTGACAAACTTTCAGTTACTCTGATTAAGCGGACAGAATCCTCTGCCATTTCTGATAGATTGACTCGGTGAACTTCGACAGTCACGATTTCGGTTGAACAGTATTCACGACCCTTGACGTTGAATACGACTTTCGATTGTTGAGTCAGAACTGGTGATTTCGATTAGAACAGAATTGTTAACTTTCTGATTGTTGAACAGATGACTTCTGATTGTGAACAGAACTCTTTGATTGTTGTAGAATCCGCTACTTGACATTGAACAGAATTACGACCCTGATTGTTGAACAGGTATTCACGACTTTCTGATTGTTGAACAGAACCGCATTTCGATTGTTGAATTCTAATGATCTAGTATTCACGGACTTCGACAGAACTGCGACTTGTTGATTGGTGAATAAGTTACTCTCTGTGAATAAACAGGGACCACGACTTTCCCGATTGCCTAACAGAATTGTCGACCAGATTAGAACCGAATTACGACCCTGACGTTGAATTGCTCTACTTCGATTGTCAGAATTAATGACTTCTGATTGTTGAACAGTATTCACGACCCTTCTGATTGTTGAACAGAGCCACGACTTCTGATTGTTGAATAGAATTTCCAATTTCTTTGATTGGCTCGTTGATGAACTCGTTGTTTCTTGATTGTTGGACCAGAACTCAAGCATCTGATTGTTGAAGTAGAACTGTTGAAAGAACCAATTTCTGATTGTTGACACACGACTTCTGATTGGTTGACCAGAACCAATGACTTTGATTACTGAACAAAAAGGATGACTTCTGATTGTTGAATAGAACTGTTTGTTGAACAGAACTCACGTGATCTCTGATTGTTGAACAGAAAGGAGGGAGAGATTTGTTAGAGTTCAAAAGACATACACCACATCTGTAATAACTGTGTTAAAGAGGAAACGCGCACTCTGTGAAGGAAACATGAGTTTGGCTGTCAATGACTCCATGCAGGTCATGACATTACGAACAGCAGTGTTTTTATCTGCAATACTATTATGGATAAGTTGCACAGTTATTCAAGAATACTATTATTTGATGTTTTTACAGTTATTCACAATACTATGCGGTTAAGTTGCACAGTTATTCACACATTATCGCGGTTGCAGAATTCACAAAAACTACGCAATAAAGATATTCGCAATACTATTACTTTGATAAGCCAAAGTGTATTCAATACTATCGCAGATTTAATGCGTGCCATTCCAACATGATTTGGGTTTTAATAAAGAAGCGGGGAATTCATTACAAATTTGTTACGAAGCCTGCACAGTTTTTAATTCACAATACTATTCTGCAAGGGCTGGGGGGGGGGGGGGCACAGCTCCATTCATCAATACTATTGCTGCTTACAAGTTAACGTTCACAATGGGGTTTTGTTACAAACCAACTACAATACTCTATCAAAAAAAATAAAGCTGCACAGCTAATTTCACAATACTAAGCTGCACAGCTATTTTTCATTTTTCAATGCTTATTTTTACGTGGGATAACGCCGTACAAGCATTGTCTTTTACATTAATTTACTGGTGTTGCTAAGCTGCATTGGCAGTGTATTCACGATACTATCACGGATAAGCCACAGTTATTCACAATATTATTACGGGTGATGAAGTGAAGTTTGAAGCCATTCTATCTTGTTACGTGATGGTAGCTGTACGGGAAGTTATTCACATATACTATTCAATTTGTAAGCTGCACAAATATTCACAATACTATAGCGGATAAGCTGCACAGTTATTCACAATTCTATTACGGATAAGCTGCACAGTTATTTGCAATACTATCGCGGATAAGCTGCACATTTATTCACAATACTATCACAGATAAGCTGCTCAGTTATTCGCAATACTATCGCGATAAGCTGAAGGGAGCTATTTACAATACTATCCGTGATAGTATTGTGAATAGCTGTGCGGCTTATCCGTAATAGCATTGTGAATAACTGTGCAGCTTATCCGTGATAGTATTGTAAATAGCTCTGCGGCTTATCCGCGATAGTAGTGCGAATAAATGTGCAGCTTATCCGTGATAGTATTGTGAATAAATGTGCAGCTTATCCGCGATAGTAATGCGAATAACTGTGCAGCTTATCCGTAATAGAATTGTGAATAACTGTGCAGCTTATCCGTTATAGTATTGTGAATATTTGTGCAGCTTACACGTGATAGTATTGTGAATAACTGTGCAGCTTATCCGTGATAGTATTGTGAATAACTATGCAGCTTATCCGCGATAGTATTGTGAATAACTGTGCAGCTTATCCGTAATAGTATGGCCGTGAATAATCATGCAGCTTATCCGCGATAGTATCAGGAATAGCTAAAAGTGCGGCTTATCCGTAATAGCATTGTGAATAACTGCGCAGCTTTATCTGCAATAGTATTGTGAATAACTGTGCAGCTTATCCGCGATAGTATTGTGAATAACTGTGCCGCTTATCCGTAATGGTAACTGTGAATAAACTGTGCAGCTTTTCCGTAATAGTATTGTGAATAACTGTGCAGCTATGGTCGCGATAGTATTGTGAATAACTGTGCAGCTTATCCGTAATAGAATTGTGAATAACTGTGCAGCTTATCCGCCGAATATTAGAATTGTGAATAACTGTGCAGCTTTATTCATGCGATATATTGTGGAATAACTTGTGCAGCTATTATCCGTAATGGTATTGCCAATAGCCTTAAGGACCTGTGCAGCTTATCCGTAACAGAATTGTGAATAACTGTGCAGCCTATCCGCGATAATATTGTGAATAACTGTGCAGCTTAACCGCGATAGTATTGTGAATAACTGTGCAGCTTATCCGTAATAGTATTGTGAATAACTGTGAAGCTTATCCGTAATAGTATCGCGAATAAATGTGCACTGTTGTTCGTAATGTCATGACCTGCATGGAGTCATTGACAGCCAAATCATGTTTCAAGGAGCTTGCTCTAGGTGCGCGTTTCCTCTTTAGCAGTTAGCTACAGGTAGCAGTTAGCTACAGGTTTTGATATGTCTTTTGAACTCTAACAAATCTCTCCCTCCTTTTTGTTCAACAATCAGAAGTCGTGAGTTCTGTTCAACAATCAGAAATCGTTAGTTCTGTTCAACAATCAGAAGTCGTGAATTCTGTTCAACAATCAGAAGTCGTGAGTTCTGTCCAACAATCAGAAGTCGTGAGTTCTGTCCAACAATCAGAAGTCGTGAGTTCTGCTCAACAATCAGAAATCGTGAGTTCTGCTCAACAATCAGAACTCTTGAGTTCTGTCCAACAATCAGAAGTAGCGAGTTCTGTCCAACAATCAGAAGTCGTGAATTCTGTTCAACAATCAGAAGTCGTGAATTCGGTTCAACAATCAGAAGTCGTGAATTCTGTTCAACAATCAGAAGTCGTGAGTTCTGTTCAACAATCAGAAGTCGTGAATTCTGTTCAACAATCAGAAGTCGTGAATTCTGTTCATGAATCAGAAGTCGTGAGTTTTGTCGAACAATCAGACGTCGTGAATTCTGTTCAACAATCAGAAGTAGCGAGTTCTGTCCAACAATCAGAAGTCGTGAATTCTGTTCAACAATCAGAAGTAGCGAGTTCTGTCCAACAATCAGAAGTCGTGAATTCTGTTCAAGAATCAGAAGTAGTGAGTTCTGTCCAACAATCAGAAGTCGTGAATTCTGTTCAACAATCAGAAGTCGTGAATTCTGTCCAACAATCAGAAGTCGTGAGTTCTGTTCAAGAATCAGAAGTAGTGAGTTCTGTCGAACAATCAGAAGTCGTGAATTCTGTTCAACAATCAGAAGTCGTGAATTCTGTTCAAGAATCAGAAGTAGTGAGTTCTGCTCAACAATCAGAAGTCGTGAGTTCTGTCCAACAATCAGAAGTCGTGAATTCTGTTCAACAATCAGAAGTCGTGAATTCTGTTCAACAATCAGAAGTCGTGAATTCTGTTCAACAATCAGAAGTAGCGAGTTCTGTCCAACAATCAGAAGTCGTGAATTCTGTTCAAGAATCAGAAGTAGTGAGTTCTGTCCAACAATCAGAAGTAGCGAGTTCTGTCCAACAAGCAGAAGTAGCGAGTTCTGCTCAACAATCAGAAATCGTGAGTTCTGCTCAACAATCAGAACTCTTGAGTTCTGTCCAACAATCAGAAGTAGCGAGTTCTGTCCAACAATCAGAAGTCGTGAATTCTGTTCAACAATCAGAAGTCGTGAATTCTGTTCAACAATCAGAAGTCGTGAATTCTGTTCAACAATCAGAAGTCGTGAATTCTGTTCAACAATCAGAAGTCGTGAATACTGTTCAACAATCAGAAGTCGTGAATTCTGTTCAACAATCAGAAGTCGTGAATTCTGTTCAACAATCAGAAGTCGTGAATTCTGTTCAACAATCAGAAGTAGCGAGTTCTGTCCAACAATCAGAAGTAGCGAGTTCTGTCCAACAATCAGAAGTCGCGAATTCTGTTCAACAATCAGAAGTCGTGAATACTGTTCAACAATCAGAAGTCGTGAATTCTGTTCAACAATCAGAAGTCGCGAGTTCTGTTCAACAATCAGAAGTCGTGAATACTGTTCAACAATCAGAAGTCGTGAATTCTGTTCAACAATCAGAAGTAGCGAGTTCTGTCCAATAATCAGAAGTCGTGAATTCTGTTCAACAATCAGAAGTCGTGAATACTGTTCAACAATCAGAAGTTGTGAATTCTGTTCAACAATCAGAAGTCGTGAGTTCTGTCCAACAATCAGAAGTCGTGAGTTCTGTTCAACAATCAAAAGTCGTGAATACTGTTCAACAATCAGAAGTCGTGAATTCTGTTCAACAATCAGAAGTAGCGAGTTCTGTCCAACAATCAGAAGTCGTGAATTCCGTTCAACAATCAGATGTCGTGAATTCTGTCCAACAATCAGAAGTAGCGAGTTCTGTCCAACAAGCAGAAGTAGCGAGTTCTGTCCAACAAGCAGAAGTCGTGAGTTCTGTCCAACAATCAGAAGTAGTGAGTTCTGCTCAACAATCAGAAGCATTCCAGAAATCTAAGCAGAACTAGAAAAATTTATTGTGAAACCTTTTATCATATGCACGTTTTATTTTTTCCCTTTTTTTTTCTTTCAAATGTCACACGAATGTCCCCATTTTTGCAGATGCCCCTGCTTAATAGGCTGTAATGTATTGACTGTGTCCGTCAACCTAGATATTATCTCGCTGTTTACATTTCTTTTCATCATTATTGTTAGTATAGCTTTACCTCCGTTACAGCAGTTTGATGCCCCGTCCAGCATTCTTGAACCGCTCCTTACCCTCCATTGCTGATATAAAAACGAGTATGGTTCATTTATTTTTATTAAGTTTTGTACATTTAAATAAAGGGTTGGAGTGCAGCAAAAAACCGAATAACATTCTATGTGTTATTGACTTAAGAATGAGAGTAACGCACTGAATAAATGTATACATACAGTATTTGTTAGAGTTAACCATGTATTCATCCAATGAATTTTGTCCACAATAATTTTGTAGTAGAAAAGTTAGCCGGTAAAATCTAAATTTCTGTTCAAACACCGAATATTTTGTTCTTGTTGTTATTGTTATTATAAATTTCCTGTCAACAGATAGATAACCTTTAAAAATGGACGGACACAAGCTGTTTTTTTTTTTTTTTTAATTTTTTTTTAATTTTCAAAACGAGAACTACTGAAAATACTCTATTTGTTTGGAAAATCTTAATCTACAAATATAACATCAAGTGTACCAAATAATACTATGGAGTGGCACGCCGACCTATTTTTATACTGCTTTCATACCTTTTGCTTAAAAAGAGTGATACAAGTTCATATAAACAATCTACACCTACCATGACAAACTACGAACAGGAAGAGTGCGGTGATAACACAAAGATTCCTCGCCATATCTGGAGATTGGTGTTTGGAGAACAGAACTGCGGCGCACTGTGCGACACGGTGCGTTAGGGTGCGTCATGGAAGACTGAGAGCTCGAGCTACAAGCGTATTGCTATAAGGATGTCTTCTTCTTCTTCTTCTTCTTCTTCTTCTTCTTCTTCTTCTTCTTCTTCTTCTTCTTCTTCTTCTTCTTCTTCTTCTTCTTCTTCTTCTTCTTCTTCTTCTTCTTCTGCTTCTTCTTCTTCGACAAAAGGCCCACAGCTTGCATTATAGTTGCGGTGTCATGCGATCATCGTTGTTTTACAGCATGTGACAGCTGGCTTGACAAGAAATCATGAAAATGTGTAGACTAATGCTTGTTTCCTAATTATCCAGATATACTGAACTCATAAAATTTGCGAAATCCTGCCAGAAAAAAGTTATCAATCAGGCTATAATTCTAATATTCAAATGTCTTACCACCGCTGAGTGGAATACTATAAAATAAGGACATATTGAAAAGTTAGGCGTTTAAAGCCATACCTACTGCGCTATAATTTTGATCACATACTCTGAATCTGAAACACTTACTTCATGTAAAATTTTAGATTTTTATATCGTCATATGTGGATATCGTGCGTCGTATCATTATAAGCGGATAGGAACTTCGGTCAAAACTCAAACATGGCGTCTGTTATGGATTAACGTTTAAACCGAGAGCTGTGGTCGAAATCTTTTAACAGCAGGAGGAACATATTAACTCTCGACTGAAAGCAATATGTGCTGAGACTGATCTCAGCACGATGAGGCGATGGGTCAGTTGCTTGAGAGAAAGCGACCGATCCCAGCCAAGTGTACATGATGAACTTTGTTCTGGGAGGCCAGTGGCAGCATTTAACATTGAGCACCAATCTTACAGAGAGAAGTAAAAGCCAGTTTTGTAAAAAAGTTATTTCTTCCACAAAGCAGCGTCCACTGATCCGTCATGACGTATAACGCAAGAACTTGGCATCCACAATGAAAGAAGTACTCATTTGTACTGTAGTTTACTCAAGTCAAGATCTGTAGTAAATCATGGAAGTAGAAGTAGCAGTAAAAGAATCAAGAGCTATTCTCAAGAGGAGAAAAATGGTGGTTCTGGAGTACAGATATAGAAGGATAACTCCTTCCAACACTACAAATACTCCAAGACAGACTAGAGGCAGTGGTGAACCTAGACTGCACCTAGAAACAGGACGACTCAATTTCGCCAATCATAAACATCCTACAACATCACAATCGGCGGAATGGCACAAGCAAACCCAACCACCGCCAATACAAGCCACTTACATCACACTCCTCCATCTTCCTTGGCAATCAGACCCATTTTTTTATGAAAGAGAGAAACTAGTGCCCCATCCCTCACATGATCTCTCCTGCAAGATACTCTCCCCTCCCTCATGTCCCTCACAATTTTTCCTCTATGAGGTACGTATCGCCCTACCCCCCATGTCCTCGAAAGAACTTTCCTGCATTAGGTAGGTGTCATTGGGACGTACCCTCCATAACCTAAATAGAACTTTCCTTCATTAGGTAACTGTTATTGGGACATACCCTCCATGTCCTCAAAAGAACTCTCCTGCATTAGATAGCTTTCATTGGGACATACCCCCATGTCCTCACAAGAACTTTCCTGCATTAGGTAGGTGTCATTGGGACATACCCTCCATGTCCTCATAAGAACTTTCCTTCATTAGGTAACTGTTATTGGGACATACCCTCCATGTCCTCATAAGAACTTTCCTGCGTTAAGTAGGTGACATTGATACATACCCTGCATGTCCTCACAAGAACTTTCCTGCATTAGGTAGGTGTCATTGGGACATACCCTCCATGTCCTCATAAGAACTTTCCTGCGTTAGGTAGGTGACATTGATACATACCCTCCATGTCCTCATCAGAACTTTCCTGCATTAGGTAGGTGTCATTGGTACATACCCTCCATGTTCTTATAAGAACTTTCCTGCATTAGGTCGGTGACATTGATACATATCCTCCATGTCCTTATAAGAACTTTCCTGCATTAGGCAGCTGTCATTGATACATACCCTCCATGTCCTCATAAGAACTTTCCTGCGTTAGGTAGGTGACATTGATACATACCCTCCATGTCCTCATCAGAACTTTCCTGCATTAGGTAGGTGTCATTGGGACATACCCTCCATGTCCTCATCAGCACTTTCCTGCATTATGTAGGTGACATTGATACATACCCTCCATGTCCTCATAAGAACTTTCCTGCATTAGGCAGCTGTCATTGATACATATCCTCCATGTCCTTATAAGAACTTTCCTGCATTAGGTAGGTGTCATTGGGATATACCCTCCATGTCCTCATAAGTACTTTCCTGCATTATGTAGGTGACATTGATACATACCCTCCATGTCCTCATAAGAACTTTCCTGCGTTAGGTAGGTGACATTGATACATACCCTCCATGTCCTCATAATAACTTTCCTGCATTAGGTAGGTGACATTGATACATACCCTCCATGTCCTCATAAGCACTTTCCTGCATTATGTAGGTGACATTGATACATACCCTCCATGTCCTCCATGTCCTCATAAGAACTTTCCTGCAATAGGTAGGTGTCATTGGGGCATACCCTCCATGGCCTCATAAGAACTTTCCTGCATTATGTAGGTGACATTGATACATACCCTCCATGTCCTCATAAGAACTTTCCTGCATTAGGTAGGTGACATTGATACATACCCTCCATGTCCTCATAAGAACTTTCCTGCATTAGGTAGGTGTCATTGATACATACCCTCCATGTCCTCATAAGAACTTTCCTGCATTAGGTAGGTGTCATTGGGACATACCCTCCATGTCCTCATAAGAACTTTCCTGCATTAGGTAGGTGACATTGATACATACCCTCCATGTCCTCATAAGAACTTTCCTGCATTAGGTAGGTGACATTGATACATACCCTCCATGTCCTCATAAGAACTTTCCTGCATTAGGTAGGTGACATTGATACATACCCTCCATGTCCTCACAAGAACTTTCCTGCATTAGGTAGGTGACATTGATACATACCCTTCATGTCCTTATAAGAGCTTTCCTGCATTAGGTAGGTGTCATTGATACATACCCTCCAAGTCCTCATAAGAACTTTCCTGCGTTAGGTAGGTGACATTGATACATACCCTGTACGTCCTCACAAGAATTTTCCTGCATTATGTAGGTGACATTGATACATACCCTCCATGTCCTCATAAGAACTTTCCTGCGTTAGGTAGGTGACATTGATACATACCCTCCATGTCCTCATAAGAACTTTCCTGCGTTAGGTAGGTGACATTGATACATATCCAGCATGTCCTCACAAGAACTTTCCTGCATTAGGTAGGTGACATTGATACATACCCTCCATGTCCTTATAAGAACTTTCCTGCATTAGGTAGGTGACATTGATACATACACTCCATGTCCTCATAAGAACTTTCCAGCATTAGGTAGATATCATTGATACATACCCTCCATGTCCTTGTAAGAACTTTCCTGCATTAGATAGGTGTCATTGATACATACCCTCCATGTCCTTATAAGAACTTTCCAGCATTAGGTAGGTGACATTTATACATACCCTCCATGTCCTCACAAGAACTTTCCTTCATTAGGTAGGTGACATTGATACATACCCTCCATGTCCTCATAAGAACTTTCCTGCATTAGGTAGGTGACATTGATACATACCCTCCATGTCCTTATAAGAACTTTCCTGCATTGGGTAGGTGACATTGATACATACCCTCCATGTCCTCATAAGAACTTTCCTGCATTAGGTAGGTGACATTGATACATACCCTCCATGTCCTCATAAGAAATTTCCTGCATTAGGTAGGTGTCATTGATACATACCCTCCATGTCCTCATAAGAACTTTCCTGCATTAGGTAGGTGTCATTGATACATACCCTCCATGTCCTCATAAGAACTTTCCTGCATTAGGTAGGTGACATTGATACATACCCTCCATGTCCTCATAAGAACTTTCCTGCATTAGGTAGGTGACATTGATACATACCCTCCATGTCCCTAGCAAAAGAAATTCCTGGAGTTGTTGAGTGTTACAGGGCCGTGCTGTAACGGACAGCCCGTAACAGCCAGTCATCACTTGAATTCTGATATGCGCACACAACCTAAAAGGTCAACCGACTTGTGATGTTGGGATCAAAGATGACGGTCGATCGACTCTAGCGCCTGACCGCTCGTCACGTGGACATTACTGACCGCTAGCTAGATCTAGGTCAGCGGCAAAGGTATATGAGTACTGCGAGTAACACGCCTCATCGAATTTACTTGTTTTTTATAACTAATATTAGATTCATAATTATTTTTTTAATCACATTAAGTCTTAGTAATGGCCTTTGCAAAATATATTGACTTTTTACATTTATGACCTGGCATTTTTTTATAGAAAATTGAGTATAAAGTTCTGAATCGAGGAGCGATACAAGATGGCGCCCGGGCCGACACAGGCCAAGTTTTATGACAGGACTGTAATATAATAACATATGGCACGGATCGTGCTGGCGTGTGGGTCCAACGCGGGTCTGCTTTTGCAAACAGAAGTAGACTGTCCTATAAAGTGGTGACTGGCTGTTACAGTACTTCTGGTGTGAGTTGACTCATAGGATAACGCCAGAACTTAACCCCTCACCTCCCTGACTAATCTAATCACTGAGCCCAGTTTCAAAGAGATAGTTCTGGTGGAACCGAAAAACAAATCCTTTATGTATGGGGAATCCGTTACCAGGAACATTCTCCAGTTGCTCAAGTCCACAATCCCATTTTCTGATACTCGGTGAAGCCAGGTCCCTGATTTGTACCCCCCCTCCCTCCCCACCCAAACCTTTAGGCCAGATCTTCCCATGCTATACCCCTTTTGGTCAGGCCCGCCCATGCCATAACCCTCCTAGCTGGCCAGAATTTCCAATGGTATTACCCCCCTACCCCGGTCAGGTCCACCCATGCCATAACTCTCCTGGCCGGAGCTTCCCATGCTATACCCCCCTCCCTTCTTCACACCCACCCATGCCATAGCCCTCCTGTCCTGATCTTTCCATAATAGTCTTGACCACAGCTTCTTATCCTATTACCCCTCTCACTGGTGAAGCCCACGCCATAACCCTCCTGGCCACATCTCTCCATGCCTAGCAGGAAAAGGTAAAGATTGATAAGACGGATTTTTTTTTTCTTTTTGGTTATGGGAGTTACTAGAAAGAAAGAAAATGAGGGAGATAAGGAGCGAAAAAACAAGAAAAAAGAAAGAGAAACGTAGAGAGGGGGAGAGATATCGACACAGAGTGAGAGAGAGAGAGAGAGAGAGAGAGAGAGAGAGAGAGAGAGAGAGACACACACACACACACAAACAATCAGACAGAGATAGGAGAAAATTATTTTAAAAAACATTTTAGGGTTGAGCACAATATAAATGTTATTTTTCAATACATTTGTTAGTAAACTATTGATGATAACAACCACAACTACAGCAGCAGTGATGAGTTCCACTCAATGACCCACAGCGAGGTCACGTGACGCGGTCCTCTGAGTATGACTTTACCTCCGCCATTTTACGGGCAAAAATGCCGCTCCCCTGCTATTACGTTTAGTGTATCTAAGGGAAATGATAAGGAAATAAAACATTTGAACTTTTCAAGCTAAAAACCAATGAACCAATAAATAAATTACGTTTAAGAACTGCTGTATAGTCGAATGTTAAAAAAAAACTACAAAGAATTTTTCATTACGGTTTACTTTCTTTGTTTCTTTCCTAAAGTGAGACTGCATCGTGATCTCGAGACAAGCAAATCATTTTGTTTGTGTTTATCTTTTTAGACGAAGGACTCTAGGTCTAAGAGAGATTTGAAAAGAATATTTGCGTATTATGTATAAGTGTGAAGTGAAAATTGAAGTAACACTTCTACGAAGCCGAAAGGATTTCTTGCTAGACTCATTCGTTGTTATTTAGAATTGCAATATATATTATTTATTTAAAAAAAAAGCAACAAAAAAAAAAACAATGAGAAAAAAGTTAATGAACAAGTAAATAAATATAATAAATTAGGAGTAGTTAAATAAAAATAATAGAATTGAAAATAGCAACTGTAATTATCATGTTGGTTTTTCTTCCGTGTTCCTGTTCCTCCTCCTCTTCTCAGTCTTTTCACTGACAAATAATTTTATGTTGTTAAAAACACGGATTCTACAAGGCAAAGCAATGAAACATTTTTGTTATTACTGAAGGATTTTTAAGTTGGATATGATTATTTAACTTTTATGTATTTCATTTTTTTTTTTAATTTTTGCCCCCTAGTTATTTGCTTTAAAAACTAAATATCAGCTTTTGACTGGTTAGCTACTAGAATTGAAATACGGTCAATCACGCACATTCTGAACTTTGCTTGTAAATTTTTCGCACATTCAATGAGGAACAGGCCCAAGGGTATACAGGGGATTCAATCTGATTTCATAACAAAATACAAAACCACATTTTCCCTTTGTTGTTGATACCCTGCCTGATGCAAACACATCTATACAACATCTGCTTCTTTAAGATACAGCAGACTTTGGAATTTCTTGAAAGTATTTTTGCAAACAATGGGGGTGTTACACACATCCAAGCCATCCTATTATATGATCGACATTTTGTTTGTGCAGCCTCCTCACCCAAACCTGTTTTCACGGTGTTCTTATTAATCTTAATCTTTCTATCGCATCATCATCTCACATTGCTATTACATTAGCTTTCACTGAATCCTCTCTGCTCACAGCTTACTGGCAATTTATCCAGTTCAACTCCATATCAAAATTTAGAGAACAAAAGAAACGCATCTTTGAGACCATTGTATGTCTAGTAATATAAATGTCTCACTCTTTTTGGGTTGCTGTAATGCTTAAGACTGAATTCGTATTTGTTGTAAATCAAATTTCTTTTCTTTGCCAAATGCAAGTATTTTATTCAAGGCTTTTCAGTTTTGTATTCCCCTCTTTTTGTTGGGCATCAGCCCTTATTTTTCAGGTCCGCAAAAAGCATATTAGGGTTTTCTTTTCTTCTGGTGCGGAATAATTGCTATGCTTTTGCAAGCAGTGGTTCATAGTGTTTTCAGTACATTAGCACTCGGTGTTCTGGATTTTTTTAACTGATTCTCTCTTCCCAAGGCAATGGAAATGGGAACAAGCTTGCGAAGCCACATCTGCTGAGCTACATAGCACTTCTCTTATGTTCAAGCTGATCCAAACCTGAATATGTATTATGCTCCGAAGATAAAATTAGAATCTTAATAGATGACATTTTTTTCAAATGATTTGGATTGTCCTCATGACATCGACACAACATCCATAAGCTGCACTCTCATGAATATCATTCACAGCTTGATAAAACCTTTAAATCAACCTATTGAAGCAGTTCAGTAGAACACAATTGATATGACTTTGCTAATTTCTGTAATCTTGCAAAGGTAACCAAAGCATTAACTCAAGAAGTTTCTTGTTGGTACTTGTACTGTCGTTGTTAAAATCTGAGAATAATATTGATGATAGTACAGATCTTGTTCTGATACTGATCTGTGCCCATCCAAAATTTTGTTTACATGGAAATCCCAGAAATATTAATTTTGTTTTAGTTAGAACCGTAATACTGATATAAATTTCTCACCAGACTCTCTAGATTTTGTCCTTGGTTCATGTCAAGATTGGTTTGAATACATGAAAATGAATCAGTTTAAAAAAAAAACAACAACAACAACATCTACTCCTCTGTTCTGAGGTCTAGTTTCTCAGTCTGTTCAGCCTTCAAAAGAATTTGCATGAGTGGAGAGAGAAGAGTGTGGAGCAGGAAGAGAGGGAACAATACTTAGATATGCAATGTCGTAACTTTGATTACCATCGCCAAAATTTGTTGTTCCTTTCCCTGTGACCTAAAAAGGCAAGTCAGAATTGTATTATTTCTCTCAGCAGATTTAAGAAATCTTTTTATTAATTACTTGGCAAAAATTTATGGGCTTCTATATTTCTGGAAATGCCTTTGCATATTGTTTTGATCCCTCATCTTCTTGAGGAGTTTGCCATAATACTTTACAACATACATTATCTTTTATTTATTTATCAAAATTTGACTTTCTTGCGCATTCCTACTTTTCACTGCAGTAATGTTAAACTTCCAAGCAATTCTAGACTTAACACCCTTTCGCTGCACACTTTGGTTGTATACAAGGCTCCCTTCTGAGAGTCGTTTGATTGATGACTTGTGACGCCGTCATTTTTGTGAGATTCTAGTGCTCTGTCGTTTGCAGTTATCATACGTGAAACTGTCCTTGCAGAATGACACTAAAATTTTCCTCGGTTGTATTCAGTACACCACACCAGTCCATATAAACTGTGCAACTGACTTTTATTTTTCCTCTTCATGACATATCTTTTAAACGCGTGAAATATTTTTTCGATAGCTTGATGGAGTAGAGAACCAGGAAAGGCATACGGTTTTACCAGATTGGGGTCCCTTTTTAATTTATAGCCCATTTTAGAAACTTTAAAACGAACAAATTTGTTCTCATAATTTATTGATGAAAGGAATATTATTAAAAAACACGCGGAAAGCTAGATCTGGATCTGTGTTCCACATGTATACATCTAGCAATTCATTCCAAACTAGCATCAATTTATGATAATGTTAAGTGTATTCCTTTATTTTACCTCTGTCATCCTAAATCTAACATTTCTTTCAAAGTACTTTAGAACTACAGTGCATTCCTTTTCATCGAAATATAAGTTGTCTTAGTCTCTGTAGATTAATTTAGACGCATAATTAGGAAGAGCGGGGAGAAAATAGACGAGGTCACAATGTTAGAAGGATAAAACGAGAGTCGGATAAGCAAAAAGGTGTTTTGTTAAGATAGAATAAAAATTGTTTCCGAGTTGTCATCTTCGTGCTCCTTGTGCAACTGATGCAAGGATGTGAGGTGGCGAGCGAAAGTTCACAGCTTTGTCTTTCTTCATAATCATCTAGCACAGACAGAGCAGCAGCACCACTGAGGATCACAGGCAGAGCAGCAGCACCACTGAGGATCACAGGCAGAGCAGCAGCACCACTGAGGATCACAGGCAGACCAGCAGCAGAATCACTGAGGTTCACAGGCAGACCAGCAGCACCACTGAGGTTCACAGGCAGACCAGCAGCACCACTGAGGATCACAGGCAGACCAGCAGCACCACTGAGGATCACAGGCAGACCAGCAGCAGAGTTGCGTTCCCCTGCTACTCGCATACGTTACGGTTCTAAATTATCTCATCGTCTAAAGAAAAAAAAAGACCCATCCTACCAAACAATAAACCATTAAGCTTCACAATTCCCAGAAGTCACTTGTTTCTTCAAAACTGTCTTATTTCTAGGAAACTGGGACATCGATCGTTTCTCGGAACTCGACCTCATAAAAGCTGATGTACTGACTATCGAGAAACTGATTGCTGTGAGTATTCCCCCCAACATTCTCACCCACCACTATTTATCTTGTCACCTTTAGCAGCATTATTATCATTCTTACCCACCACCATTTATCTTGTCATCAACAACAGCATTATCATCATTCTTACCACGAACTTGTTACCAAATTAAGCAGCTTCACATAAGTAGGTTTTTGGGTTTCAGTTTGTTTTTTTTTGTTCTTTTATTTTTGTGTGTGTTTTTTTTTTTCGTATCGTTGTGATGCGCCAATAATTTTTTTAATGTCTTTTTAAACCATGGGAGTTGTGTTTTGTAAGTTACACAATTGAGGTGCATCATATTTTCTTTCATTGACAGAAAATATTTTAACATCTGCAACAGGGAGCTTTACTGAGATATCAGTAAACTTTTTAACACATTTTTACATCAATTGCGACACAATGGGGAAATAAAATTTCACCTGTTTTCAAACACCTTTATTCGTTTCATGACTCGTTCAATAGGGATCTATAAATGTCTTCTGGTTTCTCATAACACATCTACATTATGTTCACTTCTAAATACATTGAAAAGCATTGACTTTTTGAAAAGCAAAACTATACATATATAAAACATAAATAATGACATGAAAACATCGGCACCAGGAACTGGATAAAGCTTAGAGCTAGACAATCAATGTTTACTGTGTTACATTCATATGTTTTCTCATAAGTATTGAGATTAACTCGTCAGTGTTTCAAAACTCATAAATATTGAGATTAACTCGTCAGTTTTCAAAACTCATAAGTACTGAGATTAACTCGTCAGTGTTTCAATACTCATAGTATTGAAATTAATCGTCAGTGCTTCAAAACTCATAAATCTTGAGATTAACTCGTCAGTGTTTCAAAACTCATAAGTATTGAAATTAAACGTCAGTGCTTCAAAACTCATAAGTATTGAGATTGACTCGTCATTCTTTCAAAACAGCGACAATTAGTAAAAAAAGTTTCGCCGTGGGTGAAACATTACAAGTTGATTTGATAATAATGTAAATCATCTTTATTTTACACATTTTACACGATGATGACAATAAAAGAAGATTGAAAACAGACACTAAAAAAGACAAATATGAAAACACTATACGCATTAAATACGCAATTTTAACACATGCAAAGAATGGAATTTTATTTTCATTTTTTCGTGTAAACTGTCTTCCTTTATCAATTCACACTGGATTATCTTTCAGTATTGGTTTCCCTTATGGATCAGCTGAGTGGATTTCTCGAATCAAACTAAATAAAACTGGGAAACTAGTTCGTATTAGAGTTTGTCGTTTTGCTCTTAATGTTCTAGGACCTTGAAGGAAAAAAATGACCGGGACAAATACTATTTGGCCTTTATTTTGGCTTCTTAAATACCAAAGTCTGACTGATTGCTAAATAGATCGCCATGTTGAATTTATATTTATGATCCGCCCATCCTAGGCAATCGGTCATGTTTTACAATTTTATACCACACGAGAGATGTTCTGTTCTTTTGTTCTTTATCTAATTTAAGTGCGCAATTTCTGTGGTATGTTAAGTGAATCGTAGCTTAAGTCGAATTTGAGTTTTGCTTGAATATCTTCAGTTATTGATATTAAGTATAAATATAATATATACACATTTATCTATCTCCCTCTATCTATTTCTCTATATCTGTCATGGTTTAGAAGATCCTCTAGGAGAACTTAACTGAAAGTTTCTCTCTCTCTCTCTCTCTCTCTCTCTCTCTCTCTCTCTCTCTCTCTCTCTCTCTCTCTCTCTCTCTCTCTCTCTCTCTCTCTTTCTCTCTGTGTCTCTCTCTCTCTTCTCTCTCTCTCCCCTCTCTATCTCGGTCTCTTTCTCTCTCTTTCTCTCCCTTATCTATTTATTTCTCTCTCCTAGAGTCTCTCTGTTTTTCTTTCGGTTTCAGATGAAATAGTCATCGAATTTTTTTTTTCGCATTCAAGCACCGAAAAAATAAGAATCCGTCTATCTACGTGTTTAAGTTTCTAGTTTTTTAAACGTGCCAACCAATGAATCTGTAGCCACGCCCCCTTTTCCTCCATGCTCCGCCCCGTTGCCGGCTCCCATATCCATGTCAACCAATCCGAATTTGACGTCGCTTTCGAAGTACTTGTCACACGCCAGGATGACGTCACTCCAAGTCTGAAAGAAGCAAAAATGGCGCGGGACTAGTAAATGTAGTAGAAATTATAGCAACACGATAGCAATCGGGTATACCATGACGCATTGTTTTCAAGTTAAGCTTAACAATATAACCGGAAGAAAGTTTTACGCGTTTCATTGAAAAAAAGTTTTGTAAAGCATAAAAATATAATTTTTTTTTTATTTTCTAATTGTTACCACTAGATTGGCTAATTCACTGCATAAGATTGCTTTCAGACAAATTAATTACAAAACATGAAAATCTGTCCATATCTTTCTTCCTTCTATCTCCTCTAACGATTTATTTCACTAAATCTAACCATCTTTCTCTCCTTCCTATCCCCTCTAACGATCTTTTCAACTAAACCTATCTATCCCTGTCTCCCTCTTATCCCCTCTAACGATCTTTTTAACTAAATTTCTCTCTTTCTCTCTCTCTCTCTCTCTGTCTCTGTCTGTCTCTCTCTCTCTCTCTCTCTCTCTCTCTCTCTCTCTCTCTCTCTTTCTCCCTTTTATCCCCTTTAACGATCTTTTTAACTAAATTTCTCTCTCTCTCCTTCCCCCTCTCTCTCTCTCTCCCTCTTTCTCTCTCTCTCTCTCTCTCTCTCTCTCTCTCTCTGTCTCTCTCTCTCTCTCTCTCTCTCTCTCTCTCTCTCTCTCTCATTCTCCCTTTCTTTCTCATATCGCCCAAACGCTTAAGCCCACGTCTGCTGAGGAAACTGCGAAAACTTACCGCGGAAGTGACGTCAGGTCCAGTACCTCCATAAGCTTCCGGTAGAAGCGTCGGGTCGATGTCTTCGTGAAGGGTCGAGTATTTACTGCCATGGAATTTAATCTGGATTGAGAATTTTTTTTTTTAATTTAAAAGCAGACTAAGATTTTAAGACAACAGTGAAATAATTTTGGACAAAACTACACGATCTGGTGTCCGACCATGCGACGGAAGCTCACACCGCTCCAGAGATTTGATAAGAGAGAAAATTAAATCATCCCTGGGAAGGCGTATTATCGGCAATGTTCGAAGCCACAAATAACCAAACGGAAGACGCCGACAGACGATTAAAATCACCTCAAAAGACACACTGCGATTATTATTTGAAAATGAACATTAGATATCTGTTTTAGTGAATCTATTAGAAAAAATATACTGGAAGCGACTCGTGTGTTCATGGCCATAATAACTAAAAGGTCCGTTGAATAGACTTTAGCATTTCAAATTATTTTTACGTCCCTTTTAGGATCAATATTTAAGAATAGTTCTCGAAAGAGATTTTATTAACCTATTCATCCGAATAAATATTCATACATTATTGAATTTTCTTAAGAATCTAAATAAGTCCCTGTCATTAACTGGACTTACATTAGGAAAAATATTTTTTACACCACTGCTTTTGAAACACTACTACAACTCATGGGTTTCAACAAACCTGGCCAAATTTTAAAATAGTTCTCAAAATTTTAGAATAGTTCTAGAAAGAGCTTTTATTAACCTATGCATCTAAATAGATATTCATCAGTAATTGAATTTTCTTAAAAATTCAAATAAGTCCGTGTCATTAACTGGACTTACAGAAGGAAAATATTTTTTACTTTACTAATTATGAAACACTACTATAACTCATGGATTCCAACAAACCTGGGCAAATTAAGCCAAGGGTCGTAATTCAGTATAGAGGTTATCGTGGATAGGATTGGGACAGATATCTATCTTCCATCAACCTTGTCAAAATCACTTGTTATAATTACTGCCTCAACAGTTCCTGATTTTTACATCTAATCAGCGTAAGATAGGATTGGGACAGATATCTATCTTCCTTCAACCTTGTCAAAATCTCTTGTTATAAATCCTGATAATTACATCCGATATTGCTTTTTATGTAAAGATGATTTCCCAATTTGCTGATCGCTGTATTTCTCTTTGGTTTCAAATCTTTGACATATCTGAGCGAAGCTATGCATTATCAGATCGAATGCTACTGAGATAAGTACTAGGAAAGTCTTTATAGACCTTGTTTAGACAATTAGTTAAATGAGAACAAGAAGAAGAAGAAGCAGCAGCAGAAGAAGAAGCAGCAGAAGAAGAAGTAGAAGAATAAGAAGAAGGAGAAGAAGAACAAGAAGAACAAGAACAAGAAGAAGAAAACGAATACTTATAACAAAAGGTATGAGATCTAGTAACATAGGGAAGCAAATCGATCAACTCCCAGCACATGACCCTTACCCGTTGTTACGTTTGTCTCCCTTTGTGATCTTCGGTATTCAAACATTAATGTGGACTAGAATATAACGACTGCAGACAGAATAATTATATTCAAACGTAATTGTAACCTCTTAGCTTATTTCAGTTAATGCTTTCATGGCTGCTAAACCAATTGGACTTATCACGATTCGGATCGTTAGTTATGGTTCTTTCTCTTTCAGTGCGATATAAAAGTAACTCACTTTGATAAAAAGATTATCAAAATCTACTGTATATCGCTGCATAACGCTTCTTGTCAAGAATTTATCAATCCGTAGACCCTTCTATATCCGGAAGCCAATATTTAAGATCGACAACCGTTCTAAGGTAGGCTACTCTGTTCAATCGCGTCATCTCCTCACGTCTGCTGCTTCACATCTTAAATGAATTCGAAACCACGTCTTTCCTATAACAGACATTACGTTAGCTCCACTTCCCCACGGCAATGGTTTTCAATAGAAATCAACTGATTCTGTATTTTTCAAATCTATTTTAAGAACTTTTTAAGCGATAGAAGATTTGCATTTACCACATAATGCGTTGCCTTTCGCATGCATTTAGACCTACGTGATACTTCACTTAAAAAAAAAATTCTTTAAATAAATTTGTATTCTGCATAATTAGCCTACAATTTTTAATTCTTATTCTGATTTTCTTGTTCCAAGATGGTAATGTCTGCCACATGACCTGCCGCTGGTGAAAGGAACGCCGAGTAATTACCCTCCTTAATGATAATGGGAAATCAGTTCGGTCTGTTGTTTCCAAATCTATTTTAAGATCTTTTAGATCACTTATTTTTAGACTTGAAATCTCCGAAGAAAAAAGTGCCTAAAGGTGCTCTGCCTTGCGGACATTCATAGCGCAATCATTTAAATCTTATTGGTTATGATTGTTTGAAAGGATCTTTCAATGAATTAGATTACTTGTTTTTACAAAATTAATTTACTATCATCATCTTCACAAGGTCTTTCTTTTCCTACTTTTTGAGCGCTTAATTCTCAATATTCTTTAAATTTAAAGACAAATCCAACCAATCTCGTCTGTGTGTGTTGTTGTTGTTGTTGTTTTACCCTTGATAGCAGCTTCTGTTTGAGAAAAGGCTTAAAGAGGCCAAAAATGTTCCCAAAACTTGAAGGTTCATTCACGATGTGGACAGCTTTCAGTCTCGCTGGGAACACGTCCTGCAGGGAGAAAGAGAACCGGAAATTACCGTTGTGGTCATTATGACGAGTTAATATTCATTGATGGTTAATTCAAGAAACTTTGTTAAAGTCTTATTATGAAGATGTTAATAAAATTAACTATAAAACAATGATTTTGATGGTTGGGGTCCCTTTGGTCTTGAAGATAGTAACCAACCCCCTTTTCCCCTTCCCCTTTCCTCCTCTCTCTCTCTCTCTCTCTCTCTCTCTCTCTCTCTCTCTCTCTCTCTCTCTCTCTCTCTCTCTCTCTCTCTCTCTCTCTCTCTCTCTCTCTCTCTCTCTCCCTCTCTCTCCCTCTCTCTTCCTCTCTCTCTCTCCCTCTCTCTACCTCTCTCTCTCTCTCTCCCTCTCTCTCCCTCTCTCTCTCTCTCTCTCTTCCTCTCTCTCTCTCTCCCTCTCTCTCCCTCTCTCTCTCTCTCTCTCTCTCTCTCTCTCTCTCTCTCTCTCTCTCTCTCTCTCTCTCTCTCTCTCTCTCTCTCTCTCTCTCTCTCTCTCTCTCTCTCTCTCCCTCTCTCTCTCTCTCTCTCTCTCTCTCTCTCTCTCCCTCTCTCTCTCTCTCTCTCTCTCTCTCTCTCTCTCTCTCTCTCTCTCTCTCTCTCTCTCTCCCTCTCTCTCTCTCTCTCTCTCTCTCTCACTCTCTCTCTCTCTCTCTCTCTCTCTCTCTCTCTCTCTCTCTCTCTCTCTCTCTCTCTCTCTCTCTCTCTCTCTCTCTCTCTCTCTCCCTCTCTATCTATCTCCACACCCCCCCCCCTCTTCTCCACCTTTCCTGTCCCCTCTTCTCACCTGCCACAACCGACAGAGCCTCATAGCGAAAGATGGCGGAGTCCTGGCTAGATGAGACAACCCAAACCCGCCGTAATCAACCAGTAAACAAAAACCGTAGACCTGGGTCCGTTCCTCCTAATTGGGGACAAGACGAAGATTCAGCCTTTATTTGTGAAACAAGATCTGCCAAACGACAACCATGGACAGGTAGTTCCTGCCACTAGAGACTCATCTAAAATAGAACTAAAGCGTATTAAAGGATATTAAGAGAATAAAGAAGTAAGACTCAAAATGAGCAGAGGTAAAAAGAAAACAAAATGGATGACAAATTTTGAAAACAGCCAAGCAATATGCAAAGACAAAAAGAAATAGGAAGAGTAGATAGCCGCAATTATCTAGGAGAAACAACGTATCTATGAGATACAACAAAGGAAGAAATAACATTTCGAGTACTATAAGCTTGTTCGGAAAAAAAACACAGAAATCTGCAAGGATGAAAACATACCAATGTCTCTGAAAAGGCTGAAGTACAATCAATGTATACTTCCAACAATGACATATGGATGTCATACGGGGTCTCTCAACAAGGATCTCCCCAAAAATTATGAATGCAGCAAAAAACTATACAAGTTATGCATGGGATAAAAAGACAAGATAACATGTCAAGACATCAGAAAGCAAACTGGTCTAAAATATATAAATTTCAAATTTAGATCTTGAGGAGGCAGACCAGTGAGTTAATTATAAGAAAGAATTATAAGAGCTAGAGTTTTAGATAGTGAGCATAAGGCTTTAAGTGAAAATGACCGAAAAATGCTTGCAAGGAGCATAGTGGCGCATTGGTATAAGCTATGATCTCTTTGAGTGGCAAGGCAATGGGTGCCGAAGCAGCAATAAATCTATGGTTTTTTGCCACCAATACAAGCATTAATTTTTTCGGTCATTTTCACTTCGAGCCTTATCCTAACCACTGCTGAGTACTGCCTAAAATTCGAGTTCTTATAATTCTTACTTAAAATATATATTATAAACTTCTTTTTTTGCAAAATAGGAATGGCAATGGACTGGGCCTGTCGCAAGAATGAATGGCGGTAGTTTGGCTAAAACAATCACCGGCTGGTAGGACGGAATGGGAAAATCTGGAGAAAGACGAGTAAGAAGGTGTCGAGGGGATACTGTGCAACAGATAGGCATGGTGTGGAGTTGAGTAGAGAAGTCAAACAACGAGAGAAATGAAGATCTGATACGGAGGTTTACAGCTTGCAGTATATGGACAAAACCTTGCAGAAACAAAGAGTTTCCCGTTTCCTAGTCCTCCAGGATCAATTAAATGATACGACTTCATCTAAAAGTCGACGAAGCTGGTGTTTATTCTTCAATCACCGTCTCCAAAATCCCAGGTTTTAGAATGTAAATCAGTATCTAAAATTTGTGACACAGCTTAACTGATTAGCAGAGAGAAGGAAAGAGGGACAGATGAGAAAATACAAGAAAAAAAAAGAGAGAGAGAGAGAGAGAGAGAGAGAGAGAGAGAGAGAGAGAGAGAGAGAGAGAGAGAGAGAGAGAGAGAGATACTAGAATAAGGTATTATCATTTTTCTTAAAATTAAACATTTAAAAAACATTAGTTTTTTCACATGTTTACACTCATCATTCAAAGTCAAGGGAAAACATTACGTAAAACACATAATAGAACTTACTGTAAGATCAGGTTTTGAAACTTGATACAACTTTTTCACTCGCTGTCTTAAATCATTTTGAAACCCGTTTAAATAACTTATATTTTAGGTTTATATTGCAAAGTTGCTAATTAATAAATTCATTTTCGACGTTGGTCGATTTAGACTTTTATTGGATTTATAATTGAAGTTGACCTATGAAGAAATTCACTGAAATCATATTTGAGAGTAGCCTATTAAGCAATTTATTGAATTCACATTTTGAGGATGGCATTTTTAACATTTGCTTCAGATAATATTATGAGTTTGATGTAAATTCCATTTAATTGAATTTATAAATTTAGGTTGGCCTATTTAGCAAAACATAATTATTGTAAGTCTGATTTTTTTTCCCAGATCACCATTAGCCAGGTCGAGTGCAAATTCTAGCAAAGAATACTCACAGCAATCAGTTTCTCGATAGTCAGTACATCAGCTTTTATAAGGTCGAGTTCTGAGAAACGATCGATGTCCCAGTTTCCTAGAAATAAGACAGTTTTGAAGAAACAAGTGACTTCTGGGAATTGTGAAGCTTAATGGTTTATTGTTTGGTAGGATGGGTCTTTTTTTTTTTCTTTAGACGATGAGATAATTTAGAACCGTATCGTATGCGAGTAGCAGGGGAACGCAACTCTGCCCATTTTAAGCGTCCAATGTATCGACTAGGTACAATATCCGTGTAACCTCTTCTGGCACGAAGACTCTCAGGCCCCCGTCAAGCCTTTGTAAAACCTGAATATCATAGATTCTTAGAAAATATTATTATATTTTTTTTGGCCTTTTTTTATTTTCAATCATATTATTTTCAGCACTGGCTATATCCACATCTATCATATAATTTTTAGTAACTTCTGTTGTTGATTTTTTTTTTTTTCGTTTTATTTTAAGCGTTTTCGAATTGCATTGTAAAATGTTTGTCGGGAATGTTTTCTCCTAAACATTCTCGTATTGTGCTGACGACGCTGAGCCACTTGTGTGACCTTCGATACAATAGAGAACTTCGTCTGCTTCGCTTCTATCAGTGTGTGACTACCAGTTTCCTTTCCTCTTTAGAGTAACGCAGATTTATTTGCTTTATTTT